>JAJJMB010012497.1:720896-856709 GCA_023531105.1 Papaver atlanticum
TCATTCGCCAACTCTTTAGAACCATTTTCATTCGCCAACTCTTTAGAACCATTTTCATTCTCCAACTCTCTAGAACCATTTTCATTGTGGCTTGAAAGACTTGCAGAGGAGGACGTTTCAGTAGTTTCAACAGGCAAACTTCTCAATTTTCTAACTGGGAACGAATCTTCGCCATCTCCCATACTAGTATCTATGACTGTATACTTCATGGGGTCTGTATTGCTCTCAGGTGGTTGTGGTTGAAGATAACTGCGCCGTTTATGATCAGAATCACCACCACTGTCATGTTTCATCTTCTTATTATCCCAATCATTTTCTTGAGTACTTATGTCTCCTTTACCAGCTTCATCCTCAAGTTCCATAAGTTTAGGATCCGAAGCAACTTTACTCAGCACATCGGTGACAGAGTCAAAATATTTCTCTCCTTTCACAAGCTTCTTTCTTGAGAACTTTTTGACACCAGGTACCATAAACACCAAAGGGTTTTTGGAACTAGTACCAACTTGATTTTTAGGCTGCTTAGACTCCCACCCTCTTGCAAGCAAACGCGGCCAAACAGCTTCCCAGAAAAGATCAAGTGATCGAGCTTTGCTTAACCGATAGTCCCCCGTTAAAAACCCAACTATTTCATCATATGTAAGAGTAGACCATCCCTTGCCAACCGGTATTTCAGGGTGAGGAACGACTTGCTGATTGTTTCGTGCGGGATTTGCAAGCAGAGCAGTGAGATCCTGCTTTCCCTTGCCAATTCCAAAAACTTCTACTAGCATTTCCAGGCCAACTGTAGCCTTTAAAGTGGATACATAGTCTTCAAGAGAAACAATAGAAGCTTCGAAATTCTTGGAGACCTGCGAAGAGATAGCTATTTAAACACATTCTTCATACAGCAAAAGCATCTACATTTAGCTGCTAAAAGAGATTATTGTCAACTATTCACAAAACTAAGATAAATTCTGAATATAACTATCATTAGCGTAATTTTTTACTCTCAGTTCATAGGAACTTCAAAGCAGTTGTTTTCGACTGCGAAATTCTCTAGATGGATATAAGGGTGTCAGATTATGTGTAGAGAAGGAAACAGT
This sequence comes from Papaver atlanticum, assembly GCA_023531105.1. Taxonomy (NCBI): domain Eukaryota; kingdom Viridiplantae; phylum Streptophyta; class Magnoliopsida; order Ranunculales; family Papaveraceae; genus Papaver; species Papaver atlanticum. The sequence continues at coordinate 721,979 of JAJJMB010012497.1, forward strand.
TTACATTAGAAACTTCTCCATTCTTCTTTCAAGTTTCAACTATTATAGCTTTCTAGAGTCGCCGTATTTCAACAAGTGGGAGAAGAAAATCACAAACGTGGAAAAAAGAAAGCAAGAAACCAGACACAGCTACAGATATGATTCTTCTATGGACCCATTGCATAATTTGTTTGAAGCATTGAAACTTACCTCCACCAAAGTGCTATAACTTTGCTCGGGTATGCGAGGAAGCAAGCAAGATAAAAATTTCTGTTGCCTCCACGTCTTAAACATCTTCTGTCCTTGTATACACCTCCTGCTTCTTTTGTCCTTATTCCGAGAACTTGACCATCTACGGTGTGCAGCAGACCTATAAAATTCTCCATAATAGAAAGATAATATGTCTTCCATTCCTTTACTCTCGACAAATTTCTTCACCTTAACAAGATTTTTGCCAAATATATACAGACCAAGGAGAAAAGCCTCTTTCTCAAGATCAGTCCACGAGTTGCCCAAACAACCTGGAGCTGCAAAGTAGACTTCATCTTCGTTCTTCACCTCCTTAATCTTTATAACTTCCTTATTGGAAGACCTTCTGACGGGTTTGGTGTTCTTAGAATTTAACAAACCATCTGTATTGGGGCGCCTGCCAATGTCATTATTAGTCCACATAATTCGGATAGGTAATGGCTCTACAAAAGAATCCGCAACATTAACCATGATGCCCGCATCAGACATTCCGCTATTCATTAGAGGTTCAACTTCCACTACAGATGGAAGAAATTCAACCTGATACGCATCTCCAATTCGAGGAGATTTCTGTTGTTTTCCACATATATCTTTGACATTAGGTTCACACGAACCCCGTGACTGAGAACTAGATGTTTCTTCACTCAAGGAATCTCCCTGAGAGTCCTCTTTTTCTGAATCCATCTACAAAACAGCTGATTGCAAAAAATTGAGCCCAAATTAACACTCGAATCACATTTGATCAAATCATTACTTAAGAAATTAACAGTAACGGATACAATTAGTTGAATGACAGATGGAATAACATCATACATATGGCGTTCATAAGCTGAAATGTTCAGAAAAGGGAAAACACCAGATAAGGTAAAGAAGACCTAGATTCAATACTGCCCGATTCAACTACACAAAGAAATGAACAAACAGATAGCAAAACCTGATTACGATGATCAAATGTATCAAACAATCACAACCCCAAATCCCTTTCTAAACCAAAAACAAATTACCCCAAAGCTTCAAAAACTCCCACGCCCAGAAAAACACGAAATCGAAAGCACCACGATCAAGTAATCGAACTAACTATAGATGATAAACAAAATTACGATACGACAAACAAATACTTGCATAGTAAACTAAACAGCAGCAGCAGCAACATCATGATTTCATAACATTATACGATCTCTAATCAAAATTAAAACTACACAATAATACTGCCCGCACACAAAACATTCACAATAACAGCATTAAATCACGATACAATCAACAAAAGACAGTAGATAAACAAACTATAAGGTTATGCACAATCTATCCACGAATGAACTTGAAGTTCAAAACCCACGTTCAAATACTCACTGGGGGTCTTTCTTATGTTGTTCAGATTGACCTTAAATAACAATAACAGCAGCAACAATATATATAAGCAAAGAATATGTACAGATTATACAGAAAGACGAATGAGCAAGAGGAGGAGAAAGTATACCTGAAAACTCACCAGAGAGAATACGAAAAGCTTTGTGGATTTCCTAAGGGAGGGACGTAATTTTTTTTGTTGTAATAGAAAGAGGAGGAGGAACAAGGGAGGGGTCTTTCTAAAAGCATCACACAAGTACAAAGGAGATGAGAAAAGAATGAGAAATAAATTCCAAGGAAAAATTCTGTTTTGCACCCCATATTTTGTCAGAGGAAGTCTTTCCTGAAAAGCTGAAATTTTATTTCCACCCAATTTTATTCTTACACCATGGTTACATCGGCTAGATCGGGCGGAGGAAATTTTGAAAGTCGTGATAAGGTGCACGTTCATGAACGCTCCTATGTGGACATATTAGTCATCTATGAGTGAAAGAATTTATTAGAATTAATTACAAATCGTTATGGCAATTAAAGATTAAAAACATAATGTGTCATTATACCGTGAAAGTAGCGTGTTTTTAACTACTTTTTTATTTTATGGAATTTGTATGTACATTGAGTTTGACTCGTCTTGCTGTTTTGATATCAGTTTACATGTCAAGGTGATTAGAGTTGGTGAATAGAATACGGGTGACTTTGTAGCTAGCGCAACCGCGCTAATGACAAAGAGGAATTTGAAGGTTTGAGGTGTTTCAGAACCGAAGAAAACCATAAAACTCGATATATGTCATCCATGGAAATTTGCGTACATCTTTTGGCGGGGTCCAGTAAAATGTTCAACTTACTTCTTGTTCTACCTTAAAAATGCCTTATACTTTTCTTAGTCGAAGAAACTTAATTTCCTTACTGTTGAACATTTATAAAAACAAAAATGAAGACTATGATCCTAAACTTAAAAATGAAGACTATGATCCTAAACTTAATTTTCAAGAATCTAGGGTTAGGGCCACCCAATTTTATTCTTACATTACGGTTACATCGGCTAGATCGGGCGAAGGAAATTTTGAAAATCTTAATAAGGTGCACTTTCATGAACGCTCATACGTGGATATATTAGTCATCTATGAGCGAGAGAATTTATTAGAATTAAATACAAGTCGTTATGACAATTAAGGAATACCGTGAAAGTAGCGTGTTTTTGAAATACATTTTTTCTTTATGGAATTTGTATGTACATCGAGTTTGACTCGTCTTGCTGTTTTGATATCAGTTTACATGTCAAGGTGATTAGAGTTGGTGAATAGAATACGGGTGACTTTGTAGCTAGCGCAACCGTGCTAATGACAAAGAAGAAATTTGAGGGTTTGAGGTGTTTCCGAACCGAAGAAAACCATAAAACTCGATATATGTCATCCATGGACATTTTTGTACATCTTTTGGCGGAGTCCAGTAAAATGTTCAACTTACTTCTTCTTCTACCTTAAAAATGCCTTCTACTTTTCTTGGTTGAAGAAACTTTCCTTTTACAGCTGAACATTTATAGAAACAAAAATGAAAACTAGGATCCTAAACTTAATTGTCAAGAATCTAGGGTCAGGGCCACCCAAAGTAAAAAGCCCTGCTTTAAACTACCACATATACTAGAAGGCCTAGATATGTGTTAGGGTTTTTTGGTAACAATTTTTTTTCCTTTTCTTTTTGTTGTAAAAATAGGTATCTGCAAGATCTAAATGTTCGGTGGACCACAACCCGTAAATAACTTTCCTCAAAGACTCTTTCATGCCAATTTCAACAGCTTAACATGTAAGAACCGTAGAGGTTTGTACTGTTTCTCCTTGAGACCTAGCTGCAGAGCAGCACTTAGAAGCTAATGCAGCCTGTATTTTTTGTAATTGAGTATTCCCTCATATGCATATCCCTTTGAAGAAGTTTCCAACCCGCATCTATAGGAGGGCGTGTACATTTGTTCCTAAGGTGTTAGACCGGCTCATATTCGATTATTGTTTCTCCACCGTACCCATGAACCATACATCCTTTCATTGTTGTTAATAAGGAGGTAGCAGTTTACTTGAGGGTACGTGTACACCAAATTCCATATAAGATAAAATATCTATTGATAAGGGATTCGTACAACCCAAGCAAACGGATACCCTCATTAGCATTCGTGCTCTTTTGTTATTTTCCATTTCTGCCTTTTTAATATTCAATGATATCCACATTACGAAAATATATACTGAGATTGATGATGGCCTTGATATACAATCAGGAACAAGGTCAACCTAGTTTGTACCCGAATTATTCAAGATTCGAATTTCAACAAGAACAAGTCTTGTAATCTATAATTCAAGTTACGAATTCAACAAGAACAAGTTTTGTAGCATTTTTACATTGAGCTAAACTATATATCTAGGTTGATTACGTACTACTTGTGATATTTCAATCATAAAGATAAACAATTAATATAAGGACAAAAATAAATAACAAAAAACACTAGAAGGGGGTTAGTTCACGGGTGAGTTGGGGGGAGTTTAATGTATTTTGAATCTTGGGGATTTTGAGGGAGTGTAAGAGAGCATAAGAAGTTTGAGAGAGTTTGGTGTTTTGAGTGTAGGGAGTTTGAGAGACTCTCCCAAAATCTCTACTCTTTTGAGAGATTTGTAGTGAGGATAAAATACACTCCGGAACTCTCCAAAACAAACCAACTCCCTAGCATTCTAGTTTTTACCACTAACATGGAGTTCAAGAGTTTCTTTCAAACTCCCCCACGACTAACGGGGTTTTCTAGGGAGTTTAGGAGACTCTTCTAAACTCTCCCACGTCTAATGGGGATTTTGAGAGACTCCTTCGAACTCCCCCACGACTAACGGGTAAAAATTGAACTTCACTGAACTCCCCCAACTCTCCCGAGGACTAACCCCCTGCTACATATATTTTTAACAAGGAAACCTGTAATCTAGTAGTAAAATCCCGGGACCTTGTCCACTTTGAACATTGCACTGCATTACGCCACTATGAAACGAGTCTAATATCATACTTTATATTGGAATGTAGTTAGGACCGAGTCAAACCTCCGAGTAATTCGTCTTTAGTCATGCTCCTTACGGCTATTGAATCTCGCAAGATGCAATAATGTCCTTTACAGACTTAGGAGTTGCTTCAGACGAAGTGAAGATTTCACGTAACCTGCCTCTAACAGATAGCCTATTGTAATTAAGGAAATGCAAACTTGTTTAATTTGAGGGATCTTCAAAAAAACAAAAAATTATCAAGTAAACCACAACGATTAGGATAACTTACTCTCTTTAAAAAGTTATGGAGATGCCTAATCGATTCTACCTCACAAGATCATATTAACACAAGTTTAAACATCAATATTGTGGAATTACAAAGTCTGAGACAAATAACACTTTTTAATTTCTACCAATCTGATACCTAAAAACTCGAAGAAAAAAACCTAGAGAAAATACGAAAAAACTGAGTAGTTTTCCAAAAAAAAAAGGGCATAGTTTTTTTAAATTTTTTTATTTTTTTTGTGTTTGTAATAGCGAGAGGACTAAAGTCGGGTCTTTTTATAAGCATCACAACGGTACAATGATGATAGAAAAATGAGAAATAAACTTAAGGAAAAACTAGGTTGTACACCCCGTATTTTTCAGGGGAAGTCTTTCGTTAAAAAAAGCTGAATTGTTATTTCCATCTATTTTTACTTATTTGACTATTCCAACACTATGGTTACATCAGCTTAATCCATATCAAGCTTGAACTTGATAGGGTGCACGCCCCTACTTGGCTACCTTAACTAAAAAACTCATTTTTACTTTTCGAGGTTAGTTAGGCCCATGGACTTTACCATGGTATCAGACCTAGGCTCGTAAAATATGTGAAAAACCCTATAGTTGTCCAATGAAGTTCGCAAGAAATAACACATTGATCAAAACCAAAAAAAAATCTCCAAGTTTTTAATCTTCACTTTTAATATTTAAATGCCCGGAATTTTCCTACATGTAAAGAGGTTTGTGAAGGATAATAGCCCCACATTGTTAACATCCTTTTAGTAAACACTAAATATAATCAATAATTCTTCATGTACCGAGAAAGAAATCCCGTGATTTTTCCCGCTACTCACATCTTCACGTGAAGCCCACAATGGGTAAAGTCCACCCCTATAACTCCTCCGAATGGGGCCCACGAAGACTGTGAGTACCGGAAAAAATCATAAGATTTCTCGAAAATGAAGTAAAGGGTAACTCAGACCATAGCAATGTGCCACATTGTGCAAATCACGTGATCTGTGATATTTATTATAAAATTAAAGGGAAAAGATCTGATGACATGATTACAATGATATTATCATGACATGGTTGGTGACACCATTTTTCTAACATAATCCAATAGGCGATGAATTTAAAGCTAATCTGTTGGTGTCATGTTCCTCTTATAAAGCTCTATATTCCTACCAAAGATGAGAGTATTACGAAATACGAAATCTCACCGTCCACAAATTTTAGTTTCAACAATTAATCTTCAACGACTAATATTCAAAATAGTAGACGGTAATCTTATACGTCTCAGAATACACTCATTTTGGTTATATCGTAGAGCTTTATACGAGGAACATGTCACCAAAAAATTAGCTTCAAAATTTAAATGCAATCATCATTTGGGTTTTGTAGAAAAAGTGACGTCACCATGTCATGATAATGTTATTGTAACCATGTCATCGGATCCTCCTCCCAAAATTAAAATAATTAAGCTTGCATTTATATCGAGTTTGACTCGTCCGGCTGCTTGGAGATTGGCTTGTAAACAGTTTAGTGTGTCAACCTAATGATGTACATATCATGCCAAACATGGGTATTTGCACGGAGTCGAATATTGCTCACTTGAACCCTCCTTATATGGTAAAATCTGTACCTTGCTTCTTTTTTCCCTTTAGTCATCAACTTTTTTTTTTGGTTTTAGACACCTCCCTTTTATTGTTGAACATCGAGAAAGAGAGGCCACCATGATCCTAAACTTGTTAGGAACTTACATGATTTATAAGGGGATACCAGTATTGGAGGGGTGATACCAATTGAACGATCCAACAGTTAGGATCTAATAAGATTTGTTTGTGATATATAGATTGGTATCACCACGCCGAAACTAGTATCCGTTTATAAATCATGGGAACATATTTAAAGGGGCCACTTATGCGTTGGGACTTTTGGTTACAAATGTTTCTAAATATAAAAAATGGTACCTGTTTGGTGGGCCAGCACAAATATTAAACCTAAATGACAGACTCTGAGTACAGGCACTTGTACTAATAATATTTCTATCTATTTGTTAGTTTGGACTTTGGCGCACAATGGTCTTGAAAAGTTTTCGAAGTTCAAACCAACTCCAGGCTCCAGCATTCCACTACTCCATTGAAACCATTCTTTTGTTTACTAAGATTTGCTCCATTGATTTCTTACAATTCCCTGTCTACATTTCGTCTCGAAACTTATAACAGTGTTGGCTGCTGCACATTCAAATGTTGTACATCCGAAGGACTAGGCGACAGCCTCCAACATTTTCCACCGCTTTTTGACACATTGGCAGCGGCAAATTCCATCGACTATCCACCTGACATGGTTGCTGGCATATTGCTGCACAACAAAATGCTTATCCCACCCAGTTTTTTGCTGCTCATCTGAATGCTTATCCCACCCACTTGACTGCTGCACAACCAAAGGACTAGGCCACGAGCTCCAACCTCCACTGCGTAGTCCCTTGTAAGGTTGCTGCGCATTCATCTGAGTTTGATAGAAGTAGAACCAGATTAGTGTTAATCAGAATCAGGTGTGTTTAAGGTTTAGATCTGCCAAAACAATTTTGGTTGGAGGGGATGGCACATAAAACTAAAGTACTTCAAGTTTTATCCATAAAGTGCCATCTTAGTTGAACTATGAAGGCAAGGGTGTGTCTCCATCTACGAAGTAGGAAGTCGATTCTCTTCTAGTCAGGTATAACAATATACTGTATCTTTTTATCTCCTTGCTTATCAAATATCTTGTTGTAGAATATTAAGATCCTAAGTGTGCAGTAATTACCAGCATGTTTAAGCTATAGTAATCCTGATTAGGTGCTAATTCTCTAACAATGTATACATTAGATTCTTAATAGTTGGTTCACAGTGTCACCTTACAAGTTTCCATTAAGGTTGCTAAAGCAAAAACGGATATCTTTATATGGTACAAGTTGGAGAACGGAAGATAACTAATCCACTAGAGCATACACTAGAACAAAAAATGGGATTATGGCCGGGTTTCATTTTTGACGTTCATCTGAAAATGAAGCTTACATGAACTATTTCTAAAGAATAAAAAGATAAAAAATAAAAAATGAACTATTACTATGAGGCAGTTGCTTCTTTTTCACATCTCTCAGCTTCGAAAGATGTTGCTTTCTGATCAAAATCTGGAGCCTTTGGTGTCAGCCCTAAAACCCTAAACATCATTTGATCGGCGTCAAAATCATTATTGGGGGTTGTCAAGAGCTTCTCGCCTGTGAATATTGAATTGGCACCAGCAAGGAAGCAGAGTGCTTGCTCGGACATGGAAAAACGAACACGCCCCGCTGATAGTCTCACCATTGCTTTCGGCATCACTATCCGGGCAGTAGCAATCATGCGGATCATCTCCCAGATTTCAACAGGCTAAAGAAAAGAAAAGGCTGCAATGAGACCTCAATTGCTGAAGGACACTACAAAAACATATTTCCTTTTTTTTTGTTCTCTAACCAACATAGATTCTCTCATGTTACACTTAGCTTACCCTGGTCTAATATGCAAACCTCAAATCTAACTTACAGACTTTCTACATATCCTTATTAAATTATTGAATTGTTAACTACGCTAGTACAATGGCAGTTTATATTAATCCTAACCTTAGACCAGAACTTAAAACCATTACATTCTTAAATTCTTAATTGTTCCCTTCTTACCATAAGGTATCTCTGGTCAACGAAGTTGCACATCTATTAGAGGAACCACTATTTTCATTTTTGTTGGAAAATAGATGTGGCCTAGCAGCCCCGTACTCAATTACATATTACCAACTTGGAAAATTGAAGAAAAACAATACCTTTTGATCTTCGAGAGGTGTTCCTTTCACTGCAAGCAATGCATTTATTGGAACACTTTCTGGGTGCTCGGGCAGTGTTGCTAGAGTGTGCAACAGACCAACTCGATCTTCTTCAGCTTCGCCAAGCCCAATTATTCCTCCTAAAGACAGAGAGAGAGAAAATAGGCATGAATGGAAAATGTATATTCTGTTTACAAACAACACAATCACTTAAAAGAAGGAAACACTATATAGTTTTCACTTCCGACAAATCAAATGAAGTTTCTCTTGGTTTCCCTGCAGCTTGTCATCAAGGAAATCCAAGAATAAGTTGTCAATTAAACTAATTCAGCTTATTATTTACCATCTAGGTGCGTCGGGAATTCTTCATGAGATTTTATAGTGAAATAAAAATCCAAGACCTTAAAGAAGTTGTCTGGAAAAGTACCTGAGCAGACATTGATCCCTGCTTCCCGGACGAACTTAAGTGTTTCCAGACGCTCATCATAAGATCTTGTTGTGATGATGTTTGGATAATACTCTCTTGAAGTATCAAGATTGTGATTGTATGCTGTTAGTCCTGCCTCCTTGAGTTCCAGTGCTTGCTGCTTCTCTATCATACCTAAAGTGCAGCATACCTCCATCCCCATGCCCCTAAAAAGTATAATTGGAAAGGCCCTTTAGATCTTTCTGTAAAGCATTTCGAAATTATCAGAAAAAAAATTCTAAGACACTTACATACCTAATCTCTTTAACATATTCTAGGATTTGTTTGAAATTAGTTTTCCTGCCTACAGTGTCTCTCCATGCAGCTCCCATACAGAAACGTGTACTGCCAGCCTCTTTTGCCTGTGTAACCACAGATAGGTTAATATTTAACTAGAGAAAACCAAACAAATTTAATCGAGATAATAAATAAGTAATAGGTGACCAACATTTTATTTAAATAAAGAATTGACAGTGTTAGCATGTTGTGAAAAAGACGGTTTAGAAGCGAGACTGACTATCTAATTACTTATGGCTTAGCCATTTCACCCAATACATCCATTAAATCCATAAACCTATGCGCAGTTTTCAACTAATTTGAGTCATAGGAGAAAACCAACTTGGAACCTACGAATTTATTGTGAGACAGATAGTTTTAACACCATGCGTGATATCATCTTACTCAGTGTCAATAAATCAAATCTTACTGATCAAGTAACTTCTCCTCATACTTGCATATCCGTAAGATGTGCATCTTGCACATGAGCTTGCTACTAAAAATATCCTAATGGACTGTCACCATACAGATCCACTATAATTCTTAAGAGATTCCTCTAGTGGATCACTTTCCTTCACATCAGTTCACTGAGAAACTTTTATGACAAGACACTATATGAAAAAAAAAAAGACATATCAACAGAGGGCAGAGCTCTACTGCAAACTTCTGACTAACTTACAAATGCTGAGCATAATTCTAAACTAGTTTAGCACTCTAACTAGAACAATGCACACCAAAGTAGCAAATGAAAACAACACCGCACCTTTTCTGCTGCCTCCAGAACAGCATCCTTATTCATCATCTTTTGGGCTTTCAGCCCAGTGTTATACCTTGAAGATTGTGGACAATACGAACAATCCTCACTACACCCGCCTGTTTTAACAGAGAGAAGAGTGCATTGCTGCACTTCCCTAAAATTATGAGCATGTCGATGTACTTGTGCCTACAAAAAGCCATAATGTGTTATATTAGAACGCATTCTACATACAAAATGACCTAAAAGCAAACAAGAGATTCAGTAGTCACATAAATAGCTTTAACTTATTTGGTTGAGGCTTAAATTGCAATTTGCTTCTGAAATCAACACTTAAGCCCACAAGACATCTTGCGACACATATTACTACATTTTGGCACAGGACAATCACAGTGTACTACGCAATTATTGCCCTTTCCTCGCTGTAAATTATACCTCTAACCTTTCTCTATTGCTTACCAATTTTAAAATTTTCATCTGTTTTCCTACATTTAGGGCTTGGGTCTCTATTACTCCCTCCTCTCTACCATATTTTAATCAAACATTTACTTGCACCCTTTTTTCATCAGCTTAATCAGTATAATAACCATCAAAAACAACCTCAGAATCAGATCATGAAAAAAAAAATTGCTCAAAATCTCAAATTAAAGTTAAAAAATCACAGAATCCAAACAAGTTAACAAAAAAATCAAAAAATTAGCATAAAATGTAAAGAAAATGAAGGAGAAGAAGAAATTACTCCATGGTAGAGAAGATCGAGAACAGGAGAATCATAAACATGTTTAATTTCATCTTTAGTCCAATTATTTCTTGGACCTTCTTTAATTGTTCTATCTGCTTGTACAGCTGCAGCTGAAGAAGAAGAAGAAGATAAAGTTGAAAATGAAGATATGTACAGTGATGGATGAACACGAAGTCTCAATGATCTTATCATCATCATTTTTCTAAAATCCGAAAAACTCTAAAAACCCTAGAAAAATTAGAATTACAGAGCGAAAACCACACTCTTCTTGGAGTTAACGGAGGAGGAGAGGAGAGAGAAGTAATAATGAAAAAAATACTTCTTCACTGATTTTCAGTTGTGAGTGAATTTAGGAAATTTTCATTTTATAATGGAGGAGTATTAAAAGATGGCCATTAGGATATCGACACGTTTGAGAACTAGATTGAGATAGGTTGGGTCCTCAGACCTGACAGTCATTATTGTTGTAGTAATAGTTCGAAGCTGCTACTCTTCACCGCTCCCTTCCCCATTAGCTGGTACTTTTGGATTGAGATTAGTAAGAGTCCCATTATTATTAGATTTAACCAATATTTGCATGACACATAGGCAGGGTAAAGAGTGGGGGTTATATATCATTTTCGCTAATAGTTTGGTTCAACGGCTCACAACCAGGCTGCTTTCCAATGGGTACAGTACAATACGTTTTACTCCCAATCCTATCAATCAATTCACCACCAGCAGGTCCAGCGCATAATTCCATTGGAGTACTAACAAAAACAGATTTACTAGGTGTCCTATTAGTAAATATGAAGTGTCCTATTAGTAAATATGAAGTGTCCTATTAGTAAAATGGTTAAGTTACGAGCCTGAATTCGAAACTCGTCAGTACCGAGATGCAGACAAAAAAAGATCTACCAAGACATAAAAAAGAAAAGAAAGTCCGACTTTTGTGAAATGAGATTAAAAAAAAAAAATCAACTTTTGCGAACAAGATATCACGAAAAAAGAAGACTCCGACTTTCTTGAACAAACTATAAAGGTCTGAGCTCAGTGGATCAAAACAGTAGAGGATAACTATATCCCTAATCCAAAATGTCAAATTGTCACAATTTCATAACTCCTCAAATACTTGTTGCTGATATGATAGATCTAGTCAATTCAAAGTTTAAGTCCTTGTATGACAAGCTGAACTCCTCGGGTTTTGGCTCGGTGAACTTAAATCTGAACGATAATTTCTAGAAAGGTTTATGGAAACATAAGATAACATAAAGTGATTTGAACCAATTATGATGAAATAGTAATAAAGGAAAAATAATGGGTAAAAACATAAAATATTAAGCACCCATCCGCAACAAAAAATGTACATGATTCATCTTTGCAAGTTATGGTAAAAATCAACCAAAAAATGTTTTACTTTAATAAAAAATTCTTACATATCATTTACAAGGCTCATTTAAAGTAAGAATTAGTATGACACAATACCCGAAAACGCCATAGAATTTTTTTACAAATCACCTTTTTAAACTATTACTCAAACCATTATCTTATCGTATGTTTTGAGTGAAAGAAAACAAGCATCCTCTTGTCTTCTCTTCCTTGCCTTCTTATCATGTGTATTTCTGAGTATGGTACACAAGTGGATATTCTTTCGTTAGATTGCTTCGACAAAATTGAGACATCGTTCGCAATAAATATTATACGATCAACCTTTTCTCTCAAGGAAAATTTAGATATACTACGGGCAATCATATCGACAATTTTAGGAACCGTGAGTAAAGTAGAACTCGTCGAACCAGTTTGATCTGTCGTGCGAACTTAATTTTCTATTATTTTTTCAATCAAAGGCGCATCTGAAACAATGTAATTTTTTTCCAAAATTCTTACTCAAGTTTTGAGGGTGGCAAGAAAAAAGATCAATTTGTTTGCAATAATGAAAGTGAAACATATGTTTTACATTGGGGTCGAAGTTTTTAATTTATTAATCATGTTTGTCAATATGAAGTGTATGATGATATATGGTATCATGCTTTATACTATTGGACAAAAATAAACACAAAAATATCTAGTAAAAACGTAACATACATTTAGCTCGGATGACCAGAATGCTGTATAATACATCCATTTATAAAGAAAATTTAGATGTACTAAGAATTGAATTGAGACATTCTCTCTGTGCACTATAACTTGTACATGCTACCGCAGGTAGTTGGCCGATGCTCCAGAATTCTGCATATTCAAGATATGTTTTTGGGATATTTAAGAAAACTAAAGTGAACTGAATTGCTCTTCATTACAGCAACCATGTCATTTTGGTCAAGACAACAGTGAATAAAGATTGTTACACATTCTTCAAACAACTTATACATGCAGAGTTAAGACTATATATAGTCTAAAGTAATTATGTGATTCAACATAGCTAGTTTTTTTAGAAATAATAACGGCAGTCTTTTATTCACCGATTCGTACATGGAGACTTTATCAGATAGCTCAAATGATACCACCACAAATTACCCGATAGGAAAAGCTTAAGCTCTTCTAGCAGTGGAAGATCTGAAAAAGTGGGGGTACAACAACCTCACCCAATAATTCGCTTAGCAATCTGTATAGACTAACTCCAATATACTTTTAAGAGCATCAACTAGACAGTCAGACTCAATCTTAATAAAAAGTATATCAAAGAGTTGTATCTCAATTTCTCGATTCAATCCTTACTCAAGCAAATATAAATCTGCAAGTCTAATTGAATACAAGAGAAATTAACTTGAACGGTACCAAAGACCAATGTTCAAGTATCAATCAATTTCAATCAACAACCAAAGGTCGGATTTCCCAATTGATTGATTCAACGCACAACCTGTAATATTTCAATTATATAACAAAATATAATGCGGAAAAGAAATAACACAGACACCGGAAGTTTTGTTAACGAGGAAACCGCAAATGCAGAAAAACCCCGGGACTTAGTCCAGATTGAACACACACTGTATAAAGCCGCTACAGACATTAGCCTACTATAAACTAACTTCGGTCTGGACTGTAGTTGAACCCCAATCAATCTCACACTGATCCAAGGTACAGTTGCGCTCCTTACGTCTCTGATCCCAGCATGATACTACGCACTAGATTCCCTTAGCTGATCTCACCCACAACTAAGAGTTGCTACGACCCAAAGTCGAAGACTTTAATAAAAAAATATGTATCACACAGAAAAGTCTACAAGAATAGATAAATTTGTCTCCCACAGAAATACCTATAAGTTTTGTTCCGTCTTTTGATAAATCAAGGTGAACAGGAACCAATCGATAACTCGGACTTATATTCCCGAAGAACAGCCTAGAATTATCAATCACCTCACAATAATCTTAATCGACTAGCGAAACAAGATATTATGGAATCACAAACGATGAGACGAAGATGTTTGTGACTACTTTTTTATCTTGCCTATCAGAGAAATTAATCTCAAGCCAATCTTACGATTGCACTCAATCACGATAGAAACAGCAAGATCAGATCACGCAACTACAGAGAAAATAGTTGGGTCTGGCTTCACAATCCCAATGAAGTCTTCAAGTCGTTAACCTACAAGGTCTCGGTAGAAACTTAAGGTTAAAGGGGAATCGACTCTAGCTTATACAACTAGTATCACACAGAAGGTGTGGGGATTACCTTTCCCAGTTGCTAGAGTTCTCCTTTATATAGTCTCCAAATCAGGGTTTACAATCTAAGTTACCAAATAAAAAAGCATTCAATATTCACCGTTAGATGAAAACCTGATTAGATTCAAGCTAATATCTTTCAACCGTTAGATCGAACTTAGCTTGTTATACATAAATGAAATATACGTCATTTAGGTTTGAGTAACCGTACCTAAACGTGTACAAGTCGTTGGTTCAACAATAGTTAACCAAATGGTTAGCCATATGAACACTTTCATCTCAACCTTATTCATCTTCACCATAACTAGTCCAAATGACTCAAATGAACTAGTTCAAGAGTTGGTCAATTGCTTAGATCTTATAGAAGTATACAAGACACAATAGAAGCAAAATCGGTTTTGATTCACTCGAACCGATTCATGAACTTTATAGCCACGGTTTGCAAATATGCATTCCTTAGTTTATATATATTTAAGTTCACGAATAAACCAATTTTAGAAAGTAACACACTTAAGTATGCGTACGGGTATGCGTACTTAAGTAACCGGATTTAAGTTTGTTTTGGTTTCCAAACTAAGCAGAAATTCACGGACGTGAACTTTCCGCCAGTATGCGTATGGGTACGCATACTTAGGTAACCGGATTGAGTTGGTTTTGATTTCCAAACTCAGCAGAAATTCACGGACGTGAACTTCCGACAGTATAGTATGGGTATGCATATTTACCCAGTCTCCATCAACCATTTAGTATACACACAAGTATGCATACATTTGGTTCCCGGTTTTGGACTTATACACTAATATGCGAACACATTATATGCTTATATCCAAAGATGGTTACATGTTCTAAACTCTTTATTTCAATCATGAAACATTCTTAGAGGATGTTAAAAAGAGGTTATTCACACACTATTTTTCATCAAAGCAATTTTCAAGATATTGAAATAATCAACATGACTTTCGTGACTTGTAAAGATGAAGTTGGCCAAAGCGAAAGCTTACAACCACATATTTCGAGAAAAATATAAGCGAGATAAACTCGGCTCGAAATAGCAAATGTGTATAATCGAAGTCTATATAGCAATACGACTTTTGTCTCAAGATAGGAGATATAGTAGATAGACTTTTTGAGTGATAGATAAGTTCAAGTCTCCACATACCTTTTAGTCGATGAAGTTCCACCAGTTCCTTGAGTAGTTCTTCGTCTTTGTATGATGAACGCCGTGGAGTCTAGATATCAACTACAGTTTCTATCCTAGTCCGAGACTTAGATATAAGTAGACTAGAAATCAAGACTTATAGTTTTGGCAACTAAACTTGACAACAAGCTTGAGATAGCAACGCTTGCGAGTTCGACCGAGCAATGCTCTAACAGTAAGGAACGTAACTGTACCTTGAATCAGTGTGAGATTGATTAGGGTTTAACTACAGTCCAGACCGAAGTTTATAGTAGGCTAGTGTCTGTAGCGGCTTAATATAGTGTGGTGTTCAAATCTGGACTAGGTACCGGGGTTTTTCTGCATTTGCGGTTTCCTCGTTAACAAAACTTCTGGTGTCTGTGTTATTTATTTTCCGCATTATATTTTGTTATATAATTTAAATATCACAGGTTGTGCGTTGTGATCAATTGGTAAATCCAACCTTTGGTTGTTGATTGAAATTGATTGATCCTTGAACATTGGTCTTTGGTACCGTTCAAGTTATTTCTCTTGTATTCAATCAGGCTCGCAAATTCCAATTTGTTTGAGTGTGGATTGAATCGAAAATTTCAGATATCACAGTTGCTCTCAATCATTGTTATACAGTGTCATAGTATCATTATACAGTATCAAAGTTCAATTGTATCACAACTTTGACAACAATACTATGGTGATATGTATCACTCCCTCTTAGTCAATTCTTTATCTCAACATGAAAACCACTCCCCCTTACATAATGATCCATAAACCATATGTATTTGTAGTGTGAACTACACATTAATTCTCCCCATTTTTGTCAATATAAATTGGCAAAGGTACAAAAACTAGTGGGATCCTCATGAAATTTTCATAGAGATACTTCATGACCAAAAGAGAACAACATACCAACTTGTTTAGATGCCATCAAATAGTTGAAACTAAATGCATTCATCAAGGAGTTTATAAGGATACAAGATAACCCCTATAATATTCCACAGTCGCACTCCCCACAAAGATTTGGCAATAAAGCACAAGTTCAATTAAGAACTCTCCCCCATACAATGTCATTCCCGAAAGAACAACAAGAGCGTCCTTACTTTCACGAGAAAAGAAGGATTTCTTTGGACAACAACAAATCATATAAGAATATGAATTTGTATCCAAAATACTCAATTGAATTAACCACAAGGGAACCCATGATTAATTCAACCGGAATGCTCAACTAAATTAACCATAAGAGAACTCATGATTAATCCAATTGGAAATGCTCAACATAAGAGAACTTACGGAGCCACACAGTATATACATAAAAGATATGGATCATGGAAGATCAATACTGCGGAATAAACAAATATTCATTCTATCTTCCATCACTATTTGCACAATGACATACAATAAACTTAATCTTTGTAAACAAAAGATCATCCTTTCTTCCATCAATATTTGCATAATGACACAAAAGGCTTAACTTTTGTTTTTGTCAAAAGTTCATTCATTCTTTTATCAATACTTGCATATCGACATACGAAAGACTTAACTTTTGACAACGTATGGGACAATCATAGTTCACGGACGCAAACACACATATCCCATAACAAATTGCAATATATGAAACCATAAAGATTAATACTGCAAAAATCATCTTCCAAATAAACTTTAGAATTTAACCAAATAAATCTAAAAACATTGAAGATGAAAATGTTGGACATAGCTATGTGTAGTCACAATAATGGCTATTCCAAACTCTAGTTATTCTTCTTAAAAATACAAGAATAAAATTCTCATAAGAAGTTCCTAGACATTGAGACCTATGAAAAATTCTTTATCGTCCCCGAACTCCCTTTCGTCAACAGCCATAGGAACATATGGTTCGTGAAGAAAGGAGTCAATTCCAACAAACCTTCTAGGTTGAAGATGTCGAACCAGGGCCTTCTGAATCTCTAGAGTTCTCAAAACAAAAGGCTTTATTTGCTGAATCTCCTTAATTGTCTCCTTCAACTCTTCAAGAACATCAGAAAACTTCTGAGAATTTGAAGGAACAGCCCTTGGCCTCCCCACATTCCTTCTTTTTCTTTTCAAAGTTGGAGGTAACGGAGATCTCTCTTTTTCCTTCGTGATTGATGGCTTAACAATCATATTAACATCTTTTCCATTAGAAGACATGATGCTTGGAGTATCCATATGAGAGGAAATCACAACTTAAGTCTCAACTAGCAGTCTTAAGATAAAAAGAGTTTCAGGGAAGGAAAAAGGAATATAGGGTTACGGAACCTTTATACACTTCAAAGGATTCACGTACGCACAACTCTTACCCTATAAAAGGTAGACTTGTCAATTTTAACCCTCTTTTATTGATTAAACAGGAAAGTCCTTTCCAATATCAATTAGATATGAAAAGCGACATGAATTCCAGACTTTACAATGCTCTTAGAGCAAAAACAAAGAAAGACAAAAAACAACTAAAGAGTTTTCTTTTCTTAAAGTCTGAGGTGTGCAAAATCTTGTCTCTTTTAATCAGGCACATGAGACAAGATGCACTAACCAACATAATTTAAGTTGTGCTGGGATGAACAATAATCTGTCCATCATATCCCTTTTGATTGGAATTCATGGAACCCTGTTTCTCATAGTTTTTAAACCATAACTTTCTTTCCAATGGTCTTGTCTTATCCTTAGAAACTAACTTCTTTGAAGAAGATAAAATCTTACATACCTCTGCGGTCTTTTGAACAAGTTTGAGCTTGTTTGCTAATCTATTTGCTCTTCGTTTAAGTTTGTTGACATGTCTTAATTTCTGTTTGTACTTGTAACACTTTGATAGCTCATGACCCTTGGGCGAACAATATGAGCATGTCAACCTAGAATATGATTCGGGTATACGAGATGTGCAAGCTGCTAGACACAAGGTAGAACCTGAAAAATTAGACAAAGAGTTTCCAACGGAAAGGTTAATTTTTTCTTCCAAATCGGTTGAGTTTTCTTCTGAAAAAATATCAAGATTGATGTATGTATTGCTACAACTATCAAAATCAATATTTTCACAAAGAAGTACAACACTTGACTTTTTGTCTTCATTAAAATCATAGTTGTCAGACATTTCATCAAGAGTTGCAGCAAGACCTTTGTTTCCAGTGTATTTCTTTCGATTTGGACACTCATTTGCAAAATGACCAAAACCTTTACACTTAAAGCACTGTGGCATATCCTCATCATCAGCCTCGTCAGCATCCCTGTTTTTAGGAGGAATGCGATTGTGAGGTTTAACTGACATTATGGGTTTGTCTCTTGAGAACCGTTTACTTCTATTCAATAGAAGATCTCTAAACTGTCTTGTGATCAATGAGACTGACTTGTCAAGATCTTCATCTGATGAATCAGTCTCAGAAAGATCATTTTCAGAGATGCAAACACTTTTACTTTTCTCAAGTAATTTAGTGTTCTTCTGTGCTTTAAAAGCAACATCCTTCCCAGATTTGGATGTATGCTCATGATCAAAGATCTTTAACTTCCCAACTAGAGTGTTTCTAGAAAGAGCATCAAGGTTATTTCCTTCAACGATGGCATGCTTTTTAGAATTGTATCTAGATGGCAGCGATATGAGAATTTTCATCACAATGTCCTTTACAGGAATAGTCTTACCTAATGCAAAGGATGCATTAACAATTTCAGACACTTTGTGATTAAACTCATCAAATGAATCTTCATCTGCCATACGAAGGCTTTCCCAATCGGAATTCAGGTTTTGAAGCCTGGTTTCCTTTTCACTGGTATTCACTTCAAATACGATTTCTAAGATATCCCAAGCATCTTTAGACTGAATGCACGTAGTCACATGGTGCTGAAGATCTGGGGTAATGGCATTCAAACCGTCATAATTTTGCTTTGTAGCAAGTATCTTAGCAGCGTCATATGCACCAATATCTTTAGGTACGGTTGCATCTCCTACTGCCACAAAGGGAGCATCATAGCCATTAACTACAAAAACCCATGATTAAAAATCACGCGCTTGAAGAAAGGCACGCATAGTAATTTTCCACCACAAGTAATTTGAGCCATCGAAGACTGGTGGTACATTTGTAGAGATAACACTTCTGTCCATAGAGTCAGATCACTAAAAACACAGACTTATAAGGTCTTAAACGTGTTTAAGACCTTATAAGTGGGGGTACAACAACCTCACCCAATAATTCACTTAGCAATCTGTATGGAATAGCTCAAATATACTTTTAAGAGAATCAACTAGACAGTCAGACTCAATCTTAATAAAAAGTATATCGAAGAGTTGTATCTCAATTTCTCGATTCAATCCTTACTCAAGCAAATAGAAATCTGCGAGTATAATTGAATACAAGAGAAATTAACTTGAACAGTACCAAAGACCAATGTTCAAGTATAAATCAATTTCAATCAATAACCAAAGGTCGGATATCCCAATTGATTGATTCAACGCACAACCTGTGATATTTCAATTATATAAAAAAATATCATGCGGAAAAGAAATAACACAGACACCAGAAGTTTTGTTAATGAGAAAACTGGAAATGCAGAAAAACCCCGGGACCTAGTCCAGATTGAACAAACACTATATGCGTAAAAATCAGTTCATGAACTTTATAGCAAAATCGGTTTTGATTCACTCGAATCGATTCATGAACTTTATAGCCACGGTTTGCAAATATGCATTCCTTAGTTTATATATATTTAAGTTCACCAATAAACCAATTCTAGAAAGTAACACACTTAAGTATGCGTACGGGTATGCGTACTTAAGTAACCGGATTTGAGTTTGTTTTGGTTTCCAAACTCAGCAGAAATTCACGGACGTGAACTTTCCGCCAGTATGCGTATGGGTACGCATACTTAGGTAACCGGATTGAGTTGGTTTTGATTTCCAAACTCAACAGAAATTCACGGACGTGAACTTCCGCCAGTATGCGTACGGGTACACATACTTACCCAGTCTCCATCAATCATTTAGTACACACACAAGTATGCATACATTTGGTTCCCGGTTTTGGACTTATACACTAATGCGCGAACACATTATATGCTTATATCCAAAGATGGTTACATGTTTTAAACTCTTTATTTCAATCATTGAAATATTCTTAGAGGATGTTAAATAGAGGTTATTCACACACTATTTTTCATCAAAGCAATTTTCAAGATATTGAAATAATCAACATGACTTTCGTGACTTGTAAAGATGAAGTTGGCCAAAGCGAAAGCTTACGAACACATATTTTGAGAAAAAGATAAGCGAGATAAACTCGGCTCGAAATAGCAAATGTGTATAATCGAAGTCTATATAGCAATACGACTTTTGTCTCAAGATAGGAGATATAGTAGTTAGACTTTTTGAGTGATAGATAAGTTCAAGTCTCCACATACCTTTTAGTTGATGAAGTTCCACCAGTTCCTTGAGTAGTTCTTCGTCTTTGTATGATGAACGTCATGGAGTCTAGAGCTCAACTACAGTTTCTATCCTAGTCTGATACTTAGCTATAAGTAGACAAGAAATTAATACTTATAGTTTTGGAAACTAAACTTGACAACAAGCTTGAGATAGCAACGCTTGCGAATTTGACCTAGCAGTGCTCTAACAAGATCTACCAGAACCAAGATTTATGATGAATGAGACACAACTGATAATTTTGCTTGTGAAGATTGCTTAATCTTTAGTCTACTAAGAATCGATCAAAAAACTTACAGCTGCAGCTGAAGAAGAAGATGATGATAAAGTTGAAAATGAAGATATGTACAGTGATGGATGAACACGAAGTCTCTGTGATCTAATCATCGCCATTTTTCTAAAACTCTAAAAATCCTAGAAAAATCAAAATTACAGAGTGAAAACCACACTCCCTTCTTGGAGTTAACGGAGGAGGAGGAGAGGAGTGAGATGTAATAATGAAAAATAATACTTCTTCGGTGATTTTTAGTTGTGAGAGAATTTAGGAAATTTTCATTTTATAATGAAGTATAGTAAAAGATGGCCATCAGGATATTGACACGTTTTAGAACTAGATTGAGATTGGTTGGGTCCTGACAGTTATTATTATGTTACTAGTTTGGTCCAATGGCACCTACAATACGTTTTAACAACTGACCAAACTGCTTTACTTTGGGTAAAATGAGTTTCACTCCCAGTTCTATCAATCAAAATTAACCACCAGTAGGTCTAGCGCATAATTCCTCGATAATACTAATAATGATAACAAAAACAGACTTAAAAGAGTTATTGTATTATAGTGGTAAAGTTGTTGGATGATGTGCAATACCCAGCATTTTTATTCACCCGACATAGCTAATTACTATGTTGTTGATAACTAATTTCCTTTGCCTTTTGTCTAGGTTGTGACACTTGAATTTAGATATTTACAAATTCTTCTCTTACAACTTAGAATGTTAGGGTGGAAATAGTTACCTAATTACAATTTTTATTAAAAGAAAATGAAGAGACAATTAAAACAATTAAGGAAAATAAATATGATGTATTATAATTTTTTATTAATAGGAGTTATGTATTGCATTAGTGTGTATAATTTATAAAAGGAAATAAAGAGATAAAGAAAAGGAAAGAGTTATAAAACATAAACTTAAGCTAGATAGAAATGAGAAGGAGAGGAAGATGGAGCTAGAGGTTTTTGGAGAAGAAAGATAAAGAAAATCAGGAGGTGTTTGTAGCGAATTAAGAGGTAGAATGCTAGATTCCGTTTTTTCTCTTTATGTGATTTGCTTGTTATGGATTTCAAATTGATATTTTTTTCTTCTGTATTGTTAGGTTCTGAAATTTATCTGTGTAATTATGTGCATCCGATTGATGATCATCCTCTATTATTGATAGATAACATGTTTAGGAATTCCTAGTTAAAATTTGAGAACAATCCACCGTAAATTCACCGTTGAATGTTTGTTTCAATTTGGGTGATATTTCTGAAATTTCTGGACAGTTTCATTCTAACATGTTTTTGATTGATTTTGGTAACCTTAATGATGTTAGCCTGATTTGTACTCTAATCAAAAGTTGTATATATGTATAATATCTTTCATTGTGCTTTGAATTTGATCAATTCCAGGTTAATATGAATTTAAGATGAATAATTTGGTATTATGATGTGATCTGCCCAGTTTTTAGGATTGCATTGTAAATTGAATAACTATGGTTTGAACCGTTGTTTTTGTTTGAAACTTTTGTATGATAAACTTTGGGATGTCCTGGTTGCGTAGAATCAAGTTAAACCTTAATCGGGTTTGTATAATGTATTATTTGAATTTATATAATTTCTTATGTGAAATGATAATGTGATTATTAAATTGAGGATTGTTGTGAAATCACAACTTGTTGATGATGTTTGGAATATTATGATATATGATGTATGATAATATGATTTTATAAACAAGTGGATGTTTATTTGAATGGCGGGGCACGAACCGAGGAAACTCGTGCAACTTATCGGAATGACCCCGATAAGCGGATTGGCAGGGCACGAACTGAGGAAACTCGTGCAATTTGTCGGAATGACCCCGATAAGTAAATAGGCGGGGCACGAACCGAGGAAACTCGTGCATAACGATAAAGGAATGAGTTTGTTTAATGGATATATAAGTAAATCATTGAAGTTGTGTTGTATCTCTTGTTGTATATTTTCTTTGATTGATTCATATGTTTCACATGTTTTGAAAAAGGGAATGCATTCTATTGAGCTGTCATCTCACCCTAATTGACATTCTTGCAGATTTCACGGAAGTTGGAAGTGGAAGTTAAAAATGTGTAGCTTAACGATTTCGTTGCGTCCTTGTAATTGCTTGACGTGTAATTTGATATCATTGTTTGTTGGAAATATAATTAAAGATGTTTAAATAGTGAATTTTTTTTTTAATTCTATTGTGCTCGGTGAAATAACTTAAATAATAAAGGTAGAAATATGCATAAGTCTCTTTTCGACCCGTAACGCTTCGAGTTCGGATCTTCATATGGGTTTGACTCTGGTCCGGAACTCGGGGTGTTACATGATGATTTTCGATGATATTAGTTTATAACTCACTAGCATCTTGATGGTGAGATTGGAAGGAAAAAAAAATATAGACATCCCCAACCAAAAAAAAAACTATGACTTTCTTAAATCTAAACGAGACTACTGCAAACTCTCCAGCATCATGATGGTGGGATGAAAACAAAAAGACCAACCAAAACCCAAAAAAAACTTCGACATAAGTAAATTGAGGTCCGAGGTAAGTTTGTCATACAAGGACTTAACCATGAATTCTTCAGAAAGGGTTAAGAACCATATGAGTTTATCCTGTTTTTAAGTTAATTACATTATTGGTGAACAAATTGATATCAACAATGCGATTAAAGACATTTTCAGTAATCAAAGAGTCGATAAGAGTAAGATTCCACTTTTTTATTGGCTAGATCAATTAGATCAGCTACAAGTGTTAGGTTGGTGTTTGAGGAGTTACGTAATTGTGACAGTTTGACATTCATATTAGGGATCTAGTTATCATCCAAACCTACCATCCCATACTTGCCAAATGTTGTTTTGACTCAATGAACTTAAATCTGAGTAATAACTTCTAGAGAGGTTTATGGAAATACGAGATTCCAGATAACATAAAGTGATTTGAACCAATTATACTAGTATTGAGAGGAAAATAACGGATAAAGGCAGAAAATATGAAGCATAAGATATACATGATTTATCTTTATAAGTTTTATCCACACGGTCAAAACCAACCACAAATATATTTATTTGAATAAAAAAATCTTATATACTATTTAAACGACCCGTTTATAATAAGAATTAGTAGGACAATACCTAAAAACGTCATAGAAAAATCTTACAAATCACCTCTTTAAATTATTCGTCAAACCATCCTCTTATCGCTTTTTTTGAGTGAAAAAAATAATCTTCCTCTTATCTTTTCTTCTTCACCTTCTTATCGTGTGTAGTTCTAGGTTTGGTACACAAGTGAATAACGGTCGGTTAAGAAAAACTATAATATGATTGGTCTTTTGTTAGATTGCTTTGATAAAATTGTGGTATCATTTTCTACATTTATTATCCCACCAAACATTTTCTCTCAAGGCAAACTTAGATATATTATGAGCAATCATATTGATAATTACAGGAACCGTAAGTAAAGTACACCTCGTCTAACCAATCTCTTATGTCGTGTGAAACTCATTTTTAAATTTCTTTTTTCAATCAAATGCGCGTTCTAAACAATGTAATTTTTTTCCAAAATCAAAAATTCTTACTCAAGTTTCGAGGGTGATAAGAAAAAGTACAAATGGTTCAGATGGGGATGGGCTTTTTTAATAATGCTCCCATATAGACGTGCCCTTTCGTATTACCGAACTAAGGAACTATATACCGAGATGGGTTAAAACAAATATCGTAATGCCTCGTAAGTCTTTTTGTTGTACATGACAATGAAGTTATTATCGCAATCATAGATTATCCCATCCTAATTATCATTCTCATGCACTTTTTTCATCTGAATTACTATCATAGACTATCCCGTCCTAATTATCGTTCTCACTTTCTTCATCTCCACCATCACCATCCTCGATATCCTCATCCTCAACATCCTGACCTTCTTCTTCATACAACCAAGGTCCATAACCTCTCTTACAAACAAAAAAGAAATAATATGATCAGTCTGCGGTATCACTTATAGCTTATATTTGCAATAATAACTTCTTTGTCCTGCATCAAGAGGAGAAATCTTCTATACCCCTAACCTCTATAAGAACAAGAGATATCTATTGTCATTGACCAAAAAGGCTGTCTGGAAGTGGAAGAAGAATACCACTAGTTATTTTTTCCCAGCTGGAGCAAGTATCAACGTGGTCGGATGCATTGCAGCGATGCAGTAATGGTAATATCTGCAAAGTTCTGTACTTCTTAGTCCTGGTGTTCTATAAGACGTGATGTTAAAAAAATAGTTGTCCATTTCTATTAAAAAAAATTATAAAATTATTTTTAATATAACCCAAATCTAAAATATTAAACCATATCTCCGCAAATAAAGAACAAATCCATTTATTAATTTTCTTAAATATAAATATATATATATAACTACAAATGTTAGATTCTTTATACTACT
This sequence comes from Papaver atlanticum, assembly GCA_023531105.1. Classification (NCBI taxonomy): domain Eukaryota; kingdom Viridiplantae; phylum Streptophyta; class Magnoliopsida; order Ranunculales; family Papaveraceae; genus Papaver; species Papaver atlanticum. The sequence goes on from JAJJMB010012497.1 coordinate 747,832, forward strand.
AAAAATACATATATAATACCCATGTTTATATTTATTTTAGTTATAATGTCGCATTTAATAAGGGTATATTTGGATATTCTTCCGTCTCCTTAATATTTTCACTTCGTCAAAGTGAGCTAATATATATATATATATATATATATATATGGTATCGTTCTTTATACCATTGGATAAAAACAAACACAAAAATAATGATCTAGTAAGCACGTAACATACATTTTATTCTGATCACCAGAATATTGCAAAAAACATCCTTTATAAAAGAAATTTAGATGTATCCAGGATTGAGGCATTCTCTCTGAGCATTATAGTTTGTTGATACTATCACGGGTAATTGGTCGATGCTCCAGATCCTTACGTATTCAAGATATGTTTTTGAGATATTTTGGAAAATTAAAGTGAACTGAATTGTCCTTCGCTATGACAACAATGTCATTTGGTCAAGACAACAGTGAATAAAGCTGATTACACAACTTTCACGTTTTTCTTTCAAACAATTTATACATTGAACATAGCTAATTTTTCAAAGATAATAACAATGACATATTATTCACTCAAACCATCCACTAATTCATACATGGAGACTTTATGAGAATGACTCAAATAATACCACCACAGATTATCCTGATAGGAAAAGCTCAAGCTCTTCTAGTGGTGAAGGATCTTCCAGGACAGAAATTTATGATGAATGGAACGCTATTGGTTATTTCTCTTGCAAAAAATGCTTAATCTCCAAACCTCACCAATCATGCACCCTCTATCAAAAGTCGAGGACTTTAAACATGTATTAATTTGAAATACATTAAGATTTGGTTCTTGTAATTGTTATCTATTTTAAAATTTGCAAGCTTTAGTATATTAATTGTTCAATATTTTGTATATCTTTTTCCTTGTTACCCTTTTCTCGTTACTGTAGAAACTCATAAGTATAACCAGGAGGTTAGGAGTCACATGACTCACTTATGCCAAAATCAAAATAAATACATGACAATGAAATGAAATTAGTTATTTTTACCTCTTTTTAGAAATAGGATCTTCATATGACTGAAAATGCGCATCTGGTTGTTGCCTCATTAAACCACAGGTGACAGACAGATATTTGTGTCATGTTTTTGCAATTTATGTTCATTGTTGATGTTGCAGTTAGATATGGTTAGCAATGTTGATAGATTTACTCTTCATTGTAACAGATAAAAATCTAAAAGTTAGGGGAAAAAAGTAAATTGCTAACTTGATTTAAATCTTTTTTTAATCCATTTTTTGTGTTTATTTCTTCACCAACTGTAAGAAATTTCGAGAAATTGCAGTAAGTCTATTATATATTACATTCACTGTCCAAAATATGCCCCATTGGTGATAATATGGGTGCACATGGACCCGACTAAACCGCATAAACCGTCCGACCCAAATTTAAATTGACTGAACCAAACCGAGTCCGAAGTACTCTACATCTCTATACGGTAAGCGTTATTTAAACCCGAGTTATTTACGGTGTTCTTTGTGCACAGCTATCGAACGACCTTAGTCAAAACCGAACGATCTATGAGATCAATGGCTAATAAAATCCTATTACCCGCATTTAAATACATCTCTTAGATACTCCCGTCCAGCCACTAAGCTTCTCCTTTTTTATTCTTCCCATTTTCCTCTCGAGCAAAACTAGGGATATTGAAAGAGGCGACTCCATTATCATCTCATTTTCAACCTTCTTTTGTCTTCTTTATTAACTACAACTCTCATCTACATCACCACCATCATCTCCAAGTGTTGCTGATTTTTGTTGATAATCAAATAGAGTGCAGTGGAAAAGTTTGTTGGTTGATTTTTATAACTAGGGTTTGGTTTCGATTTGTTGATTGATTCTCATTAATTAAGGTGCTGCTACAGATGGGGTTTAGTTTGAATTAGATTTTCTGATTGATGTTTTAATTAATTGAGGTACTCTTATTTATGGGATTTAGTTTGCTTTGGATTTTTTGATTGTTTCAATTAATTGTGGTACTCTTATTAGCGGGTTTTAGTTTAGTTTAAATTTTTTAGTTTGATTTTGTGTATTGATTATATCTTATGGGTGGATTTTTTAGTTCACTGCTTTGTTTAATTTCCTCTTTCGAAGAAGGTGTTGATTTTACTCTAGATATATAAGATCATGTTAATGATCGATAAACAAAGAACCGACCCAAACCGATCCTGAGTCGGGCGGTTTACATCCGGTCCGAACTAAAACTTCAGTATCAATCGGGTTATATGAAAAATTAACCGAACTGTACGATTGTCAAACACCGACCTGAACCGACCGTTGTGCACCCATAGGAGATACACATTGACAAGTTACATACATAAATGATTAATTTTTTTTGGTAAGGAATTTGATGCTGACGAGTTTCGAACTCAGGTCACTGGTGCATCACTCAATGATAAAAATATTACACAGGCTACTAGTACACATCCACCACATCCAATCACATGAATTTTTTATTTTTTGTAGATCAAATCATGAAGTTATTCCAGCACTAGTTTTTATTTTAAATCTAAGTCTTGGAATCTAGTTTTTTAAACTAAAATAATCCATATTGATTTTGACTTCATTAGACCAAAAAACAATCATACTTGATTCTGAGTTATGAGAGAATTTGAGAAATTTTCATTTTAAAAAGGACTATTAAAAGATGGCGACTAAGATATTGACACGTGTGAAGTTTTAGAACTAGATCAAGATAGGTTGGATCTTAATCGTCATTATTATGGTATTAGTTTGGTTCAACAACACCCACAGTACATTTTAACAATCGACTCAATTTTTGGGTACAATGTCTTTTACTCCCATCATATCAATCAATCCGCCACCGGGACTTTCTTAAAAGACTTTCTTAAAAGATAAATGAGAAAATACACTAATTCGAGGTTAGTGGATCAAAACAACATTTGGGAAGTAAAGGATATTAAGGATGATAGGTATGTTGATATTTAGGATGATAACTGAATTCTTGTTGTCAACGTTTTGTAACTCCTAAAGCACGAATGTAACTTTGTTGTTGATATGATTGATCCAGTTAATAAAAAGTGGAAACTTACTCTTACCAACTATTTGTTTTACCAAAAATATGTCTACATGCATTGTCAGTTAGTTCAGCAGTAACTCAAATAACTCAAAGAGGGATAAACTCGTATGGTTCTTGATCCCTTTTGGAGAATTCACAGTTCTGTCCTTGTATGAAAAGCTAAACTCCTCGAGTTCTGATTCAGTGAACTTAAGTGTAAGTGATAAATTCTAGAAAGGCCTATGAAAACACAAGATCCTAAATAACATAAAATGATTTGAACCTATTATACAAATGTAGTAATGATCAAAAAATAATGGACAAATATAGCAAATGCTAAGCACCTGTAAGGACCCTCAAGCCCGTCAATGCTATTTGACCGATCAAGAGATAGTCAAGAGACGATTTAGCCGCTAATGACTCGATTAATTAATATAGATTTTGATTATTAGAAACTAATCTAACAATAATTTAGTTACGAAACTAATACCGTTGGTTAGATCTCGAATACTTATGAGAAATGGACTACTCAGACTCGTCATTCGGATACAGGACGAAAAAGGAATCATCAGTTTAGTAAAAAGGGTAAAATAGTAATTTTAGATCTTATCCTTGCGGCTTCCCTTATCCAGAGTGCTGAGTGCCTCAGTAATTTTGGTTGGCCTTTTCCCCATATCGAGAGGATAAACTCTCATTCTCTTTTCTTCTTCTTCATTCTTCTTTCTTCTTCTCTTTCCTTCTTCTCCTGTTCTTCTTTTTCTGCGAGTTTGAGATGAATCGAAAGGAAGTTATGTGATCGGCAGAAGGTAAAGAAGATTATGCAGTAGTCGGTGGTGATGATAATAGTGTATGTTGTTGTTAGAGCATAGCTCGGTTGAACCCACCAAGCGTTGGTATGTCAAGTTTGGTTGTCATATTTTAGTGAATAAAAACTCATTTAAAAAGTCACTTGATTATTTTGCTAGAGTCAACTTCGTATAGGTTAGCTAGAAAGTTACTAGGATATGAGACTTACAAGTATTACGTGAAGACTTGAAGAATGTGAAAAAGTAAAGAGATACAACGACGACATCATCCTTCCACTTGAGGTTAGTAATATTTGACTTGAACTATTTCATTCCTAACTTATCTTTAAAGTCGTGCATATTGAAAACATAACTGCGAAGATGTGAATGATTATACTCTACTTAGACATAGTATTAAGGAATTATAATACGAAGTATAACATCTATCTTTTGAACTTCGTATATAAGACATCGACATAATCGTATGAATGCTATTGTGATTATGTATGGGTATGGGTGAATATTTCGTCCTAGGAAACAATGTTTTACATTCGTTTAAAGTAAGTACATTCATAAACTTGTTTTGTGAATCGAAAGGAAAATCGCTAGGATTATTGGTATTGTTATTCATTGCAAATCTTTGGATTACCAATATGTATGTTTAGTATAACCGCTCATAACTTGTTTATGTATCTTGGTAAAACTATTCAGAATGCCTGACTTTTGTATTGGTATGACTTTTATTAGTGAAACCGATCTTAAGTAATCACCTGAGATGGTATGATCGATATATTGTAAATTGTATGACCAACTCTAGACATTGGGGAACCGATCCTAGTAAGAGGTGCAACCGATCACAAGTATGTGGAATCGATCCTTGTAAGAGGTACAACAAGTTTTTAGTAATTGGGGAACCGATCCTAGTACCTAGTCAACCAACTTTTGGTAACTAATCTTAGTACCCACATGGAGGAAGAACCGAAACTTGTTTTGGTAGAACCGTGAAACCCATTAATGGTGATTTGATAGGATAATCAATCACATAGTTCTTGGAAGTCAGATGAAACAATTCTAAACTTGTTTGGAAGTGTGGCAAATCGGTTCCAAGATTGTAAATATGAAAAAGGATTTACAAAGTAAAGATGTCGACATACTTTGAACATGTGCAGTAATTCTTATATTTTATTGTTCAAAGATATTCCTTAATAACTAAAAGAGAATCCCGGATCGAAATAAATTGAGAATCTTTTAATTAAGGTTTCTAGTTTTTATATGCTTTTAATTTCTAGCAATTAAATGCATATCTTTAGAAAATAAAAATTGGTAATGTTCATTTACTTATTGGAGATTTTCTATGGAAATTTCGGTCAATATTTGGACAGAGCATTTCCAGGAATTATGAAAACCGTATTTGGACTTTATTGCATATCTTTGAGAATATTCGGTTTTGGAAATTCCTTGGTGTCCAAACTTCCTTGGTCTATAAATACTGAAGTTTGCATTTCGAGCAAACTAATCCTCAGAACCAGCAAAACTACCTAGTTGTGTTGTTACTGGTGGAGCCGTCTATTCGGAGAGGAAAGTACCCTAATTAGGCGAAATCTCTTACGACCCCTCGTTTTAAAGACTTCTTTGGGATTTACCGTTGGTGATAAACTAGATAATTGCAGTTTATTATTAGTTTTCGATTGATTTGATTGACTAACGGTTGTTGAACTATGATTGCACCTAGTTTGTTTATGCTTGAGAATCTTCTCTTCTGATATAAGATTCACTCAAACTAGATCGAAGTGTCGACGGGGATCTTTAGAACTGTTTGTATATCTAAAGACGTCTTGTGATAATCCACCATTAACAAGCTCCGTTCTGTGTGTGATTGATCACAAGAGATCCAAGTTGTTTGTGTGCAGGTGTTTATTGAAGATCTAAGAAGATTTAAAGACAAAAAAGATTTCTTATTTGAGTTCATAATCTTTGGTGTGCACAAAACTTGATCGGCTAGGGATCCAACTATAATCGGTTTATCTTTATGATAACCTTGATTGATTAGTTGAGTAGATCGGCATCAATACAATTCTCTGTGATTCAAATTATTGATTGCATAGTCTAGACAATTACTTTGGTAGCTGTTTAATAGATAGATCTAAGAACTTGACAAAGGAGTTTATTGGGATAAACGGATGAGCCTTTTGTTCAAACTCATATCACGTTGTTTGAAAAGAGTTGTTACCGAATAAATTTGTTGTTCCTTTACTGTTTGGAATACAAACCAAAGGAATTGTTCCAAGTGCGTGACTTATTACAAGTTGGAGGCGCATGGATACAGACGGAACTAGGTGAACTGTAGGTTTAGTTGCTTGGTCTCAACTATACGAAGTTGGTTTAGATTTTGTATAACGGCTTAATCTTGAGAGTATTCAATTCTGGACAAGGTCCCGGGGTTTTTCTGCATTTGCGGTTTCCTCGTTAACAAAATCTTGCCGTGTCTTTTACTTTTCTATTTCCGCAATTATAATTGTTTTTATTATAATTAGAATTAAAATACACAAACGTTAATTCCTATTTACTTGATAGCAATCCTATTGTGTTTGGTTAAGTCCGAACCTATTATCAACTAATCATACTTCGTTGTTGTATTGTCTCGATATCGTATCCATAGATGATCACACGAAGTGTGAACCGATTAGTTGTATTGTCTCGACTCAGTCCATAGACAATCACTTTCGGAGAAAGGACTTATAGGTGGAAAAGTTTTAGATTGAGGTATATTTGGGTACCCTCGTCTTTTCAATTGGTATCAGAGCAGCCAAACACGAAAAGAACTAACAATCTGTGCTTGGTGCAATCCAACCTATAAGAAATGAACTCGAGTTCTCATGAATCGAATTCAGTTAACGTAATGCCAAGTTTTAGATGGCTCAAAATTGGTTGAAGAAACTTCAAACAATGAAATTATTTAGTCTCTTCGATCCAAAGAAATTTGGACATTCGATGAATGTCGACTATATATTAGTCTCACAGAAGATGCTTCTAGCAAAATCAACAAAAAATTGTCAAAGTTTGCTGAAATGGATAAACAACTTTCTGATTTGAAAAATGAGATTAACATATATGAGCAAAAGGAATATGAGTCTCTATCTAAAACACTCAATTTCCTTGAAGAAAGTAGTAGAGTTCAAAATGAGGTTGGTGAGTTTCTCAAAGAATTAGAAAACTCAAAAAGAATTAATAATTCTATAGGAAATCAATTCATTCATGAGTATTTGATGAACTACACCTCTGAAGAAACTGATATCTATCATTAAAATGATTCTTGTAACTTTTCTAAAGAAATATTTCTTGAAGATTATGATATGATAGATGTCAATGATAAATCTACAAACGTTTGTTTTTATGTGCCCAAAACAGATGAAGTAATATTGACTGAAAATTTCGTGTCAATACCTAAAATGAGAAAAACACCAAGACTCTAACAACTTGATGTTTGTCAAAAAACCTATGATTGGTTGCCCCTAACCAATTTTCGGTGCTCTTGGTTTAGTCATATATGGGTTCGGATCCATATTCGAATAAAAGATAATCTTGGTGATAAAAACAAAGAAGGATGGATCTTTCTCTTGCTCTACCTTTTTCGGTTTCAAAGAAACCCCAACAGTGCATGAGGATTCGAAATTTCTCACCTTGCAATATTTGCATGTTCGATTCAAGAAGAGAAACTTGTATCAATCGATCCTAGAATTCAAAAGGAACAAAGGGTTGCACTTATTTCACTCCAACTCGTCTCAAGTAAGGAGATTCAACTCTCAACAAGTTATATCGATTGTAAGTGGTTCTTCACCCTTCTTGTTGATTCAATGGATTATAGAACTAGGGGTAGTAGAAATTTTGTTAGAGGAGAAGGCTCAAATAGGAATTCGATGCTCTACTCTACTAGGGATATCAATTATGAAAACATGCCTAGTCTTACTTATGATGTTGGTTCTCAAAATTATTTTGTGAATGATGCATGTGTTAAAAAATTCGATTCAATCAAAGAACCCATTATGGAAATGATATTTGTCAATGTTTCGGATAAAAATTACATGAATTTTGTGAATCAACGTGAATGGGGTATTATTCATGAGAGCTCTTTCAAGGAAACTCCGAACCTTGTGAAGCTTTTCTTTGCTAACATGCATGAGATGAATTTTGAAGGATGTACTTTTCGTACTATGATCGGTACAAAGTCTTTTGAGGTCAACAAACAAATGATTTCGGAATTGATTCTCTATCCTTACATGAATACTTTCTTACCATGTTCGGATGAAATATTTAGAGTTGATAACAATACTATATCGTCTGTAATTGGGGGAGCATGGTTAGGTAATTCATTTCTTCTTCACAATGTTGAATTTCATCTCAAAGTTTTTGGAAAACTAGCTTATGCAAACCTGTGTCCTAGCAATATGCATAAGTCCAGATGGACTAGAGATGTTGCTGAACTTGTTTATCATCTTGTCAGAGGAATCAAAAACTTTGATTTTTGTGGTTAAATGATTAGAAAAATGATTACAATTCGGAAAGGTGGAATAAGAACTCCTGGTTTTTCTTGCTTAATCACAATAATTTGCAGCTCCTTTGGAATTGTCTGGGCAAATGCAAGGGAAAAAGTTCCAAAGAATTCTCAACCAAATGATAGGACAAGTTTTTGATTCTCCTCCCCCTATTCGAGTTGAAGGAGATCCACAAACTCTCAAGAGAAGACTGCAGAGGAAAAACAAGTGCATTGCCGAACTAATTGATCATGCTATAGATAATCATCCTGATCTCACTGGAGCCTTGTGTGCAATCTCAGACAAGTATCAAGACACTACATCAGAAGAGGACACTGATTTGGACTTCTCGGACTAGTTTCTACAACTTTTATTGTACAATATTATGTACATTATTGTAGGAGTGTGTTGAGAATAATCTTTGATGTTTTGTGCAAAACTTAGTGTAGTCACTTTGTTTGTTCGAATGCTTTATTGCTATGTGTTTATGGGATGTTTGATTTCGGTTTTTTAAAACCTTAATATTCGACTCCATATGGTGTGAACCCTTATGGTTTGGGTGACTTTTTGATTTAGCGGGATTGATTTCTAGCCCATGATGGTAGGCTTTATCAAAGGATCATAAGGGGTTCCGATTGAAACTCATGTATAAAAAAGTCACAATATGTTGAATCATTTTTGGTTTAGCATAAAATCATATGTGTTTTGAGTTTTCAACTTTTGCATCGCATTAGTTAAAAATCGATTTTCAACCTTTCTCTGGTAAAGGTTGGTTGTTGTTGTTCTTTTGTCTTACAAGAGGATGACAACAAAGTGATATTCCTCCTTGGAAAGATGCGAACAAATGGAGAAGAGGATGCGGAACTTGAGGTAACAAATTTGTTAGTTAATCGTTTTCCTGTTTAAGAAAAGCATGATTTTATTGCATATATTTATTGCTTTTGCTTAACAAAATTTCGTTACAATTGATGTTTATTCCATTATTTGTGTATGGATGTATGTGTGTGATTCAATTGTTTCCGGTTAAGAAAAACTATTGTTATCTTGCTTTATGGTTTGGTATCAATTGTTTAGGTTTATGAAATTATGGTGCAATTGTAGTACTATAATGTCTATGTTTGTTTCAATTGCTTCCGGTTGAGGTAAATAATTATGCAAGTTGATTTAATTGGTTTGTATGAATTGTTTATGGCTTAACAAAAGGGTTTTCGGGATCAATTGTTTAGTCCAATTCGATTCCGGATAAGAGAAACTAAGTTAATTCTGATCTTAGTTAGACTTATCAAAGTGGAGGTTTCGGTTATTCAAGTCTAATTAAATGCCTTAACAAGAAATGCTAGTTAACTAACCTAGTACTTGTCTTGTTTAAAAGTGAAAGGTATAAGTTATTATTTGAATAATTAGAACTTGATGAGAAAAATAGAGTTAATTCTGATCTTTATTTTGGTCTTATCGAACAAGCGATTGTATTTGTACAATCGGTTTAGCAAAAGAACTAAAGTGCTTAGTCAATTTTTGATTTGATAAACTATTAGGGAAAATTGCTTCGGGCAATTGTTTCTTTGGTAACATATAAAAAAAAATTACTTTGTAGTTTCGGTTTTGATACTGGTTGTCTAAAATGGTGTGTGCAACCCTCGTGCTTAACTCTTATAGGTTATGCAAGTCTTTTTAGACTTGTAAGATCCTTTCGGTTTGTCATTTATTTGCTCGTACCTTTGTCATTTTGTGACAAAAAGGGGGAGAAATATATGGAGTAAACAAGTGATTTGGTATCACTAAGAAAAGGACAATGGTGCTTAAACGATATATCTAACGAAAGAGTAAAGCATAGACTAAGGGGGAGTAACATATCATATTGATACTTGTGGTTATCTTAACTACAAAGGGAATAACAAAGACGTGCGGATTGAAAATCTACCTATCTTACCTTTAGGGGGAGTATTAGCTTTGTTATTATAATGTCAACAACGGCATTTATGGATTGAATGTATACAGGTTATTATGCTGTCGAAACTTGGAATCAAGCGTATGTGTAATGAATTATTGTAATTTGTTTATCCATATGATGTAAGAGTTTTTTCACTAAAATTGACAAAGGGGGAGATTATTATAGCATAACTCGGTTGAACCCACCAAGCGTTGGTATGTCAAGTTTGGTTGTCATATTTTAGTGAATCAAAACTCATTTAAAAAGTCGCTTGATTATTTTACTAGAGTCAACTTCGTATAGGTTAGCTAGAAAGTTACTAGGATATGAGACTTACAAGTATTACGTAAAGACTTGAAGAATGTGAAGAAAGTAAAGAGCTACAACGACGACATCATCCTTCCACTTGAGGTTAGTAATATTTGACTTGAACTGTTTCATTCCTAACTTATCTTTAAAGTCGTGCATATTGAAAACATAACTGCGAAGATGTGAATGATTATACTCTACTTAGACATAGTATTAAGGAATTACAATACGAAGTATAACGTCTATCTTTTGAACTTCGTATATAAGACATCGACATAATCGTATGAATGCTATTGTGATTATGTATGGGTATGGGTGAATATTTCGTCCTAGGAAACAATGTTTTACATTTGTTTAAAGGAAGTACATTCATAAACTTGTTTTGTGAATCGAAAGGAAAATCGCTAGGCTTATTGGTATTGTTATTCATTGCAAATCTTTGGATTACCAATATGTGTGTTTAGTATAACCGCTCATAACTTGTTTATGTATCTTGGTAAAACTATTCAGAATGCCTGACTTTTGTATTGGTATGACTTTTATTAGTGAAACCAATCTTAAGTAATCACCTGAGATGGTATGATCGATATATTGTAATTGGTATGACCAACTCTAGACATTGGGGAACCGATCCTAGTAAGAGGTGCAACCGATCACAAGTATGTGGAATCGATCCTTGTAAGAGGTACAACAAGTTTTTAGTAATTGGGGAACCGATCCTAGTACCTAGTCAACCAACTTTTGGTAACTAATCTTAGTACCCACATGGAGGTAGAACCGAAACCATTTTTGGCAGAACCGTGAAACCCATTAATGGTGATTTGATAGGATAATCAATCACATAGTTCTTGGAAGTCAGATGAACCAATTCTAAACTTGTTTGTAAGTGTGGCAAATCGGTTCCAAGATTGTAAATATGAAAAAGGACTTACAAAGTAAAGATGTCGACATATTTTGAACATGTGCAGTAATTCTTATATTTTGTTGTTCAAAGATATTCCTTAATAACTAAAAGAGAATCCTGGATCGAAATAAATTGAGAATCTTTTAATTAAGGTTTCTGGTTTTTATATTCTTTTAATTTCCAGCAATTAAATGCATATCTTTAGAAAATAAAAATTGGTAATGTTCATTTACTTATTGAAGATTTTCTACTGAGATTTCGGTCAATATTTGGACAGAGCATTTCCAGGAATTATGAAAACCGTATTTGGACTTTATTGCATATCTTTGAGAATATTCGGTTTTGGAAATTCCTTGGTGTCCAAACTTCCTTGGTCTATAAATACTGAAGTTTGCATTTCAAGCAAACTAATCCTCAGAGCCAGCAAAACCACCTAGTTGTGTTGTTACTGGTGGAGCCGTCTATTCGGAGAGGAAAGTACCCTAATTAGGAGAAATCTCTTACGACCCCTCGTTTTAAAGACTTCTTTGGGATTGAGAAGCTCTACGAGTACCGTTGGTGGGAAACTAGATAATTGCAGTTTATTATTAGTTTTCGATTGATTTGATTGACTAATGGTTGTTGAACTATGATTGCACCTAGTTTTTTTATGCTTGAGAATCTTCTCTTCTGATATAAGATTCACTCAAACAAGATCGAAGTGTCGACGAGGATCTTTAGAACTGTTTGTAGAACTAAAGACGTCTTGTGATAATCCATCGTTAACAGGCTCCATACTGTGTGTGATTGATCACAAGAGATCCAAGTTGTTTGTGTGCAGGTGTTTATTGAAGATCTAAGAAGATTTAAAGACAAAGAAGATTTCTTATTTGAGTTCATAATCTTTGGTGTGCACAAAACTTGATCGGCTAGGGATCCAACTATAATCGGTTTATATTTGTGATAACCTTGATTGATTAGTTGAGTAGATCGGCATCAATATAATTTTTTGTGATTCAAATTATTGATTGCATAGTCTAGACAATTACTTTGGTAGCTGTTTAATAGATAGATCTAAGAACTTGACAAAGGAGTTTATTGGGATAAACGGATGAGCCTTTTGTCAAACTCATATCACGTTGTTTGGAAAGAGTTGTTACCGAACAGATTTGTTGTTCCTTTACTGTTTGGAATACGAACCAAAGGAATTGTTCCAAGTACGTGACTTATTACAAGTTGGAGGCGCAGGGATACAAACAGAACTAGGTGAACTATAGGTTTAGTTGCTTGGTCTTAACTATACGAAGTTGGTTTAGATTTTGTATAGCGGCTTAATCATGAGAGTATTCAATTCTGGACAAGGTCCCGGGGTTTTTCTGCATTTTCGGTTTCCTCGTTAACAAAATCTTGTTATGTCTTTTACTTTTCTATTTCCGCAATTATAATTGTTTTTATTATAATTAGAAGTAAAATACACAAACGTAATTCCTATTTACTTGATAGCAATCCTATTGTGTTTGGTTAAGTCCGAACCTATTATCAAGTAATCATACTTTGTTGTTGTATTGTTTCGATCTCATATCCATAGACGATCACACGAAGTGTGAACCAATTAGTTGTATTGTCTCGACTCAGTCCATAGACAATCACTTTCGGAGAAAGGACTTATAGGTGGAAAAGTTTTAGATTGAGGTATATTTGGGTACCCTCGTCTTTTCAGTTGTTGATTCAGACTCGAAGGAGGGAGTGAATTAGGAATTATGATTTCTTAATAAGTTCAGAGAAGATGTAGATGGTGTAGTTGGGCAATTTGGAAGAAGATTAGAGTTGGGTTGTGTTGACATGAAGTTAGGTTGTTGTTTAGAGTTTGAATTAGAGAAGAGGAGATTTAGAAAGTTAGGGTTTCATGAGAGGAAACTCTGAGGTGATTAGAAGATGAAATTGATACTCTAAAGGATTAATTATAAATGGGTGTGATTTGAATTAGAGATTATGGTGGAAGTTAAACTGATAATATGGAGTTGTTCTGTGAAGCATCAATGAATCAGGGTTTCTGCCAATTTGAGGTTTAAATTGATGATGGACCAAGAGAAATTGGAGGAGGCTGTTAATTGGGTAAGTCTCTATGTTGTTTAATTTCAGTGTTTGAAGTTTATAGTTTAGAGTATGTTAATTATTAAAAACTGTAATTTAAGGTTTGTTTTAGTTCACAAGGGGTTGTATTGAATTTAGAGTTGGGCATTGTATTGTTATTAGAATTCTTGAGTTTGTATCTCTGTTGGATAAAGTGATACTGCAGGTGGTGATGAAAATGATTATAATTGGTGGTCTGGTGTTGCAATGGCAGTCTAGAGGGGGTTAGTAACTAGGGATGATGTTGTCTGTGTATCTGTGGCTGCAGGTGTTAGGAGTTGAGTTATTGGTGAGCTGTATTAGTGTAGATTGAGTTAAGAGACGGTCTAGAAGTATTGTAGCTTATGGATGGCATGAATTGGTAATGGTGATGATGTTGTAGTTCATGGAGTTTGCAGTGTCACTGAAATGGGTTTATGAACTGTGATAGGTGCAAGAGAGATTAAACCAGGGTGTATATGGAATTGGAACTGGGAATTGGAAATGTGGATGGTGGTAGAAATGAAAGTGCGGGAAGTGTATGGATTGATAAAGGTTTTGCCTTAGTTGAAGTTAGTGATTGCAGATGGTGTTATGGTTGTTGCTTAGGGATGTAACTACAAAGGATTCAAAGTATTGAATGTTGCCTAGGATTGGAATGTAGAAAGTGCAAGTGGAAAATGGATAGAAATAGTGTTGATGCTGATATTAAGCTTATAGTATGGATGAATAAGAGTTTTGAAGTGATGGAATTGGATAATTACATTTGGTTCTAGAAACTGAAATTGTTTATAGTATGGATGAATAAGAGTTTTGAAGTGATGGAATTGGATAATTACATTTGGTTCTAGAAACTGAAATTACAGGTAAGTTGTATTTGTAAGTAGATTATGAAGATGTTTTGAATTAATGGAATGTAATGTTACATTTTATAGAATCAGGTTGGTAGAGGTTATGTAGCTGTAATGGAATTAGGCGTGTTAGTCATCCCAGTCAGTTTAGATGACTTAACCTTTTATCTGTTTCAGTTAATCTGACCAAGACTAGTTGACCCTGTTAACCTGAGTTGAATCAGTTTGACTCGGAACCATCTCAGGGAGCCAAGACTAGACTTTACCTTTGACTCAGTTGACATTTTGACCAGGACCTTGACCTTGACTGGACGTTGACTGTGAGTTGAACTCTTTGACTGTTAGAGACCGTAAGTTGACCTTGATGGAATAGGCCTTGGATTAATGGGAAGGTTTAGTGAGCTTTGGCTTAGAGCCAGTTTTCCTATTGAACATGAATTAGCCTTTGGTTCATTCTACAAGTTGTAGATATTCATAAGACTTATCTAATGGACTGTAGAACCAATCCAATTGAATTAATAAACCTTTGATATGCTAAAGGTAGAGATTGAAAGAGGTGTAAAACCATAAATGGGCCTGGAACCATTAGATAGTTCACTTAGCTTATAACTGGAACTTGTATGAAATTATGTTATGAGCCTTGTGTAAGCCTTTTGTCTAAACTCTTAGAGTGCTTGTATGATTAACCGTTGATCTTTATTAACAACCATCGATTCGAGGATGAACCTGTAGATCGAAGATCTCGAGGTAGGCATGGCTTGTCACCAAAAGAGGTGGGAATTTACATTAACTCTTTTGTAACCATTGATGTTTCTTTTACAAAAAAAATATATGTTTAATTAACTCATGCATTGTCTGATTTTGAATTCCATGCATTGTTTGATTTTGAATTCCGAAAATTCTGTTGGTTCTTTTAACCTTTCCATTGCTTAGAAAGGATCTGCAATGTTTTGTTCGTCTTTATGAATGTTGTGGGAAATAAGAATTTCCATCTGTGGTATATATGGTATGTTCCTTCACCCTTCTTTTATACCTATGTTTTTATGCTTTATTAGGTGTGAAATTGGCATTAATATTATCCTATTATAGGTGTGAAATTGGAATCAATATTATTAATCAAAGAAGGAACTTGTTCCATATACATGATTGTTTATTTCAGTGGTTTGGTCGTCTTTTAATGCTTGGGAAAACATGTATTGTTTTCCAAATCATGCCAATCATTACTTGAAAGTTAGATGTTATTTCTACTGGGCACCCCTTTTAAGGATGATGTGCTCACTCAATTCCCACTTTCAGTTTCAGAGACAGATTAAGATGTACACGTGGCGATGGTTGTTCAAGTTTTGGAAGTTTCTAGGAGTTGAGTCCATTAGTTGGTTAGCTTCTGCTATATTTATTTGTGTTTATAATTTATTTGCAAACCAAATCACTATTGTATATGTATCACCTGAAAGGATTTCTTGTATATATATTTCAGTGCGAGTTTATATTTGGGTTAATCTTTGTTTAGAACTGATACATTTGATCTCTATACCTTGGTAGCTATTACTATAAAGGCGGAATTCAGAGTAATAATAGACGAAAAACTAAGAAAACAGAGACACAAGAAAGTAATTCGAAGAAAAATATCTTCTCTAGATTATGAACAAGAAAACGATTACAATTCTCTCTTTGTTACGCTCACAATCTATCTAAACGGTGGATCTACCTTAAACTTTTTGCTAAGCTTGCACAAGTATTGTTCTAAGCTTTCTCTAGGTTTTCCGTATCTAGTATCTGTCTGTCCTTAGCTATTAGCCAAAGCCCTCTATTTATAACATTCATCGTACTCAGCTGACTAAGGACTTTTATTAGGAATCTATTTCCTACACTAAGAGTATTGCCTAAAACAAAACTCTTCCCTAACTAGGAATTCTGCCTAAACAAGGATTCCTGCCTAGAATAGGATTCTTCCCTCAACTTAGCTTGAGGTTAACTAAGTTCCCTAAAGGAGTACGGATACACCTGTATCATGGGTCCCCCTTTTAAGAACTTGAACTCCTGTGAGAGTTAAAAATGAAGGTCAGGGAACTCGAGAGCCCCCTTTTCCTTGTTAAACCACTTGGCCTTGCTAGGAACTTGACCTTTACATCCAATTAGAAAAGCTTCTTTCTCTCCTTGTCGTGTTTTAGTCACTCTTCGCTCCAATACGCAGTCTTCCTTGAGTGGTTCCTCTCTATCAAACCATAAGTCTTCTACCCGTGGTAAGATCATAGTGTCGTTACCGTCATCATCTAGTAATGGTGGTTCAAACAACTTCAAGTATTCGACATATATAACCGAGTACATTCCTAGATAAGGTCGCAGATCAAGACGAAAGGCATTGTCACCAATCTGATCGAGAATACGAAATGGTCCATACCTCAATGGCTTCAACTTCTTACCTCCCCCCTTCAGTCGTTCCTTACCTAATTTTAACCATACCAATTCACCAACACCGAAATTACAAGGCACAAGATGCTTGTCATGCTTTGCTTTGTATTTGGCTTGTGACTTCTTTAATTGTGCTTCAACAGTTGCATGAATCTGAGATATCTTCTTCAAGAACTTTTATGCCTTTTTCCATTCACTTCCTTCCTTTCCCCCCATTGAGGTGTCACTAGAAAATACTAGATCGAAAGGACTAGGTGGTAAGTAACCATAGCACGTCTAAAAAGGAGATTTTACCGAAGAACTATGAACTGCTCTATTGAATGCAAATTGTAGATATGGTAAACTCTCATCCCAAGTTTTAGGATGCTTGGAATTATATCCCCTTAACATGTGAAACATAGTCCTGTTGACCACTTCTGTTTGTCCGTCTATTTGTGGATGAAAAGTTGTACTCTTCTTTAACCTAGTGTCCATCATCTTCCATAAAGAATCGAAAAAATGACTAAGGAATCGACTATCCCTATCAGAAATAATCGAAGTAGGTAAACCAAAATGCTTCCACACATGCTCAAAGAAGAGCTTTGCTGCACCGGCTCCCGTTACCATCTTTGTACATGGAATTAATGCAATCATCTTGCTGAATCGGTCGACCAAAATGAACAAGTAATCATAACCATACTTGGTCTTCGGTAATCCACCAAGAAAATTCATAGAAATACTCTCCCAAGGCCTTGATGGTACTGGTAATGGTAGATATAATCCACATTTTCTGTTAGAAGGTTTAGATGTGCTGCACAACTTACACCCTCTAACCAACTTACCCACATCATCATGCATTTTTGGCCAAAAGACATAACGACGAAGGTTAAGAAGGGTTTTATTCATCCCGAAGTGTCCAGCAACTCGAGATATGTGTGCCTCTTTCAACCATTGTAAACGATCCCCATCTTTTGGAATGCAAAGTAACTGACCTTTGTATAACAATCCATCTCGGAGTTCAACTCGCCTTTCAAACCACTCTTTATACCTTCTAACACCTTCTTGAAGTCTTTGCTAGATGTGTATGACTCTGCATACTCTTGAGGAACAATCGACTGAATTCTCATGGCCACCATTAATGCTCGGACTGGTGGACGAGACAACATATCTGCCAACTAGTTTGTTACTCCCTTCTTGTACTTAATGAGAATGTTGAAACTTATCA
This sequence comes from Papaver atlanticum, assembly GCA_023531105.1. Taxonomy (NCBI): domain Eukaryota; kingdom Viridiplantae; phylum Streptophyta; class Magnoliopsida; order Ranunculales; family Papaveraceae; genus Papaver; species Papaver atlanticum. The sequence goes on from JAJJMB010012497.1 coordinate 765,891, forward strand.
AGTAATACATCCACTTCATGTGTCGGGCTTGTTGTAGTTTCGTCTATGCGTGTAGATACTCCAATGGTTTGTGATCTGAATGTACCACTACTTCTTTACCTAAGAGATACACCCGCCAATGCTTGATACATTGATATAAAGCATAAAATTCTTTGTCATAAGGTGCGTAGTTCTTGATAGCACCTGAGAACAATTCTGAATGGTACTCCACTGGTTTACCATCCTATAACAACACTCCTCCCATTGCATAGTTAGAAACGTCGATCTCAACTTCAAAAGTACGCTGTAAGTTGGGAAATGCCAACACCGGTGCTTCTGAAATCTTCCTTTTTAGTAACTGAAAAGCGTCTTCATGGGTTTGCTGCCATTCAAAATTTGCCTTAGCTCCCGTCAAACCATGTAATGGTCCTGCAATATTCGAAAAATGCCGTATAAACTTAAGCAAATATGTGCAAGCCCCTAAGAAACTACTGATTTCAGTTACACTACTAGGTCTAGGCCACTTAGTGATCACTTCGACTTTCCTTGGATCAATCTTCCGTTGTCCACCACCAACAATGAATCCGAGGTACACCAACTCCTCTTTTCCAAACTCACACTTCTTTCCATTCAACTTCAGCTGGCCTTCATGTAACACTTTAAACACCCTCTCAACGTGAACGATATGCTCTTCCCAAGTTTTGCTGTATATTAGGATATCATCCAAGTAAACAATCACAAAATCTTCTATAAAAGGTCGTAACAAATCATTCATCAAACGCATAAAAGTCGCTGGAGCGTTACACAAACCAAAAGGCATCACCAACCATTCGAACAAGCCTTGTTTGGTTTTGAAAGCAGTCTTCCATGTATCATCTTCTCGAACTCTCATCTGGTGATATCCAGATTTAAAATCTAACTTTATAAAGAATCGAGCTTTTTCCAAGTGATCCATCATGTCATCTATCCTAGGTATAGGGTAACGATTCTTGATAGTGATCTTGTTTAATGCTCTATAATTAATACACATACGCCAACCTCCATCTTTCTTTGGTACTAACAATACCACTGATCCACAAGGTGAAGCACTTGGCACTATCATTCCTAATTATAGAAGTTCCTGGACTTGTTTCTTGATCTCATTAGATTCCTCTACGGTTGTGCGATAAAGACCTACATTAGGAAGATAACTCTCTCCAGTCAACATGATCTCATGCTCCACACCCCTCTTTGGAGGTAATCCCGTGACATCTGAAAATAAATCCTTATACTTCAACTTCAACCTTTCTAAGTTGCCTTCTTGTTGTGCAGACAAGGCTGCCAAACAAACTCTACTTGGCTTCTCCTCAAGAGAACGGATCACAAGGAGAATGAACTTCGTGCTAGCATTCACCAACCGCTTAGCCCGAGTGGCTGTAATCAAGCTTGCTCCCTCTAGAGGAGAATCTATATCCCGAATCACAAAAATTTATCCATCTTTGGTAAAGGTGTACTTTTGTTCCCTCATGTGTAGAGTTGCATCTCTATCCCATAGATAAGGACTACCTAGTACTACCTGGCAGACATCCAAATGAACTACGTCGCATGTAACTTTGTCAATATGACTCATCTAGAGCAAATTTGAACGTGCACTGTTGTGAAACTTGTAAGCCTCCTTCTTTTTGAAGCCATACTAAAGGGTATGGTTTTGGATGTTTGATAGTCTTCAATCCTAACTTCTGCACCAAAGAATGTGAAAGTAAATTCTTCTGACTTCCCGGGTCAGTAACAGCATCAACTAGTGATGTTTTTACTTGCATCTTCACTGTGAAGAGTCGCTCCCTAAGATCATCTTTTGAAGGTCTTCCTTTTGCCCCTATCATAAGAGAGAGCTTTGAATTGGGTTCCGTTAGTCCATGGACTTCTTTTGGAGTTTGAGCGAATAGTGCTTCCTTCTTGGCTTCTTTCCTCTACAACCCTTTAGGCTTTAGATGAGGGTTCTTAACCCAACACTTGTCGACAACGTGACCTGTTTGCTTGCAATGGGTGCAAATCAAACCTTCCTTGTCACTAGACTTACCTTCTTCTCTGCTCCTTTCACCTCCTTTCACAGTGGTACCTCCAGATTTCACCTTAGTATTTCCCTTTGAATCATATTTCTTAAGCCTTCCTTCAATGGCATTATCTTTTATACTTGCTTCGGAATAGTATCCACCGAGAACATCTTCAACTCCTTCCGTATATACTCATGGAACCCGGATATATATTTCATATAGATAACATAATTTCCCAAGTCTAAATCCAAAATCATAGCTTGATCTGATATTCCGAAGTATATTCTTGCACGGTTTGGTTGTAAGTCTGCTTCAAGTTGTACCACTTGAACTATCTCTCTTCAAGGTAGCCAACCGGATAAAACTGTTTCCTTACAACTTCCTTGAATCTTTTCCACGACAATACTCCCTTACCTAGGTTTTTTCTTTGATAGGCTTTCCACCAGGTTTAGAGCATGCTTTTGTAGCTTCAATGCCACGAAAGAAATCTTTTCCTTTGAACCATATTCAAAGAAAGAAAAATACGTCTCTAGACGTTCAATCCAATCATCCAATTTTTCTACATCGACACTCCCATCGTAAAGTGGAATATCAACACGAAAATCAATTTTCAGATTCTTACCATGAGGTTTAGCTGATGTAGGACTTTTAAGAAACTCACTTTTCTTCTTTTCTTCATCCTCATCTTCTTATTCTTCTTCCGAATCATCCTTTTCCGAAGCTTCAGGTGAAGGTGTAACCTTTTTCTTCGTCTTCGGCTTGGGTGTATGAGGACGAATACATTCAGTCGATTCTTCAAGGGTGGTTTTAATTGACTTTATGTCTGTTTGTAGTGTAACCACCTTTTCTTCCATAGTTTGTGGTTCGCTATGCTTAGGTTCATCATCTGACTTTGTCATCCTTGATCACCTTGTTTTCCTAACGTCTTCTAACTTCTCGAATACCTCACCAAGCTTTATGTAGAGAGATCTAGTGAAAACCATAAACCACAGGGATTTACCCTAGAAACTAACCTTGCTCGTGATGCCAACTTGATACGTTTGATCTCTATACCTTGGTAGCTATTACTATAAAGGCGGAATTCATAATAATAATAGACGAAAAACTTAGAAAACAAAGAAACAAAAAAGTAATTCGAAGAAAAATATCTTCTCTAGATTATGAACAAGAAAACGATTACAATTCTTTCTTTGTGACGCTCACAATCTCTCTAAACAGTGGATCTACCTTAAACTGTTTGCTAAGCTTGCACAAGTATTGTTCCAAGCTTTCTCTAGGTTTTCTGTATCTAGTATCTATCTGTCCTTAGCTATTAGCTAAAGTGTTAGAGCATAGCTCGGTTGAACCCACCAAGCGTTAGTATGTCAAGTTTGGTTGTCATATTTTAGTGAATCAAAACTCATTTAAAGAGTCGCTTGATTATATACTAGAGTCAACTTCGTATAGGTTAGCTTGAAAGTGTTAGGATATGAGACTTACAAGTATTACATGAAGACTTGAAGAATGTGAAGAAGTATGGAGATACAACGACAACATCATCCTTCCTCTTGAGGTTAGTAATATTTGACTTGAACTGTTTCATTCCCTAACGTATCTTTCAAGTCGTGCATATTGAAAACATAACTGCGAAGCTGTGTATGATACTATAGTTAGACATAGTATTAAGGAATACAATATGAGGTTTATTGCTTAACCATTAAACTTTGTATATAAGACATCGACATGATCATATGAATGCTATTGTGATTATGTATGGGTATGAGTGAATATTTCATCCTAGGAAACAATGTTTTACATTCGTTTAAAGGAAGTAAGTTCATAAACTAATTTTGTGAATCGAAAGGGAAATCGCTAGGCTTATTGGTATTGTTATTCATTGCAAATCTATTTTGAATTACCAATATGTGTGTTTAGTATAACCGCTCATAAACTTGTTTATGTATCTTGGTAAAACTATTCACAAGGCCTGACTTATGTATTAGTATGACTTTTATTAGTGAAACCGATCTTAAGTAATCACTCAAGATGGTATGATTGATGCCTTGTAAATAGCAACTTTTATCTAGCCATTGGGGAACCGATCCTAGTAAGAGGTGCAACAAATTTATAAGAGGGGGATCGATCCTTGTAAGAGGTGCAACACGTTTTTAGTAGATGGGGGAACCGATCCTATGAACATGTGCAACAAGTTTGTAGTTTTGGGGGAACCGATCCTATCGACATGTGCGCCAAATACAGGTAGTTACCATAAGTATGTGGGGAACCGATCCTAGTACCTAGTCAACCAACTTTTGGTAACTAGCGTGACTAATCTTAGTACCCACATGGAGGTAGAACCGAACTTGTTTTGGTAGAACCGTGAAACCCATGATTGGTGATTTGATAGGATAATCAATCACATAGTTCTTGGAAGTCAGATGAACCAATTCTAAACTTGTTTGGAAGTGTGGCAAATCGTTTCCAAGATTGTAAGTATGAAAAAGGACTTGCAAAGTAAAGATGTCGACATAATTTGAATATGTGCAGTAACTCTTATCATTAATTGTTCAAAGATATTCCTTAATAGCTAAAGGAGAATCCCAAGATCGAAATAAATTGAGAATCTTTTAATTAAGGTTTCTTAGTTTTTATATGCTATTTAATTTCCAGCAATTAAATGCATATCTTTAGAAAATAATAATTAGTAATGTGCATTTACTGATTATAGATTTTTCTATTGGGATTTCGGTCAATATTTGGATAGTGCATTTCCAGGAGTTATGAAAACCGATTTTGTGTTTATTGTATATCTTTGAGAATATTCAGTTTTGGAAATTCCTTGGTGTCCAAACTTCCTTGTCTATAAATATTGAAGTTTGCATTTCTAGCAAACTAATCCTCAGAGCCAGCAAAACTACCTCAGTTGTGTTGTTAGCATTTCTAGCAAACTAATCCTCAGAGCCAGCAAAACTACCTCAGTTGTGTTGTTACTGGTGGAGCCGCCCATCGGAGAGGAAAGTAACCCAATTAGGAGAAATCTCTTACGGCCGCTCGGTTTAAAGACTTCTTTCGGATCGAGAAGCTCTATTAGTACCGTTGGTGGGAAACTAGATAATTGCAGTTTATTTTAGTTTTCGATTGATTTGATTGACTAACGGTTGTTGAACTTTGATTGCACCTAGTTTGTTTATGCTTGAGAATCTTCTCTTCTGATATAAGATTCACTCAAATTAGATCGAAGTTTCGACGGGGATCTTTAGACTGTTTGTAGATCTAAAGACATCTTGTGATAATCCAACGTTAACAGACTCCATTCTGTGTGTGATTGATCACAAGAGATTCAAGTTGATTGTGTGCATGTGCTGATTGAAGATCAAAGAAGATTTGAAGACAAGAAGACTTTTTGGGTTCATAATCTTTGGTGTGCACAATACTTGTTTCGGCTGGAAAGGGATCCAACTATAATCGGTTTATCTTTGTGATAGATTGGATTGATTAGTTGAGTAGATAGGCATCCATACACTTCTTTGTGATTAATAGTATTGATTTCATAGTCTAACAATTACTTCGGTAGTTGTTGAGAGATTGATCTAAGGACCTGACAAAGGAGTTTATTGGTTAAACGGAAAAGCCTTTGTCAGACTCATATCACGTTGTTTGAAAAGAGTTGTTACCGAACAGATTTGTTGTTCCTTTATTGTTTGGAATACGAATCAAAGAAATTTTTCCAAGTGCGTGACTTACTGCAAGTTGGAGGCGCAGGGATACTGAGGAAACTAGGTGAACTATAGGTTTAGTTGCTTGGTCTCAACTATACGAAGTTGGTTTGATTTTGTATAACGGCTTAATTCTGAGAGTATTCAATTCTGGATTAGGTCCCTGGGTTTTTCTGCATTTGCGGTTTCCTCGTTAACAAAATCTTGCTGTGTCATTTACTTTTATTTTCCACAATTAAAATTGTGTTTATTATTATTTAAAGTAAATCGCACAAATGTTAATTCCTATTTTACTTGATAGACAATCCCCAGAGTTTGGTTAAGTCCGAACCTATTATCAAGTAAACATACTTCGTTGTTGTATTGTCTCGATCTCGTATCCATAGAAGATCACACGAAGTGTGAACCGATTAGTTGTATTGTCTCGACTCAGTCTATAGAAAATCACTTTCGGAAAAGGACTTATAGGTGGAAAAGTTTTAGATCGAGGTATATTTGGGTACCCTCGTTTTTTCACAAAGCCCTCTATTTATAACCTTCATCGTACTCAGCCGACCAAGGACTTCTATTAGGAATCTATTTCCTAAACTAAGAGTATTTCCTAAAACAAAACTTTTCCCTAACTAGGAATTCTGCCTAAACAAGGATTCCTGCCTAGAATAGGATTCTTCCCTCAACTTAGCTTGAGGTTAACTAAGTTCCCTAAAGGAGTACGGATACACCTGTATCAAGAACTTGTAAAATTATTGCTTAAATATATGTTTTAGATCCTTAGTGCCTCATTATATAGTTGATCATTTGAATTAGTAAGCTGCTAGCTTTTTGGGCGCTACAACACCTAACCAAACAACCGCAACACAAGTTATATATGATTCATCTTTGCAATTTTTATCCACATAGTCAAAGCCAATTAACAACATACCACACTAAGTAAGGTAACAACATAATATTGTGGATACCTAACAAAATGAAGTTGTAAAGAAATATACGTACCCCATCTATTATTTTAGGTTTGTAGATCGCCGAATATCCATATTTCTGAACCTCTGGCTGGATTAAATCCTGAAAGTGGTTGTCCTGAACCTCCTGGAGGAAGATAATATCTGGATCATATCTTAGCATCTCGGGTAGTAGGATGTATTTTCTGCGCTCCCATTCCAAGGCCACAAGACCACAGTAGTAGTATTTACCAGTCGGGATTTTGGTCAAATGATCTGCAAGAATGTTATATGAAAGGACGGTAAAAGACTTAGATATCGAAGTAGTAACACACACCAAAGGTGTGATTGGAAGCATATGGCGAAGGGGAGGTGGAAAGATAACATGGGTCGTCTCTGCTTTAGTTTGTGAAAAGATGGGGGTACCCAAATACACCACAATCTTTCGAATATCAACCTATAAGTCCGATACCAAGTGTGATCGTCTATGGACAAAGTCGAGACAATACAACAACTATGGTATACACTTTGTGTGATCGTCCATGGATATGATATCGAGAAAATACAACAACAAAGTGTTCACTTAATAATAGGTACGGTATAAAACCGAAACACAATAGGATCAATATCAAGTGACTAGGATTAACGTACATGTGTAACTTACTTAATTATAATAACAATTATAATGCGAAAATAAAGTAAATGACACATCATGATTTTGTTAATGAGGAAACCACAAATGCATAAAAATCCCAGGACCTAGTCCAACTTTGAATACTACTCTCATAATTAATCCGCTATACAAAATCTAATACCAACTTCGTATAGTTGAGACCAAGTAGACTACCCCTAGTATGCTTAAAAAAAAGAGACTACCCCTAGCTACTTAGTTTCCTTAGTATCCATACACCTTCGACTTCTAGAGTCACGCACGTGAATCACCAATCCTTTTGATCGTATTCAAAACAGTAAAGGATAAAGCTGTTCGGTAACCACTCTATTCAATCTTTGGTAATAAGATATTATGAGTCGTTGACAAAGTTTGCCTGACTCTTAGGATAGTTTGCAAGAAATGCAAACTCAAGTATTTATAGACCAAGGTTGTTTGGACAACAAGGAAATTCCAAAACCGAAAATATTTTCAAGATATTCATTAAAGTACCTAATTTCGGTTTTCCTATTTCCAATTAATTACTAAACCATATTTCCGAAAACTCCCTTAGAAAACTTATATTATTAGTGTAGCACATTAACTAATAATATTTTCCAGAGGATATGCTTTAATTGCTGGTAATTAAAACATATATTATGAAAATCATAATTAAATACTCCCTCCGTCCCAAATTAGATGAGCTAGTTGGTTTTAAATTTTGTCCCATAAATAGATGAGCTATCTCACTAATCAAGGAGGTATTCTAAAACTACCCTTTTAATGATTATTGTTACAATAAGAAATATGCATAATTTGATAGCCATGTTTATATTTGTTACGTAGGTGTTTTAAAATGCTTTTCAACGGTATAAAGTTTACGAAAAACGTGGCATAGTTTAAGAGATAAATCATTTATAAGTTTTACTAGTTATTATCCATAAGAGTATAATTGTAAAAAATACTTAAACATACTCCCATTTCCTCTTTGCATTAAGAGTTGTGCAAACAACAACTAGCTCATCTAATTTGGGACGAAGGGAGTACTTTTAAATATTTCAGTTTGGGATCACCTTGAGTATCAAGGAATATCTTTGAACAATTAATGATAAGTGTTATGTACATGTTCAAATAATGTCGACATCTCAAAGTTTCTCAGCAAACCCTAATTCCAAGCTTCAAAAAACCTTAAGAGATATGTGAATATTGGAAACTCGGTTTTGCTACTTGGGATCGGTTCTACCATGACTCACAATGTAAGTTGTGATCGGTTATACCATACTTCCCAGAGGTAGCTTGTGATCGATTACACCTTACTTCCCAAGTTAGCTTGTAATCGGTTACACCTTGGTTCCAAAAGTAGCTTGTGACCGATTACAACTAACTTCCCAAATTAGATTGTGATCGGTTACAACTTGCTTCCAAAGTAGCTTGTGACCGATTACAACTAACTTCCTAATGTAGCTTGTGACCGGTTACACCTTGCTTCACAAAGTAGCTTGTGACCGATTACAACATGCTACATATTATAGGCTATGAGCGGTTATACCTCAATTAAGTTAAGATAGGTTCTACCTTGTCATCTTTCATTGGTCATCCGAAATATATTCAATAAATAATATGACCAATTATGATTTCCCTTTCGATTATGAAACAAGTTCATACATCTACTTCCTTAAACTAATGTAATAATACATTGTAGTTTTCTTGGATGAAATCACACTTATATCTTACACATAATCAAGTAACTAAATACCAAGATTATGTTGATGTTGTATTAACGAAGTTCCAAAAGATAAGCGTTTATACTTCGTAATTCAATAAATTCCTTGATACTTTGATCATAATGATATGACCAAGTCTAACCACTAAAGTATTATATATATATATATATATATATATATACATATCTTCGCATGTTATGTATTCAATATAATCCGACTTGAAACAAGATCAAGTCAATATTACCAACCTCAAGTGGAAGGATGATGTCTTCGTTGTAGTCGTTACTTCTCCCATTCTTCAGGTCTTCAGAGTGTTAGAGCATTGCTCGGTTGAACACACCAAGCGTTGGTATGTCAAGTTTGGTTGTCATATTTTAGTGAATCAAAACTCATTTAAAGAGTCGCTTGATTATTTACTAGAGTCAACTTCGTATAGGTTAGCTAGAAAGTTACTAGGATATGAGACTTACAAGTATTACGTGAAGACTTTGAAGAAAAAGAGCTACATCGACGACATCATCCTTCCTCTTGAGGTTAGTAATATTTGACTTGAACTGTTTCATTCCTAACGTATCTTTCAAGTCGTGCATATTGAAAACATAACTGCGAAGCTGTGAATGATTATACTCTAGTTAGACATAGTATTAAGGAATTACAATACGAAGTATAACGTCTATCTTTTGAACTTCGTATATAAGACATCGACATAATCGTATGAATGCTATTGTGATTATGTATGGATATGGGTGAATATTTCGTCCTAGGAAACAATGTTTTACATTTGTTTAAAGGAAGTACAATTCATAAACTTGTTTTGTGAATCGAAAGGGAAATCGCTAGGCTTATTGGTATTGTTATTCATTGCAAATCTTTGGATTACCAATATGTGTGTTTAGTATAACTGCTCATAACTTGTTTATGTATCTTGGTAAAACTATTCAGAATGCCTGACTTTTGTATTGGTATGACTTTTATTAGTGAAACCGACCTTAAGTAATCACCTGAGATGGTATGATCGATATATTGTAATTGGTATGACCAACTCTAGACATTGGGGAACCGATCCTAGTAATAGGTGCAACCGATCACAAGTATGTGGAATCGATCCTTGTAAGAGATACAACAAGTCTTAGGAATTGGTGACCGATCCTATGACTTGTGAAACTGATCACAAGTAAAATACCATAAATATGTGGTAACCGATCCTAGTACCTAGTCTACCAATTTTTTGAAAGATAGTGTGACTGATCCTAGTACCCACATGGAGGTAGAACCGAAACTTGTTTTGGCAGAACCGTGAAACCCATTAATGGTGATTTGATAGGATAATCAATCACATAGTTCTTGGAAGTCAGATGAACCAATTCTAAACTTGTTTGTAAGTGTGGCAAATCGGTTCCAAGATTGTAAATATGAAAAAGGATTTACAAAGTAAAGATATCGACATACTTTGAACATGTGCAGTAATTCTTATCTTTTATTGTTCAAACATATACCTTAATAACTAAAGGAGAATCCCGGATCGAAATAAATTGAGAATCTTTTAATTAAGGTTTTTAGTTTTATATGCTTTTAATTTCCAGCAATTAAATGCATATCTTTAGAAAATAAAAATTGGTAATGTGCATTTACTAATTGGAGATTTTCTACTGAGATTTCAGTCAATATTTGGACAGAGCATTTCCAGGAATTATGAAAACTGTATTTGGACTTTATTGCATATCTTTGAGAATATTCGGTTTTGGAAATTCCTTGGTGTCCAAACTTCCTTGGTCTATAAATACTGAAGTTTGCATTTCGAGCAAACTAATCCTCAGAGCCAGCAAAACTACCTAGTTGTGTTGTTACTGGTGGAGCCGTTTATTCGGAGAGGAAAGTACCCTAATTAGGCGAAATCTCTTACGACCGCTCGTTTTAAAGACTTCTTTGGGATTGAGAAGATCTACGAGTACCGTTGGTGGGAAACTAGATAATTGCAGTTTATTATTAGTTTTCGATTGATTTGATTGACTAACGGTTGTTGAACTTTGATTGCACCTAGTTAGTTTATGCTTGAGAATCTTCTCTTCTGATATAAGATTCACTCAAACTAGATCGAAGTGTCGACGGGGATCTTTAGAACTGTTTGTAGATCTAAAGACGTCTTGTGATCATCCATCGTTAACAGACTCCGTTCTGTGTGTGATTGATTTTAAGAGATTCAAGTTGTTTGTGTGCAGGTGTTTATTGAAGATCTAAGAAGATTTCTTATTTTAGTTCATAATCTTTGGTATGCACAAAACTTGATCGGCTGGAGGGATCCAACTATAATCGGTTTATCTTTGTGATAACCTTGATTGATTAGTTGAGTAGATCGACATCAATACATTTCTTTGTGATTAAGAGTATTGATTGCATAGTCTAGACAATTACTTTGGTAGTTGTTGAAGAGATTGATCTAAGAACCCGACAAAGGAGTTTATTGGGATAAACGGAAGAGCCTTTTGTCAAACTCATATCACGTTGTTTGAAAAGAGTTGTTACCGAACATATTTGTTGTTCAATTACTGTTTTGAATACGAACCAAAGGAATTATTCCAAGTGCGTGACTTATTACAAGTTGGAGGCGCAGGGATACTGAGGGAACTAGGTGAATTATAGGTTTAGTGGCTTGGTCTCAACTATACGAAGTGTGTTTAGATTTTGTATAACGGCTTAATTCTGAGAGTATTCAATTCTGGACAAGGTCCCTGGGTTTTTCTGCATTTTCGGTTTCCTCGTTAACAAAATCTTGTTATGTCTTTTACTTTTCTATTTCCGCAATTATAATTGTTTTTATTATAATTAGAAGTAAAATACACAAACGTAATTCCTATTTACTTGATAGCAATCCTATTGTGTTTGGTTAAGTCCGAACCTATTATCAAGTAATCATACTTTGTTGTTGTATTGTTTCGATCTCGTATCCATAGACGATCACACGAAGTGTGAACCGATTAGTTGTATTGTCTCGACTCAGTCCATAGACAATCAGTTTCGGAGAAAGGACTTATAGGTGGAAAAGTTTTAGATTGAGGTATATTTGGGTACGCTCGTCTTTTCATGGAGTAATACGTGTACGTCTCAACATTCCCAGACTTTCTAGTCTAACCTAAACGAAGTTGACTCTAGTATTTAATCAAGCGACTCTAGATGAGTTTTGATACTAAAATATGACAATCAAACTTGACATACCAATGCTTGGTGGGTTCAACCGATCTCTGCTCTAACATGAACGAACTTGCCGTGAAATTTTACTGCTCGATTACTTAAGCAAGTGATGCATTAGGAAGTCACACCTTTCAAGTAAGCGTTGAGAGAATAAAATTGCGGGTTCGTCACAATAATAACGTTGTTACTTAATATGCATTTACTAAAAAATCTTTCATTCTTTAGTCCTCAAAGAAATACAAAAACTCAATAACTTTTAATAACATTATGCCAAGCCCAAAGATCTTATTGATAAGATCCAATTTGATCTTAAAAATGTACCAGTTATAAGAACAATCTATAAGGGTCCTGAGAATAATCATGAAACGAATGATTGGAGAAATCATGACGATTAATTTATTTTGATGCATATCTCGTGGAATTTGATTTTACTATAATATATATATATATATATATATATATCAGATAATACAGGTCGTAGAGGACATTGCAAGGAAGATTCAGGATGGGCTTCCTGCCTTTAAGATGCTAAAGCTAAAATCCATCTGGTGACTATGATGGATGAAAGATTTGAAGCGAGATTCTTAATGTATTTAAAATGATTGTCAAAACCTAGCCAAGATAGTGAATGACGCCTCTAATGTTCCCCTCAACCTCCTTTGTAAGCTCGAGCAAATATTAGATCTTTCTAAAAGTTTGTTTAGTATTTTACAATTTGTAATTTTTCAGTTCAATACTACTACTACTAGTTTAGTTTTAGTAGATGAATTTGCTAAAAGAGGCGATAACAACGAGTAATCTCCACTAAATAATTTTATAGCTTAGAGAAATCTTCTTTTTTTTAACAGGTTAATCTTCAGTTGTAAACTCCTCATAATTAATATATAAGTCTTTTCCATCGGAATCTTTTTTTTAACAGGTTAATCTTCAGTTGTAAACTCCTCATAATTAATATATAAGTCTTTTCCATCGGAAGAAGGAAAAAACTTCTGACCTTTATGTAATATAGAGTTCATCGAACCATATTCATACCAAATAAACGAAGGGATTCAAAGCTAAAATTATATATCATATTGAAGTAATATGTTGGTAAGCTTCATATTCATACGAAATAAACGAAGGGATTCAAAGCTAAAATTATATATCATATTGAAGTAATATGTTGGTAAGCTTCCGTACAAATACGTAATACGTATAATAAAGAATATCCTGCAAACTTCACGAAACTTAGCATTAAATTCTTTATCCCTGGCATGTTCTAAACAATGTGAATTTTTTACAAAATCGAAAACGTTTTCTCAAATTTAAGCTTGATAAATAAATAAACAGGTGTAAAGCTTTGTTTATCTGCAATAATGAAGATGATATATATGTTTTTCCATTTTGGTATTTGGGGACTTAATACATGGGTGACATATTTGATCCACGTCAACCGGTTGAAACATGCAAAAATCCATAATTTTACTTTGTCGGTATGATGCACATATCATGATCTATGTATCATGCTTTATACCATTGAATTAAACACAAATACAATAACAATGATCCAATAAGCATGTGATAGACAGGGGCGGAGCCAGCCTAGTGCTGGGTGTGCACTTGCACCCCTGCCCAGCTGGCTCCAAAGCCTAATTTGAGCCCAAAGATGATTTTTTTGAACTATCTATAAGCCTAATTTTGCTTTTTGCACCCTCTAATTTTTTTTATCTCCCCAAAGCAAATTTCTACACCCCCTTCCTTGAAATTTTGGCTCCGCCCCTGGTGATAGAGATGGTATTCAGGTGATTAAAATACCCCAAACATCCATTTATAAAAGAAATCAAATGTCCCCAAAGGCATTCTCCCTATGCAGTCAAGGGTGCTGGTATTGGTATTGCTACACGATTTGGTGTTAACGCAAATTTTAGTATTCGGGAACCGAAAATTGTTTTGAGACATTTGAGAAAACTAAAATTATAAACGAAAATTCAATCACACTCACAATCATGCAGGTCACAAAACCTAATTTTATAAAAGTGTGAGTAAAAACATTCATTCCATTCATGGAATGTGCAAATGGATACATCTTTTGAGTTCCAATGTGTATTCTAACGCAGCTTTGATTGGTAATATGTTATTATTATTATTTGAAAAATTCACTAAATTTTCCATCAATAAGAGAAATAAACACACAAAAAAACATAAAACAAATATGCAAGCACTAACATTGCATACCTGTGTTGTGTTGTGCCGGGCCAAATGTTAGCCACAAAAAAAAACACAACATTTGCCACCAGCCCACCACATTGCATATCTGTGTTGTGTTGTGCCGGGCCAAATGTTAGCCACAACAAAAAAACACAACATTTGCCACCATCCCACCACACACAGAGATTATGACCGTCTCCAATATTCATACAAGGCTCCATAAAACCAAGGTTGCTAATAGGGGTACCATTTTGCTTAAGGGTATAACAACCCAAAAGCAATTACTTTTTTATCTTATATATAAATTGGTACACCCCAGAACAAATTGTACCCCATTAACAGTCCTGCATAAAACCCCACAACAACTCCTCCCAACACTTCTCACCGCACAAACAAAAACTCACATGCTCCCAAAATCTTTGCATTATCACCAAAAAGTGCAACCTAATCACTCAAAAGAATAACTCCTCCCACAACCACCACACACACTCAAAGATAATGACCATTGAAAGCCTCCTTACCTATGCAGCTCTGTCTCTTTCCGTATCAATTTGGCATCTCTTGAGCCTTGAATTGAATCTGCTCTTTTAAATTTAAAAAATTTCAAAAAAAAGTCATAAAACAGGAGAAAATACAACCTCGTTGCAATAAAAACCCTGTCGGAAACTCAAATAGGACATCTTTCTTTTTTCTTTAAACCCAAAACATATTCACTCCACTCTCTCTCTCCCCCAAAAACCCCTCTTTCTCAAAATCCCTAGAAAACACAATGGTTTCAGTAAACAAAAATCAAAATCAAAATCAATCGAAGAAAGAGACGAACCCTAATCAACCGAGTACGAGTTCAGATACAGAAGATCGAAGTAACCCTAACCCTAATAACAACCCAGCAGTGACAGTGGAATCGACATCAAGTGTATCTCCATTAGTGATAGAAGGGGATGAAGAAGATACAATCTTGAAGAAATCAGAGTATTTGACTAGAGAAGAAGTTATTAGGAGGAGATTAAGAAGGGTTAGACAAATGGAGAAGCTTTATAAAGATCATTATTGGTCTTTAATGGAAGAACTTAGGGTTAAATATAGAGAGTATTATTGGGAGTATGGGAAGAGTCCTTTTAAAGAAGAAGAAATTAGAGAAAGAGGGGAGAATAATCATAACAATAACAGTAATGGGGGTTTGGCAAATGGTGGGGGTATTGTTGTTGAAGGAAGTGGTGATAATCATAATAATGTCAATGGTGGTGTTGGTGGCGGCGGTGGTAGTGGTGGTAAATTAGGGCTAGTGAATGGGGGAGAAGATAATAATGATGGGAAATATAAAAGATGTGTTTTTGTTGGATGTAAATCTAAAGCTATGGCACTTGCTAACCATTGTCATCAACATATTATTTTGGATTCAAGACAAACACTCTACAAATCTTGCAATTATGTCACTAAAAGGTTTGATTTCTTCCCTTTTGTCTTTTGATTCTTGTATATATTTTGGGGGATTTTAGGGTTAATTGCTGAATAAATGTTGAAATCTTTAGGATTGTATCTTCTTTTGGGTTGAAAGCATCTAGGCAAGTTTTTGCAGGTTTGTGATTCAATGGTTTAGTTCTTGATGTTTTATGTTGGTTTGATTTGTTTAGTTGGTGTACAAATTGATGCATCTCATGAATCATTGGATTGAAATGTAGGTGTTGTGTGAATTTGGGTTTTGTTATGAATCCTGAGGCTATGTATCTATTGCTTCACTCAGCATCTTCGAAGTTTCCAGCTCAGTCCAGTCTTTGCCTAGTGTTTTTCTTCGTGCTATTATGAGTTGGGGGTCGGACCTTGTTAAATTGCTCGACCCCAATTGGGTATTGATATGAAATCTGATTTTTGTTTTGTGCATTGTAATCTTGTGATCTTTGACCGATTATTGTTAGGGGTGGCTATGTATCTGTTGCTTCATTCCACCTTTTCGCAGCTTCCAGCTCTATCCAGTCTGTGCTTAGTGTTTTACTTCGTAGTATTATCATGAGTTTGGGGGTCCGACCATGTTAATTTTTTTAATCCCAATGATTTGATATGCATGTTTTTTGTTTGTGTTTCTCAGTTCATGTTGTAGGAATGTGGATTTTGTCAATGTTTGTTGTTTATGTTTACAGAAATAGATGACTCTACCATGTTAAAACAATTGTTTTTTGCTGACTATTGGTATGTAATTTGACTGGGTCATGTATATGAAAGAGGGTCCTTGACTTGGATAATTTTTAGAATTGGGGAACACCTGTTGAAAGAAACAGAATGCGGAATTTGAATAATCAACCAGATGAAAAAGCTACTTCAAAATGTTCGATAGAAATCATTTTGTCAAGATCTAAGATTTCCCTATGCTGTCTTCCTGTCATCCTCTCTAGAGAAATTTTTAGTTGCAATTTTACAGATGGTATATGTAGAAATTTGATTATCTTTAGCAGTCAATACCGAGGTGAGGTGAGGTGAGTAGTAGGAGTCCCCTTGGCAGTTGCTCAAGATAAGGGTTTGTTTACTCTGCCCATCTTTTTTCTTTGTTTTGTTTCCAGGCCTACTTGAAACCGCTGTCACTAGTTTGCCACTGTAAAATTGAACTTCTTTTAGCACTGCCGTCACATTATATTCTTTCTTCTGTTTAACTCAGTAATGGGTCTAGACTGTTGATCCAATATTTTTCTAACTGTTTGAATGGTTGTAACTCTCCAGTGGAAGTACAGGAACTAATCGATGTGGGAAGACAATACTGAGTTCTAATCAGCTCCTTCTTTGTAGCCCTCACATCCAAAAAGCTGAGAAACATGTAACTCGAGCTCTTAGAGCGGCAGGCCTTACTAACATTACCTCAAGTAGTAAGCTGGCTCCCAAACTTCATATTATAGTTGCAGAAGCTGTCCGTCAAATAAATGCCAAGAGAAGAGAAAAAAGGGCTGCTGTGAACAATGGCACAATTGAGGAGGCAAACCATGCTGTGGTCTCCTGACATTTTCATCTGTGAGTTTGATATGCGACCTGGCGAGACCTCCCCAAGTCAACCTGTTCCATTATATGTTGCTATGAAAGTTTCTCCATCTCTGTAAAAAATGTGAAATCAATAATGAAGTTAGTTGTTTAAATCAGGTAGACTAGAGATAGAGAAATCATGTGTGTGAATATGTATTTCAATTTCATGAATCTCCATTAAACGACGACAGATTTATTGATTATTGTTATAGGGAGCGCTGAAAACACTAGAGGGAAAGCTGACTTGGTGGAAATAGAAAAGTATGATTTTTATTCCTTCTTCCTTGTGTTGCTCTCATCTCCTTCTTTCTGGTGCTATATTCACATTAAGAAATGTCAAAGACTCAAGAAAATCAACCAAGTGATGCTTTTTGTGGCTCGGAGAAAGTCATATGATGCACCATTTGACTGGCCAAATGATGCATTCTTGATTTTGGACAAGTAAATTTTTGAGTCAAATGCAAAAATCGTCGCTGTTCACTATTCTTGTTCTTGGCGGATGTCCCCGCCCTATATATGTATTACTTGAATTTTTACAAATAAAAGTTCGGGAGCAGTTGGACACCCACCAAGTCCCAGAATACATTGAATGCAACATTTGGACAAGTAAGCATCTCACGATGAAACAATCAACGGTGCCTAAGATGTAGTTTCCCAATATCAGCCTTTACCATTATTTGATTTCCGTGTAATACTAGGATTTTCCTTCACACTATAAATAGAGGAAGGATCTGCATCTGATTAGTTTCACCGATCTCCGCTCTAAGTTTTTTTTTTCTTACCGAAAAATCATGGTGAACTCTACGACTTCTCATGATCAGGATTTTGGTTGCTGCGATGCAAAAGAACACGTGTGCGACCACGTTTGTCTTCCACATCCTGTCCAAGGTGGTGCGACAACTGAAGCAAATAAACTTGGCTCGTACATTAGAGAATGGGATCGAGCTGTGGGTCTACGTCTAGAAAATGCAGTAGTTTTGGCAGCACACCGTCTGATAACTACGGATGAAACCGATGACACCTTGGTATGTGCAATGACCGGAGTACCTGTATCAGCAGAGAAAGCAATACGGGCTTTGACTGAAAAAATTAAGGATTTGAAAGAAAAAGGCGCTCCAAGGTTGACTGTGGAAGAGTTGGCTGAATATGTGCCGGAGTTCAGCAAGCAAACCAAAAATGGGGATCTTTTAGAAATTCTTGTTGCTGGCAGGGATTAGGATGAACTGCGGGGAGGTTTTGTTCCTTGTTTATCTTATGCAAACAAAAGAGGGAGCTTTAATATTAACCCGGAGAAGAGCATCTGTACTGGATTAGGAGCAATTTATTCCCAACGCATTGTTGATAATTTATTCGAAAAGCAGATGTCAATAGATGATGCAGAGGATGTCGCCCTAGAAGCTATCTATTTTGCAGCTTATTATCAAGAAATAGAAGGACAGGCAGTCGAGGCAGTTGATGTTTGGGTTATTACCGCAGATGGCATTACTACAAAGCGTCATGTGGTCGAGGATCTACATGCAACATATGGTCCTCTGGTAGAGGAAAGGCAGGCACAAGCCGCACGACATTGTGATCGTCCCCCAAGGTATACTGTGTCCAGCGGATGCAAGGACTGGACGGGGAGGACGCGTGGTATGACTAGTTGGGTTTCTGACAGCTTAAACCTGTGTGCTGTGTGATAAACACACATTTCAGAATTCTTGACTCAAATTTTCACAAATGTTTTCGGCAACATACCTTTGAATAAAATAAAATATAATCTTGGATATTCTATTTTAACTGCGTCCACAGATGTTTTGACAGGTCAAGTGACTGGAGCTTTCCTCACTAATCTAGATTTTCTCGGGCAGCCCTAAATTACAAAAATAAATAAGTATAAGTGATCAAAATTTGTTTCCTGAGTCAAACTTTACACCGTGACTCAAAATAGTCACTATAACCAAAAAAACTGGTGATATACTTTAAAATCCGTTTAGCAACATATAAGTATGAGTCGTGTGGTAATTTTTATAAGGGTATTTATAGTATTCCCACATTTTTATGTCCCATGGTGATTGTGAGACATATTTTTGACAAATTAAGTCTTTTTCTAGTGACGACTGAATTTGGATCATCACAGCATATTTTGAGTTTCGGCCTAGATTTTAGAGAATTGTAAGTCCCAATGACATGTTTCCAGTCACGGTGTTGACTAGAGTCACATAGTTCAGGAGGCAAATTTCAGGTCATAACTTATTTGGGTCATGTGCTCATATGCATCACGGTACATTTTTTTTTTTTTTTTTTTTGGCCTTGTATAATCTTTGACGACAAATTTTACAAGATTCAAGGATACCAATTCGGGGATTGTGAAATGTTTTCTGATTGTACGACTGCTTCTCTCTTCTTCACATGATTTCCTCTTTTTCTAGCCTCTCTTTTTGACCGTTGATCCTCTCTCTGAGCTCCAACGGCTAGTTTCTGTCGGTTTCTAAGCCGGTGTTTCTCACCTTCCTACTCCCCTACTCTTCTCTTCTGTGTCACCCAACTATTTTCTTCATCATGATCTCTACTAATTATCAAATCACTTTTTGTCCTCATCAAATAACAAATATTTCTCAAATCACTAGAAATTACTACAACTCGCTCACAATCGCAATCACTCAAAATCACGACAAGGATATCACCCAAAACAGCAGCAACACCTTTACAAGATCAGTGCACCCTGATGGCATCCATTACACTCGTATACTCACCAGCCATTTACAAAATAATCCTTTCACATTTTCTCAGAACTCTTACCTAAACCAAAGATATGGGTCTCTTTTCTGGTATCAAAATTTGCAAGAATGCTCCCTCCATCAACCATCTCCTCTTTGTTGATGACTGCTGTTGAGGGGTGCTTACAATTTTAGTTCTACCCGTCCTAGTCGCACCTAAATGACAAACACTTTCTAGGAATGGTATGAGAGAGAACTTGCTTTCCATTGTACTATGTACCTCCTTTTATAGACTTTCCCAAAAACCCTTCCTTTTATGACATCATGCCACATGTCCTAAACCTCCTTAATTACCACTAATGTCATCCCTTCTCTAATACAACCTTCTCATTTCTCATTAATTCCCTCCTTATACTTTCTTCATTATGAATACTTCTTAGTGGACTTGGGCTTTGGTACCCAAGTCCCCATGTTTTATGTTGGGCTTGGATCCTCTTTATTGATCTCTAGCCCTGTTAAGGGGTAATAATTTTCATGTATCAACATTAGTCCCCTGACTATTGGGTTAATTGTCAAATGACTCGATAGTCAAATCAGTTATTTCGTACGCATCTTTCTCTCTAGATAGAAAAGAGGATCTCCTTTTATTAATTCCACGTCTTCAAGTGACGGTTGGTCTTCCACGACGTGTGAGAAACTTAACAGTTTCTTTCAGTTTTTGTTTTCCTCTTATAACCGCCACGTTCGAGTCTCGATGTTACCTATATATAGACTTACTAGGTTATCTTTTTCCTTTGTTTTACCTTGTCATTTACTTTTCACCCCATTCTAAACACATCGTATACAGGCCATGTCCAGCGATTCTATCAGCAATAGTTCATCTGAGAGGGAGGAGGAAGAGGAGTGCGAGGAAGTGATGAGCGCTGGCTCAAAAGAAACTGAATGCGCGGTTCAAGAAGAGTTGCATATACAATTACCAGCAGATGGTGAGTCGTATACGATTCGCGAAATCACAAGCAACCCTGATCTGAAGCGCGCGTTAAAATTGAGAGGTCTCTGTGGTAGTCAGCGCGTCCTTCCTATGGATGATATTCTTGTTCCGCGCCTTCTCAATCCTTTCGTATTACC
Organism: Papaver atlanticum; assembly: GCA_023531105.1. NCBI lineage: Eukaryota > Viridiplantae > Streptophyta > Magnoliopsida > Ranunculales > Papaveraceae > Papaver > Papaver atlanticum. The sequence goes on from JAJJMB010012497.1 coordinate 787,118, forward strand.
ATATCCTCCTGCTCTCGGATGGCTCATGTATCCTGAGGTGAACACTTTAGATACCTTTTCATTTAAGAAAGTTCCGCGTATGACTATCCACCGTGGCGATTATGATCTCCCTGTTATTGAGATCCGTTCCTCGTCTGCAACACCCGCCATATGGCCACATTGGACGTCTTACATCCGCTCCAATCCGGACCATGTAGCCGTTATTCGCTTGGCAGGCATTGACGAGGCCATAAACCTGTTTTTTTAAGAGAGAAGTGGTTAGATGTAGCCGTGACATGACGCGGATTTTTTGTCGTTGACCGTCCTCCATCCATACCCTTTTTTTTTACGTGGGGGGAAGCCACTATAGTTTTAGAGGACGTAGTTGCTCTCACTGGATTACCTGTTCATGGTAGTCATTCATATAACGAGGCGGCCGTCTTCGAAGCTCTGAATGATGAGGACAGAGAGTTATGGGATTTTCTGCTAGACTGTAAAGACGACTCTCGCAATGAGAAGGTGATAAAAAAAATCAGTTGCTAGTACGACGGTGAAGCAAAGGAAAAGCTGCAAGCGCTAGAAAGAAAGAGAAACCGTCGCCCGCTACAAAAGGCAAAACTAAAGCAGTCGAGGATAAAAGTTCTTCTTCGCCGCGCCCTACGGGGGAGCGTTTGCTCTCCATCTCTACTCGCGTCTATGAAGTAATTCATTGCTCACCGATTCTTTCAGCGCAGACAAGTCCTGAATTAGGCGTCAAACGCCATCGACGCGCCTCCTTCCCACTTTGGATCAAGTATTGGGCTCCGCAGTTGGTTGATAAAAAGGCTATATATACCTCCTCGTATGAAAGTGAAGAATCCTCGCGCTGAGTTGGCAGCTTATATTTTGTTCTGGCTTTGTCATGATGTGTTCGAGTACAATCCTCAAGATACTATGAAGAGTGAGCTTGTGCCGATGACCGTGCTGTTGTATCGAGGTGTTTCTTTTTCTCTCGCACCAATGTTTTTGGGAGGCCTATATCGTCATTTGGACCTGTTTTGCCACGACGTTCATATAGTTAATGCAATTCATAAGGTCGAGACTTATATTCCTGCTTCTTTTATGCAAGCGTGGTCTTGGGAACACCTCCCTGAGTATGCTCCTGCTCCTCACGTCTTAGCAGTTCATCGTGAGGAGGATGTTGAACAAGATGATGACACCGTTAGTAAGGTCCTATGGTTATCCGCGGATGGCTCTTTGGGGCGGTAAAGGGAAAGTGCCCAAAGGTGATATAGATAAATTCATGGACGTAGCTAAGGACTTCAAGCCTTTTCCTTACCACGACGGTCGTTCAGGTCCGGGGCATTACGATTTTACTTCGCCACTGGAGGGCACGGACTTGGATTCGACGCAATCCCTGTCAGAGTCAGATTTTGACTCGGTAATGGCGGTGTTACCTGGTTATCTGCCTAGTTTTTACGCTCGTAAGTTCATTGCTATGTCATATAACCCTGACCGTGCAGCTCGACAAGTTGGGTTTGATCAAGGGGCTCCTTCCAGTTTCCCACCTTGGAGTGGCTCCGATATTGCAGATGTTATTTCCAGTTTTGATCATTTTGTCTTCAAAGGACTAACGCGCCTGAGTGACCGAGGAATTAACTTCTCTTTCTAGCAGCATATGCATGAGCGCCCTCTGGCGGATACCGAGCTGGCTCATGAGAATCAACTTCTCATTCGTCGCCGCGCCTTAAATTTTCTCTTGCGTGACCCAGCTTCTTCTCCTGACTTATCTTCCGCGGACCTCCGTATTTTACACGCGTCTGATCGGGTTAAGCTTGATGAGGCAATAGCCGAGAAAAATGGTCTTACATCAGGTACTAAGGGTCGCCGTATGGATCTGCTGGTGACCTCCTGGGATCCCCTTAAGGGTCACGATCCCATTAGGAAGAAGAAAGAGGGAAATCCTTCATCCCACCGGAAACCTCCTAGGCTTCAGATCCCTAAGCCTATTGCTAGTTTACCAACGCCACAAGTATTTCTTTTGTTATATTTTCTTCTTTTTTATTTTTTTGGTAAAAAGGGGTGAATCCTACGTTCTCAGGAAGCTACTTTATCCAATCCCGTGGGGTGGAAGGTGCCCTCTTATTTGATGGAGGAGTATCTCAACATTCCTATGAATGATTGGTCTGAGAAGAGCCTTGATAAGAAGGCTAAACGTGAAGTGTCTAAGTTGTCCATTCCCCGTCCTTGTTATTCTGCTGATGTTCTGTCCCGCGTCCCGTACAGGCTCGGAAAAGTAGTCCGTCACGGTCCTAGCGAGGTACTGGTGGTAGCACGACCTCTTCATTCGTGTATCTTGTGCAAAATCTCGACGTTAAATTGTCTAAAGGGGCTAGTTGGGTATCTCCACGCCTTCACATATCATCTGTTAATCCTTTGCGGGCAGAGACCCTTCGTGTTAGGGGACAAGCTTTGGAGTCCCCTAGTGACGTGCTATATTCGTTAAGTCCTTCTGGGTCGAATCGGTCGGTTTTAGGTGGGTCCTCAGCTCAGTGGCATCCCAGCCAGATCATTCTGAAGGTGGTTACCCATTCTCTGCTTGGCACGTACGTGTACCTTTATTTAATATCATCTTTTTGTTTTCCTTCCTTCCTTTTTTTTTTTTACTTATATATATGAGTTTTTCTTCGTAATGTTACTTATTCTTTGTTTTGCAGGTTCTACGAGTGATTCCGGGTCTCCTTCTGGCTCCTCAGAGTCTCTTCCGAAGCCTTGTGATCCCCCGCTTATTCCTGAGGTTGGTTTATTCTTTGCATGGTCTTCTTTTTACTTGTTGTTATTTATCATTAATGCTTCCCTTATACACTGCGCCCTTACATGTTTATTAATGCTTACCCATCATCATCATTTTTTTTTCATCGTTCTTGCGTATGTACCGCTTTTCAGGATATGGGTAACAAACGTAAAGAAACTGGAAAGCACGAGGGCTCTAGTATCGAAGGTGGGAGGCGCGTGAACCATAGCGGTGATGGGTCTGTAAAACGCGCCCGGTTATATGGTAATAACTCTGCATTAGTTGATTATCCGGAGAAGCTCCCCAACACTTCTGACCCGCTATCGATCCCTGAGGACGCGAAGTTTCGCTTTTCGAAAGTGGTAGATGCCGCCGAGGCTGGTGTTGATCCTACCGTTTATAAACTGGTTCATGGCTTTTGGGTGCCATCTTCCCTGGCTGCCACTTATAAGGATATTGTGGAGCGCGGCGGTGGTCATATGGTAAAGGAGGGTCACCTCGACATGCAGACTTTATGTTATATGAATAAGAATCTCCTCTCGGTAGCTGACCAACTCACGCGGGTGAAGGATGATCCTATTGACACTAGCATGTTGCATGGTTGGGAGACTACCATTTGTGTCGCGGTCAACCCCGACACAAATGGTAGTCTATGTCCCAGTCTACTTGGTACGCTCTGTTTTTATTTCCTCTTTATTCCTTTTTCTTTTTATTTATTTCGTGCATCTTCTTTCCTTTGGAAAATTTGTTGTATACTTGGTTGTTTACGGATATTTTGGCTGTGTGGGATGTTATGTTGCTTTTAAGTTTGGAGGTTGCATTCTGCGCTTTCTTTGAATAACCCCATGTTTGTCGTTGTTAATTCTGTTTTTATTATGTTTTACGTAAAATCCTCTGATCTGCGTGGCGGAGTATCTTGTGTTTTTTGTGTAAAATGCGTAGCGTCGTCAGGATTAGGCTAGGTTTATGTTTGATGATGTGTGGCTGCTTGTCATTCCCTGGTGGGGTTAGGTGGGGAGCACGTCAAAAGCGCCTATTTTTTGAAACGCGTCGTCGTGTTTTTCCTTGGCCTACTTCTCTTCTCTTTTTAGATGGAATGCAACGTATATCAAACGCGCTTATTCTTATTTTAAATAGAAAGCGGCGTCGTGTTTTTCCTTAGTGGATTTTGATAGGGCGTATGTCAAACGCGTCTACCCCCATCTCATTTTAGATGGAATGCAGCGTATATTAAACGCGCTTATTCTTATTTTAGATAGAAAGCGGCGTCGTGTTTTTCCTTGGTGGGTTTTGATAGGGCGTATGTCAAACGCGCCTACCCCCATCTCTTTTTAGATGGAATGCAGCGTATATTAAACGCGCCTATTCTTATTTTAGATAGAAAGCGACGTCGTGTTTTGCTTTGGTGGGTTTTGATAGGGCGTTGTCAAACGCGCCTACCCCCTCTTTTTTTTTTTTTTTTTAGATGGAATGCAGTGTATACTAAACGCGCCTATTCTTATTTTAGATAGAAAGAGGTGTTAGATTCTTCGCCTTTGCGAGTTTATTAGTTGGCCGAGTATTTTCGACGCCTCATAGACTTTTGTAAATCCGTCAGCCGACCGGGCGTCTTTGGCATCCATAGTCTTTTGTAATTTTATCGGCCAACCGGGTGTTTGTGCATCCCATAATCTTTTGTAAATTCGTTAGCCGACCGCGTGTCTATGCATCCCGTAGCCTTTTTTAGATTCATTGGCCAACCTGGTGTCTATGCATCCCGTAGCCTTTTCTAGATTCATCGGCATACCGGGTGTCTATGCCTCCCGTAGCCTTTTATAAATTCGTTAGCTGACCGGGTGTCTATGCATCCCATAGCCTTTTGTAGATTCATCGACCGACCGGGTGTCTATGCATCCCGTAGCCTTTTGTAAATTCGTTAGCTGATAGGGTGTCTATGCATCCCGTAGCCTTTTTGTATATTTTAATGCCGATACACTTTCCTATACAACGCCTCTATTTGTTATTATAAATTATCATTTATAGGAGACAAAAAGGGGGATGCAACTTGCCTTTTGTTACGTGATGTTGTTGTCCATTACTGGGTTTACAAAGGGAAGACCGCGGTATTTCCACTCGCTGGTTTGCTTACTTTGTATATGCCTCGCCAAATTTTGGTTTAATGGTGGGGGAGGGGGTCGTTTTCAATTGCTTGCTCTGCTACCTCGATTTCTCCAGCTGCGCGTTTGCGGTCAAAAATGTTTCTAATGGCGAAGCACTCCACTGTCGGGTGGCCTAATCTTTGATGATAGTGGCAGTATCTTGCCGCGCTTTTGTCTAGCTTATTAATATCCAATACTGTCGGTGGTAGCTTTATTTCCTTTTTCGTTATCCACTGTTCCAAGAGTTCGGTTATTTGCTCCCGGTCGCACGGTAGAGGAGGCGGAGGGTTGAAGTCTCATCTTGCTCCTCTAGTTCCTCATGGGTTCCCCTCAGTAGTCTGAAATAAGTCTTTCCTTTCCTTACCGACTTTGAGCCTTACATTGCGTGGTTCTTCGGAGACGGTGTTGATTGTGTAGTTCCAGGGGTGATCTGCATGCGTCTCTTCAATACAGTCGGCGATCCTCTTTGTTGCCTCTTACAGCTCGACAAACGTTTCGAACCTGAAGTTTATCAGGCTCCTCTTAAAGGTGGACGTCATTCCGCGTATGCAAATCTCAAATAGCACTCCTTCACTGATATCTTCGTGGCAATCCAGCGCGAGATGTCGGAATCGAAAGATGTATTTCCCTATTTCTTCTCCTATTCGCTGGCCGCACTTGCTCAAATCTATTGATGCGATCTTTCTCTTAGCTGAATAAAATTTACTGAGGAAGAGAAGGACATGGTCTGCCACGAGTCTATGCTTTATGCCTTTAGTTTATTGTACTAAGTGAACACCGTTCCTATGAGTGATTTGGGGAATTCTCTTAAGCATAACTTTCCGTTAGGAGCCCTGTCATTCATTGCTGACAATTAAAATGTTCATGCGCATTCCCTTGTCCATCGTATACCCTAAATTTTGGTGATGTATAACCCTCTGGGTATTGGTACTCGCTAATACTCGTTGGGCAGGGACTACTCAGGGAGCCGTAGTTATCTTGCTTTACCACGCGGTAGTTTGTCTCTAGGTATTTTGCCACGGCTTCTTGTGACATTGTCGTCGGCTTTTTATCCTTATCTCCTTCACTTGTTTTCGTTCCTTCGGGGATACCTCGGTCTGTTATCGTAGCTTGTTCCATCCATTTTTCAGCTATTGTTTCCTTTGTACGCGTCCCTCCAGCTTCTTCCGTATGTCTTGTAGCGTTAGATGTGAGGGGTGTGGTGGCAGAGTCGTTTGATGTGTGAGCTTTCCATGTGCTACTCCTACCTCTTTATTCTGGGGTTCGTGTGCTGCCTCCTGTGTAACCGCGCCTTGTGCTAATATTTCCTCTTCCCTATCTTCATTTTCTTCTTCTATTATTACTTGGTGGAGATTAACGGGTTGATTGGACGATTGATTTTTTAGCGCGTTTGAGCTAGTGCTTCCTTGGTGTGTCATGTTGAGCTAGCCACGAGCTTCCAGATGTGGTCGCAAAATGTTGAGAGGTGCTTACAATTTTGGTTCTACCCGTCCTAGTCACACTTAAATGACAAACACTTTCTAGGAATGGTATGAGAGAGAACTTTCTTTCCATTGTACTATGTACTTTCTTTTATAGACTTTCCCCAAAGCCATTTCCTTTTATGACATCATTCAACATGTCCTAAACCTCCTTAATTACCACTAATGCCATCCCTTCTCTAATACAACCTTCTCATTTCTCATTAATTCCCTCCTTATCCTTTCTTCATTATGAATACTTCTTAGTGGACTTGGGCTTTGGTACCCAAGTCCCCATGTTTTATGTTGGGCTTGGCTCCTCTTTAGGGGCTCTCTAGCCCTGTTAAGGGGTAATAATTTTCATGTATCAACAACTGCATAATTTTCTGCAAAGCAAACAAAATGGGAAGTCAAAATTTAATGGATATTCTCAAGATATTCAGTGAGACCTATGGTCAGTTGATCAAGTTCAATAAATCTGGAGTTTTCTTCAGCAACAACACTGATTATCCTAGTCTAAGCAAAACTATCAGCAACAACATGGGAGTTCAAGTCCTTCAGCTGAATGATAAGTATCTTGGATCTCCCCTCTTCACTCATATAAGCAAAATTATCTCCTTCAACCCTGGAGTTGATAAACTTAAGCTCAGATTAGTTAGTTGAAATAATAGCCACCTCAACCCAGCTGGCAGACATATCCTCATTAGCGCTGTTACCTCCACTACCAGTTTTTACCAGATGAATTATTTCAAGCTTCCTAAGTAAACTGCTAAGACCTGAAAAACCTCCAAAGAGATTTTTTCTGGGGTAAAAGATTAGACAACCCAAGAGGTTACTATCCAAAATCCTGGAATGTTGTGTGTAAACCAAAGGATTTGAGAGGTTTGAGATTCATAAACATGGAAAATTTTAATAGTGTTATGATCACCAAAATTGGATGGAGATTAGAAAGAGACAAATATTCCCCATGGTACAACTCATGGATGCAAAGTACTTAATTGGCAGAAATGTTCTCAATATGGATACCAAGCCCAAAGAGGAAGATTCCTGGATATGAAAAGGGATCTTGGAAGACGTCAATAATATTCAAGAAAACAGTTCCCGGAGAATCGACAATGGCCAAAGAATCAACATTTGGGAGGATATCTAGATCCCTACCAACACCACCAAAATCGCAAAACCTGCTAACTGCCCTTCTGATATTATCATGGTTGAACATATCCTCTTATACAATGGTGAATAACATACAACTCTGATCAATCATTGGTTCACTCCTATCATTGCTAAGGCTATACTAGACACAGTCACTCATCCCGGTGAAGAGGATCAAATCATGTGGAACATAACTGAATCTTGAAAATTCACTGTGAAATCCCTCTACAAAGCAAAGATGGATGCTTTATACATAAATGATTCTCAGACCAGTAATTGGCAAGCTTTATGGAATATGGATATTGCTCAATCCATCCATATTTTTCTTTGGAAATGTTCTTATGAAATTCTCCCCACAAATGCTAAAACCGCTAACATTCTCAATTATATAGATTTCATTTGCAAGCTTTGGAACAGTGGGGAGGAAGCTATGACTCACATGTTCCTGAATTTTCCTGTTGAAACTTCAGTTTTACATTTGCTTCTTGGACCATCCCATGGAAACTTTGATTCTACCACAAACTTCCTCGATTGGTTAGACTCTTGGTTTGATACTACAACTAACTACCCCAGTAGCAACATATATGCAACTGCTTGCTAGTATATATCTAGAAACCTATATGTGCATATATCTTTAACCATACTCAGTTGAATGCTAAACACACCACCCTCAGTATACAACAACATTTGAGTAATTATCATATAATTCATCACTTACATGACCATATTCTTAATTATGTCTTACAAGATGAGGATTATGAGGTCGAACATGCTGATACTACTCTTAATTATCCAACTAGTACTGATCAAAGAGGGACATTTGGAATAATCATCAAAATATGCACCTTGCAAGACCGAGATTCACTAGCTTATTTCACTGCACCTACATCTCTGGATTTTGCAGGACACATTATTGGGACTAGAAGATATCCAGGACACTCTGGAAAATGTGGAGAAACTGGAGGAGCATACTTAGCTTTCGACTGGGTCAAGGGATTGCATGCAGCATACAAATGTCAAAATTCTTGCTGAATCCATGGAAATTCTAGTTCTTTTCACAATGTTATTCCACCATGTAGTCCAATGAAGATTCCATCTTAGCTACAATGAAAGAATTAGAAGAGAAGACAATGAAGCAAATGAGAGTAGTTTAAACGTTACAATATTTCTTTTGTTTTAACTGGCCTTAAAGTTATTCATAGACTCCAAAACATGGAAACTTTTAACCTGGCTATGGCTTGTAAGAACAATATTACTAAGAGTAGTGGTATTATGATTACCACTAACTTTGGCATGTACTCCTCTTAGGCTTTCTTGGCCTAAATTTTATTGTATACAAAAAAAATTACTTGTAGTGTATTATGAATCAACAACGAAATTCAGACAAACTCATAACAATAACCTACTCTCCGATTGGATGAGTCTAATATTTGTTTATTTTTCTTCTTACCAGATTAGGGTATAATCATTGTTCTTAAATACATGCACTCACTCACACTAACAGCCCTATCTGACCGTTGGATGACTCTAACCCTAATCTGCAATTAAAGCTAATGCTGACTTAAACAACCCAGCAGAAATAAATAAAAGACAATACAAGACAGATCCTTCATGTGCATGAGCCACTAACCATGACTCATGACTGGCAGAGCTAAGACAAGAGCCCAGAGGCATATAACAATACCCTCTCCTTTTAAACATCCTTGTCCTCAAGGATGAAATTAGGGAACTGAGCTTGGATGTGATCTTTATCATCCCAAGTCGCGTCTTCTGGCGGAGAGTTGGTCCATTGAGTCATAACTTATGGAACCAGCACATTTTCACGTAAGATATCCCTAGTTTTGAGTACAACTACATGGGTAACAATGAATGAGCCATTAGTGTCAACCAAAGGCAAAGAAGGAGTGATCTGGAGCTATTGGCCAATCTTGTTTTTCAACTGGGACACATGAAAAACAGGGTGTATTCGAGAACCAACAAGCAACTTTAATCTGTAAGCAACAACACCCACTTTTTGAAGGACTTCAAATGGACCATAGTATTTAGCTGATAATTTAAAGTTTATCCTGAGTGCCATAGATGACTGCCTATAAAGTTGGAGCTTAAGAAAGACCATGTCACCCACATAAAAAAATATATCAATTATAGAGTTCTCTGCAAAGTATTTCATTCTCTCCTGAGCCTTAGATAAGTCTTCCTTGAGGATTTGTAACAAGTGATCCCTTTCTTGTAAATAGTTTTGTATTGAAGCCACAGATGTAGTAGACTGAATAGGAAAGACCAAATGTGGAGGTTTGTAGCCATATAATGCTTGAAATGGTGAAATTTGAAGACCAGTATGGTAATTGGTGTTGAACCACCACTCAACAAGAGATAACCAATTAGACCATAATTTGGGAGTTGTACCTGTCATACATCTCAAGTATTGTTCCAAGCAAGCATTAGTCCTTTCTGTTTGGCCATTAGTTTGATGATGGTATGCTGTACTTAGATTCAATGTAGTGCCCAAAGACTTGAACAATTCCTGCCAAAAGTGACTGATAAAGATCTTGTCCCTGTATGAAACTATGGAAGAAGGTAAGCCATGCAGTTTAAAGATGTGATGAAGGAATTCATTGGCTACAGAAATAGCTGTAAATGGGTGTTTAAGTGAAATAAAATGACTATATTTGGTTAGTCTGTCCACAACCACCAAGATGACAGATTTCCTATTGGAGAGAGGCAGGCCTTCAATGAAATCCATGGATATATGTTGTCATGCAGTGTAAGGGATGGGTAGAGGTTGTAAGAAGCCAGATGGAGCAGTGTGTTATGTCTTATTGCACTGACAAACATCACAAGTAGCCACAAACTGAAATATGTCCTTCTTCATCTTAGGCCAATAAAAATAAGACTTGGCTCAGGAGTAAGTACCTAGCATTCCAGAGTGACCACCAATAGCTTAGGAGTGCACATAATGCATGATGGAATGTCTAATATTGTTGCTAGAGCCAATGTAAAGTCTTGTTTTGTACCTGAGAATACCACCCTGAAGAGATAGAGTTTTGTGAGAAGGGGTGATAGACGCATTTATGTGTCTATTTTCATCTCTTTTATGTATAGTGTTAGTACCCATTTTTGTACTAATTTTGGTATTTTATCCCTTGTAGGTGTTTTTGGAAAAATGGGCTTTTGCGGCGAAATTGGCTCGAAAAGTGGTTTTTGCGCTCATGGGAGAAAATTACTAAGGGGTATCCACTTTCTATTCGCACCCCTGGTCCGGATAAGGGGAGGTCATCCCCTTCGTTTGAAAATTCATTTTTGGCGGGAAGACAAGACTTCACGCTACGTAACTTTTTGCAGCGATTTGGGTGCAATTTTGTTGGACTTTTTTCACGGATATGGATCATTATGGGTTTGTTATGATTAAACAGGGATTGTGACGTGTGTTAGAGCTAAGAAGAAGGAAAGATATCCTGTTGTTATGATTAAACAGGGAAAGGAGTATTTTTGGCAGTTCTGAGTTTATATTCGGCAGATAAGTGAAGATTATGGGAAGATATATTCTCCTACAAGTTTGTTCCTATCAAGCTTAGGAAGTTTCAATAAACAGAAGATTGCGTATAAGAGAAATAAAAGGGATTATTCAAAACTTGGCAGCGAAGAAAACAGTTTATTTTTGGGGAAGATTTAATCGAGAAAGTTGCGCCTGTTGAGTATATATAGGGTGGTGAGAGTCCTAAGAAGGGTTATGAACACTTTGGGGGAAGTTTAGAGCCTTAGAGAAGCGAAAAAAATCAATTGGAGGAGAACGCGTTCTGCTGCTGCTGCCGGAGAAGACGAAGAAGAACATAAGACGCACATACAACAGTCGCAGAGGCAGACTTATTTTCAGTGACAACGAAGTTCTATCATTTCTGTCTGCAGCCACCGAAGCCTTTCCGCAACGATTCAGTCTTCTGTATTAGACTTTCAGCGACTACATTATACTCTTTTCTCCCTTTTAATCAATTTTTGAGCCATAAACATGTATTTTGAGATCATGATTAATATGAGGAGCTAAACCCCATTGCTGAGGTGATAGAGGAAGCTATTTTTCCAACAAAAAGTGGTATATTTATTTATTTCAATTATTTTTATGATTATTTTGCTTTGATTGATAATTGTGTGAATGATTTTTGTTAAGCAATTGTTATTTCTTTTGATAGAGCATGCTTAGCCTTAGGTTTTTGATGCTCTACACTTTGGATTTACACTTGTTATTTTGAAAATCTACATGTTGCAATAGTTTAGAATCAAATTAAACGCAAAAATTGAATAAATATAAATATTGGATTAAATCACTTTGAACTTGAAAAATAGTGGAATCTTGGCCTCAGTGTTCTTTTAATATTGATAACATCTTTTGTCTGAGTTTGTTATAATTTTTAGTGAGTTTGCTATTTTAGTTTTAAAATTTAAGTCTAAATAAAATCCTTCACAAGTTCGAGCAACGAATCTTATTACCACTTTTTCTACAACAATTAAAAACACATCAATTTTTGGCGCCGCCGACGCGGACTTGTTTTTAGGGTTTTAGATTTATTTTTTAGTTTTATTTTTAGTTTTTATTTTTGTTTATTTTTAGATTTGTATTATTTTGTTCTATTTTACGTTTTTGGGTATTTATCTTTTGTCTACAGGTTTTGGAACATAAAGAAAAATTGAGCCAAGGAGTTTGGTGATTTCGTAAGGACTTGGAGCTAAAGATTAAAGCGAAAAGAACGGGAAAGAAGACGATTTTTTTTCTTCTTTTTTTTAGTTATTTTATTATTTTAAGGTTTTGTTTATTTTAGAAAAAAAAAACTGTATTAGGGTTTCTTATTTATTTTGTAATTTTCTTTTCTTTTTTTGGACCTTTTGGTCTCTTGATATTATTCTATTTTTATTTTTATATACCCTACGGAAGGGTATCCTTAAATATAAAAACTGTTTGCAGAGAAGGAGGACAATTACGATATTGTCTCTGCACCTTGGGTTCGTACACTGACACAGGAGTCAGTGGCCCGAGTCGACTACAACTGATTCCTCCCCCGTCTAGAATGGGAGGTAAGATTCTGAACACTCGCGAATCCCCTGTCAGCGAGTTACTGTATTCCTTAAGGTGCATATCTGCCGAGGATCTGAATACGGACATTTATTTTTCTAGTAAAGGGCAAGGCCTGGCCATACAAGATAAGGGTTCGGATTTCATCACCGTTCTCTTCTTTCCCGCCTTAGTAAAATGATACCGAACGCGAACCAAAGCTTAAAATTTTGACTAGAACGAGACCGATAGGGTAACGAGCTTATAGGAAAGTCGTTCAAAGGGATCGTATTGGGTATCTTGTTAGCCTAACTCAAAGTTCAGGAAGACTACTATAAGTCGATTAGAGCCGCCTTGTAACCCAGGGAAGCGTTGCCAAAGAGGTGGGGGTATCAAAGCTCCTGTGAGCTTCTCCTACTTCTCTTCGACTTACTTTATTCGGATCGTCTTACGAGGTTTGCTAAAATTGTACCCGGTTGCCTCTTGGAAGAGTAGAAGCTGGTCTAGAAACAATCTAAGTGGAGCCATTATGCTTTTTGTTTGCTAGAAATCAATAGGTTTGATTTGGTTGAGTCGTCTTTGATTTGTGATTGCTCACCCTTCCAATTTGGAAACTCTTGTATGCCTGAACGTAAAAGAGACGCCCTAGGTAGATTTGTTAAAGAAAAACCTAGCGGTTCTAAGCGTCTCGATTACCTTAATCTAGAAAGTCCGATTTTCGGAGAGTCCTGTTTTGAACATTCTCCTGAAGAGAGAATCCCTAATACTCCGATAGTACCAGAAATGACCACTTTGAAAGCTTTGTTGAATCCGACTAGGACCACTCGTCCCTCGTGTATTAAGTTAGCTGACACAGAAGCCAATTATGAGCTTAAACCTGGGACCATACAGATGCTCCCAATCTTTTTAGGGAAAGAAAATGAAAACCCTTATTTCCATGTTAGGGATTTTGAAGAAATTTGCAGTACCCTAAGAATTAGAGGCTTAGATAATGATGCTTTGAAACTTAGGTTATTCCCCTTTTCCCTGAAAGATAAAGCCAAATCGTGGCTGTATAGTTTGACTTCTGAGTCAATCAAAACATATAAACAACTTACATCTACCTTTTTCAATAAGTTTTTCCCTAGGCATAAAACATCGTCGATTAGGACGCAAATCTGCACATTCTCACAACAAGAGGGAGAATCTTTGTATAGGTATTTGGAAAGGTTCAATGATTTGTTAACACAATGTCCTCACCATGGTTTAGAAAAGGTTAGGCTAGTTCAGATCCTTTATGAGGGTTTAGATTATTCCACAATAACCACGGTTGAAGCTCTGTGTCCAGGTGGGTTTGAGAACCAAACTGTTGATGCGGCAATGGCATTTTTGAATGAAGCCGCCGAAAAGACCCAACAATGGGAAAATAGTAGGGAACCCCGGAAAACAATTCTTTTAAGCAGAGGAAACGTTAATAGGGTAGAAGGAGGCTCTGAATCAGATGCCAAGATTGCAGCGATAGCTAAAAGGTTAGAAGCTCTAGAAATGGGTCACACTAGTGGTAGATCGGAACCTTTTTGGGAAGGCCATAATAATGAAGAGCAAGCCAATGCTCTTTATAATAACACTAGACTCGAGAATCGTCAGAAATTTAACCCATATTCAGAAACCTATAATCCTGGGTGGAGAAATCATCCGAATTTTGCTTGGTCTAAGGGCCAGAATCAAGGTCAGTTTAGTAACTCTAATGCTCCCTCAGGTTTTAGTTATGCTAAGAATCCTTCGGGACAAGGTCAATTTCAGAATCAGTCGGATAAGAAAATCCTAAGCCTAGTGGAATCTCTCGTTTTGTTAACTCGGCAAACTGCAAAATTTCAGCAATCAGTAGAACTAAGTCTACAAGCTAGTAACAAGATAGGACAAGAAAATAGTCAGGCTATTTCCGAGTTGAAAACCCAGGTAGGTCTGATAAATGAGTCTTTGAGAGAAAAAGGTAGGTTTCCTAGTCAAACACAACCCAACCCTAGAGGAGTTCATGAAGTAGGTGCAAAACCATCGAATCAATTGAATGCTTATAGAACCCTTAGGAGTGGTAGAATTATAGACAATGAGGTAACCATGCCCGATAGTGAACATACTATAGTTCACCCCTCAGGATCTCACCCCTCAGGACCACCCATAGTTGAGGAGACCGATAAAGTTTATGATGATGTCAATTCAGTCCCTGGGAGGTCTGATTCTATTCCTAGAGCCCCATTTCCCCAGCTATTAGTACCAACAAAGAAGGAATCGAACTTTAGTGACATATTGGAGGTTTTTAAGCAAGTTACCATAAACCTTCCTTTATTAGATGCAATTAGGAAAATTCCTGCTTATGCCAAGTTCCTTAAGGAAATGTGTACGCGAAAGCGAAAACTTAGCGTCCATAAGAAAGCCTTTTTAGCTAGTCATGTAAGTTCAATCATTCAGAACACCACAACTACAAAGTACAAAGACCCAGGTTCCCCTACCATTGCTTGTACAATTGGTAAATTCCGGGCAGAAAAAGCTTTACTTGACTTAGGAGCCAGTGTGAACTTACTGCCGTACCATGTGTATTTACAGCTAGGACTTGGTGAAATGAAACCTACTCAGATGACACTGCAGTTAGCTGATAGGTCCATTAAAATTCCTCGAGGTGTTATCGAGGATGTTCTCATTGAGGTCGACAAGTTTATTTATCCAGTGGATTTTGTTGTGCTAGATACCCAACCTGTCCCTGACCCAGAGAACCAGATACCTGTGATTTTAGGTCGCCCATTTTTAGCTACGTCTAATGCGATCATTAACTGTCGAAATGGTGTGATGAATTTGTCTTTTGGTAATATGACTATGGAGATGAATATTTTCAATGTCAGTAAGCTACCTTATGAGCTAGATGACACATGTGTTGAAGAGGTGAACATGATAGAAGCCTTAGTTCAGGAGTCATTACCAAACATTTTGTCTGAAGACCCATTAGAAAGTTTTCTATCTCATTTTGGTTTAGATTTTGACGACGATAGCACTATTGAAGAAGTGAATGCCCTATTAGATTCTACCCCTGTGTTAGACACTAATAGTTGGAAAGCTAGGTTCGAACAATTACCAGCTTCTGAGACTACCTTAATTCCTTCTTTAGAAGAGCCTCCTAAGTTGGACCTTAAACCACTACCCGACACTCTAAAGTATGTGTTTTTAGGCCCATCTGAGACTTTACCTGTGATTGTAGCTTCCGATTTGGATAGTGATCAGGAAAGTAGGCTAGTGAATGTACTTCAAGATAATAAGGAAGCTTTAGGGTGGACTATAGCAGACATTAAGGGTATAATTCCTACTGTGTGTATGCATCAGATTCATTTAGAGGAAGACTCCAAACCTTCTAGGGAGATGCAACGTCGACTGAACCCTAACATGAAAGAGGTAGTTCGAAAAGAGGTGCTTAAGTTGTTAGATACGGGTATTATCTACCAATTTCAGACAGTAAGTGGGTCAGCCCCGTTCAGGTTGTCCCCAAGAAATCAGGTATCACTGTAGTCTAGAATGATAATAACGAGTTAATCCCAACCCGAGTGACCACGGGATGGCGTGTCTGTATTAACTATAGGAAATTGAACAAGGTCACAAGGAAGGATCACTTTTCCTTTCCTTTCATCGACCAAATGCTAGAGCGATTAGCTGGACATAGTCATTATTGCTTCTTATATGGCTACTCCGGATATAATCAGATCGTTATTTCCCCAGAAGACCAAGAGAAAACCACTTTTACCTGTCCCTTTGGTACCTTTGCGTATAGATGCATGCCTTTCGGGCTATGTAATGCCCCTGCGACTTTTCAGCATTGCATGATGAGCATATTTTTTGATATGGTAGAACGGTTTTTAGAGGTCTTTATGGATGATTTTTCAGTGTTTGGTTCATCTTTCGATGAGTGCTTGCATCATTTGACATTAGTGTTGACTAGGTGTAAGGAAAAGAATTTAGTGCTTAATTGGGAAAAATGCCATTTTATGGTTAAATCAGGAATTGTGTTAGGGCACATCGTATCCTCTAAGGGTATTGAGGTAGACAAAGCCAAAGTTGACCTTATTAAGACTTTACAGGTCCCAAAAACCGTAAAATATATCAGGTCATTCCTAGGGCATGCATGATTTTATCGTCGATTCATTAAGGATTTTAGCTTGATTTCTAGACCTCTTTGCAATTTGCTTGCAAAAGATGTTAAGTTTGTCTTTGATGATGCGTGTTTAGAGGATTTTAAGAAGCTTAAGAGTTTACTTACTACCGCCCCCATAGTCCAGGCACCTAACTGGAACCTACCCTTTGAGATTATGTGTGATGCTTCAGATTAAGCTATAGGCGTTGTGTTAGGACAGCGAGAAAACAAATTACTTCATGTGATTTACTATGCTAGCAAAACTCTGAATGATGCCCAACTGAACTATACAACTACCTAGAAGGAACTGTTAGCCATCGTGTTTGCCTTGGATAAGTTTAGGTCCTATCTACTAGGTTCTAAGGTCGTAATCTATACCGATCATGCTGCTTTGAAATACCTTTTGTCTAAGAAGGATACTAAACCTAGATTGATTAGATGGATCCTCTTGTTGCAAGAATTTTCTCTAGACATTAGAGACAAAAAGGGTGCAGAAAATGTAGTAGCATATCACTTGTCTAGGCTAGTTGTTGATCATTCTAATGATTCTCTTCCTATAAGGGATAGCTTTCCTTATGAACAATTTTTCTCTGTTTCCCAATCACCTTGGTATGCACATATAGTGAATTATCTTGTTACTGGTCGAATGCTTAACATTGGGGTAAACAAGATCGTTCTAGGTTTTTAGCCGAGGTTAAGCATTTATTTTGGGACGATCCTTATCTGTTTAAGTATTGTCCAGACCAGATTATTAGGAGATGTATACCTGAGTGTGACCAGTCCAGTATTATCTCCATTAGTCATGAACATGCATGTGGGGGTCATTTTAGTGCTAAGAAGACTGCTGCTAAGATATTGCAGTGTGGATTTTACTAGCCTTCGTTGTTTAAAGACTCCCATAGTCATTGTGTTTCTTGTGAGCGTTGCTATAGGTTAGGAACCATTTCCCGTAGAAATATGATGCCTTTGAACCCTATTTTAGTGATCGAGGTCTTTGACGTGTGGGGCATTCATTTTATGGGTCCATTTCCTAATTCTTTTGGTTATCTTTACATACTTGTCGTTGTAGACTATGTGTCTAAGTTGGTTGAGGCGGTTCCGTGTAGAACAAATGACCACAGGGTCGTAGTCCAGTTTTTGAAAGAGAATATACTTACACGTTTCGGTACGCCGCGAGCTATAATTAGTGATGGAGGTTCACACTTTTGTAATAGACCGTTTGCTCTTTTAATGAAACAATATGGTATTACCCATAAAGTAGCTACCCCATATCACCCACAGACTAGTGGTCAGGTAGAGGTTTCCAATAAGGAAATTAAGCGTATTCTAGAGAAAACAGTTAATCCTAATAGGAAAGACTGATCATCGAGGCTTACTGATGCCTTATGGGCTTATCGTACTGCGTTTAAGACACCCATTGGAATGTCACCCTATCGTTTAGTTTTTGGCAAGGCATGTCACCTACCTGTTGAGTTAGAGCATAGAGCCTACTGGGCTATTAAGCAGCTAAACTTTTCACTTGACACGGCAGGAGCTCACAGAAAGATCCAGCTCAATGAGTTGGACGAGATTCGTAGAGATGCATACGATAGTGCTAAGGAGTATAAGAACAAAATGAAACTTGTGCATGATAAGAATATTTTACGAAAGTCATTTTCTCCAGGTCAAAAAGTTCTTCTGTATGACACTCGTTTGCATCTATTCCCAGGGAAGTTGCGCTCTCGGTGGACCGGTCCTTTTATGGTCCGTACTGTTTTTCCTCATGGCGCTATTGAGATTGAGACACCAGACGGTAGTATTTCTTCAAAGGTTAATGGTCAGAAATTGAAGCCCTTTTTAGAGCCTTTTCCTACAGGTGATGTTGAGGAGGTCCCTCTGGAGGACCCTGTTTACCTTGATTGACCATCGAGGTGGTTTGTATGTTGTATATTATTTTTGTAGGTTTTTGATTCCACTTCACCCAGGTACCATCTTTCCGACTTCTCTCTTTACTGATTGCTCATGTTATTTATACTTTTGGTACTGTTCTTTAATTAGAAACATTGAAGACAATGTTAGATTTAAGTTTGGGGGTGGGGTAGAAACTTTTTGTTACAATGAGTAAACTCCAGAGCCTAGAAATTTATGCCTATTAAGGATGGCACTAACCAATCTAAGTGGATGGATGCATTTTGGTTTAAGAGTTGAGGAACCAATCTGATTAGATGGAAACATCTATAAGAGTCTATTTATAAAAGCACGGAGCTCAGGTGTTAGAAATAACATGATAGTTTCACCGTATCTCGGAATCATCTTATTACTTCTGTTTTTATTTTTGCAAATTTTTATGTTGATGTTTGCTGGGGTGAAATAGAGTGATTGAGTTACTAAAAAAAAAAAAAGACCAGACCAATTAGACCAATCGGAATAAATAACACTTGGATAGCAATATGTGTATGTTCTCCCTGTCTTCGTCGCCTAAACAAGCGTGGAATGCAGGATCCACGGGAATTACCATGTAATCTGCTGACAAGAAGCATGCGCTTGGATCCAAAAGATCTAATCATGTCGTTAAAAAAATAAAAATAAAAATAAATAAAGGTTTATTATAAAGTCGACCACTGGTTCCCTTGTATATGCCAGCTGTGTTGATGTAGATTTAGGATTGTCGACCACTGGTTCCCTTGTATATGCCAGTTGTGTTGATATTAGTCCAGACCAGTATCTCAATCCACTAGGTCATAGGTTCATCTTGGCATTGAAGTCCATTCGCAACCATCTATTCCTATATCCATCTTCTTAATCTATTCATGTGATTTGTTTGATTCCGGATATTGATGTCCATAGTGCGACTATCTGAGTAGAGCTCTGTCACTTATATATGAATTTTAGTATACTTGAGTGCAAACTCATATACAACAATTGGAATTTCGCATCAGGGTACTTCCTCCCGTAATCAATAAGTATGCCAACCAAGGAGGTTCTTTAGTGCATTCCAAGGTTCTGCGTAGATAGCTAGGGTCTGGAGTAAAGGTTTTGTGGGTATATCTCTAGTAAACCCTCCCGATACTATAACTCGGCCACTAGGGCCACCTAGGGGTTTAAAGGCTTGTTGCACATGCTAAGTGCAATCGACGATGCCTGCGACAGTGAGTTAGGATTTTATTTTTTGTAATTTTTATTTGCTCGGGACTAGCAAATAATAAGTTTGGGGGTATTTGATAGACGCATTTATGTGTCTATTTTCATCTCTTTTATGTATAGTGTTAGTACCCATTTTTGTACTAATTTTGGTATTTTATCCCTTGTAGGTGTTTTTGAAAAAATGGGCTTTTGCGGCGAAATTGGCTCGAAAAGTGGTTTTTGCGCTCATGGGAGAAAATTACTAAGGGGCACCCAAATTACTAAGGGGTATCCACTTTCTATTCGCACCCCTGGTCCGTTTAAGGGAAGGTCATCCCCTTCGTTTGAAAATTCATTTTTGGCGGGAAGACAAGACTTCACGCTGAGTAACTTTTTGCAGCGATTTGGGTGCAATTTTTTTGGACTTTTTTCACTGATATGGATCATTATGGGTTTGTTATGATTAAACAGGGATTGTGACGTGTGTTGGAGCTAAGAAAAAGGAAAGATATCCTGTTGTTATGATTAAACAGGGAAAGGAGTATTTTTGGCAGTTCTGAGTTTATATTCGGCAGATAAGTGAAGATTATGAGAAGATATATTCTCCTACAAGTTTGTTCCTATCAAGCTTAGGAAGTTTCAATAAACATAAGATTGCGTATAAGAGAAATAAAAGGGATTATTCAAAACTTGGCAGCGAAGAAAACAGTTTATTTTTGGGGAAGATTTAATCGAGAAAGTTGCGCCTGTTGAGTATATATAGGGTGGTGAGAGTCCTAAGAAGGGTTATGAACACTTTGGGGGAAGTTTAGAGCCTTAGAGAAGCGAAAAAAATCAATTGGAGGAGAACGTGTTCTGTTGCTGCTGCTGCTGCCGGAGAAGACGACGAAAAACATAAGACGCACATACAACAGTCGCAGAGGCAGACTTATTTTCAGTGACAACGAAGTTCTATCGTTTCTGTCTGTAGCCACCGAAGCCTTTCCGCAACGATTCAGTCTTCTGTATTAGACTTTCAGCGACTACAGTATACTCTTTTCTCCCTTTTAATCAATTTTTGAGCCATAAACATGTATTTTGAGATCATGATTAATATGAGGAGCTAAACCCCATTGCTGAGGTGATAGAGGAAGCTATTTTTCCAACAAAAAGTGGTATATTTATTTATTTCAATTATTTTTATGATTATTTTGCTTTGATTGATAATTGTGTGAATGATTTTTGTTAAGCAATTGTTATTTCTTTTGATAGAGCATGCTTAGCCTTAGGTTTTTGATGCTCTACACTTTGGATTTACACTTGTTATTTTGAAAATCTACATGTTGCAATAGTTTAGAATCAAATTAAAGGCAAAAATTGAATAAATATAAATATTGGATTAAATCACTTTGAACTTGAAAAATAGTGGAATCTTGGCCTCAGTGTTCTTTTAATATTGATAACATCTTTTGTCTGAGTTTGTTATAATTTTTAGTGAGTTTGCTATTTTAGTTTTAAAATTTAAGTCTAAAAAAAATCCTTCACAAGTTCGAGCAACGAATCTTATTACCACTTTTTCTACAACAATTAAAAACACATCAAGGGGACACAAGCAGTTGAGATAAAAGTTGTTGAACAGTGTTGTCAGATGCATAATTGCTGATGATGTCTTGAGTACATTGAGGTTGTCCCAAAGAAAGAGACATGCATTCAGAAGGAGAAGATGACAATCTTGATAAGGCATCTGCAGCTGTATTGTCAGTCCCTTTTTGGTATCTAATAACATAATCCAAGCCCAATAATTTCATGAGCCATTTCTGTTGCAGAACAGAAGTCATTCTCTGCTCCATGAAGAACTTTAAACTCTGATGGTTAGTATTGATAATGGACTAACTATGTGACAGGTAATGTCTCCACTTTTGCACAGCCATCACTATGGCTAATAACTCTTTTTCATAAGTAGAAAGAGCTAAAGCTTTAGGTCCTAGAGGTTTACTAAAGAATGCAATGGGTTTACCTGATTGCATTAACACAGCACCCACACCTCTGGAACATGCATCAGTCTCTAAGATAAATGGTAAAGAAAAATTTGGAAGAGCTAAAACAGGAGCAGTTGTCATGGCATGTTTGAGTTCCAAAAAGGTCTGTAAAGCAGATGAAGACCAACTGAAAGAATCTTTCTTGAGCATGTCAGTAAGAGGCTTGCTAATAATACCATATCCCTTGATAAACCTTCTATAGTATCCAGTGAGGCCCAAGAATCCTTTTAATTGTTTGAGAGTAGTGGGTTGAGGTCACTGTTGCATGGCAGTGATTTTGTCAGGATCAACAGCAACACCAGAAGGAGTAATTAGATGACCCAATCTAGTTGTGACTGAGCAAAGCAACACTTCTTGTAGTTAACAGAGAGACAGTGTTGTCTAAGTAGAGAAAAGAACTGAGAAAGATGTTCCAAATGTTCCTTCAACGAATGGTTATAAATGAGGATGTCATCAAAAAAGACTAGCACAAATTTCCTCAAAAATGGTTGAAAAATCTTATTCATCAAGGCTTGGAAGGTGGCAGGAGCATTAGTTAGAACAAATGGCATAACTCTAAACTCATAATGGCCATGATGAGTTCTAAATGCAGTCTTGTAAATATCTTCCAAATGCATTCTGATTTGGTGATAACAAGATTTGAGATCCAACTTGGTAAAAATAATTGCTCCATTAAGTTCATCTAACAATTTATCAATAAGAGGAATGGGGAACTTGTCTTTAATGGTTAACTCATTAAGCCTTTTATAGTCAACACAGAACCTCCATGAGCAATCTTTTTTCTTAACCAACAAGATAGGAGCAGCAAAGGGACTGGTACTGTCTTGGATGAGGCCTGACTCCAACATTTCTTGAAATAATTTTTCTACCACAGCCTTGTGCATATAAGGGCATTTATAAGGTCTTTGAGAAACAGGGGTGGCATTAGGTTTCAAAGGGATTTTGTGGTCACATTCTCTTGGTGGAGGAAATGATGAGGGTTCAGCAAAAATGTCTTGAAATGTGTATAATAAGGAAGTAATTTTGGTTGAGTAGGAGTTGGAGGTTGGGCAGAAATAGAAAAAAACTGTCTAATAATAGAAGGTGTATTATTCTTAATGAATTTAAGAAAGGACTCACCACTGATCATGCTGCAAGAAGGAGCTGAAGAACTACCATGTAAGGTAATTTGGTGTCCTTGGTGGAATAAGGATACTTTAATCTCAGCTAAGTTAAAAATGACATCTCCAAATTGCTTCAACCAGTCAACTCCTAAGACAATATCACTGCCACCCAATGGAAGGACTCTCAGATCATTACTAAATTGATAATCCTGCATAGACCACTTCAAAGCAGCACACAGTCCTTGACTGGTTGTAGTATCACCATTAGCTACCGTGACCAGTGTTGGAGCACTGCTCGGTCGAACTCGCAAGCGTTGCTATCTCAAGCTTGTTGTCAAGTTTAGTTACCAAAACTATAAGTCTTGATTTCTAGTCTACTTATAGCTAAGTCTCGGATTAGGATAGAAAGTGTAGTTGAGCATTAGACTTCACGACGTACATCGATTGAAGACGAAGAACTACTAAGGGGAGCTTGTGGGACTTCATCAATAAAAGGTATGCGGAGACTTGAACTCACCTATCACTCAAAAGTCTATCTACTCTATCTCCTATTTGAGACAAAAGTCGTATAGCTATATAGACTTCAATTATACACATTTGATATTTCGAGCTGAGTTTAACTCGCTTACATATTTCTCGAAATATGTGTTGGTAAACTTATGCTTTAACCAAGTTCATCTTATATTCTTGACGAAAGTCAAAAGATGATCATGTGAAAATCGCCTGGTAATATCTTACATGATTTGTGTGAGACAGTCATTAGATGTAGACTCGGAATATTTCTTATTGATCATTCGATCACTTGAAAATTATTTTGAAGCTAATAGTTTGTGTGAGACAGCTATTGTCGTCTTCCAAGAATGTTTCAATGGTTGAAATGAGAGTTTAGAACAATTGGATTTAAGCATAGTATGCGTACTTGCATATATGTAATCCAAGTCCGGGAACCATGGTATACATACCCGTATGCGTACTAGTTGGTTTTGTGAAGTCCGGGAACCTTGTACGCATACCGGTATGCGTACTGGCGTGAGGTACAGGTCCGGGAATTTCTGTTGAGTTTGGAAGGTATGCGTACCAGTTTGCGTACTGGAAAAACCAAAACTTAGTCCGGCCACTAAGGTATGCGTACCCGTTTGCATACTTAGTGGATAATGTTCTAAAATCGGTTTGTTCAAGAACTAATACATTTATATAATAAGGAATGCAATCTTTTGCAAACCGTGGCTATAATGTTCATGAATTGATTCGAGTGAATCAAAATCGATTTTGTTTCAATTGTGTCTTGTATACTTCTATGAGAATATAAACAATTGAAAAACTCTAGAACTAGTTTCATTTGAGTCATTTGAACTAGTTATGGTTAAGATGAATATGGTTGATATGAAAGTGTTTATATGGATAACTTCGGTTAACTATTGTTGAGCAAACAAAGGTGCACATTTTTAGGTACGGTTACTCATATCTAAATGAAGTCACTTTTAATTTATGTGTAACAAGCTAAGTTATATCTAACGGTTGCAAGATATTATCTTGAGTCTAATCAGGTTTTCATCTAACGATTAATATTGAATGCTTTGTTACCAAGGTAACATTGATTGCAAACCCTGATTTGAAGACTATATAAAGGAGAACTCTAGCAACTGAGAAACCTAATCCCCACACCTCCTATGTGATACTAGTTGCGACTAGAGTCGATTCTCCTTTAACCTTAGGTTTTTCACGAAACCCTGTAGGTTAACGACTTGAAGACTTCATTGGGATTTTGAAGCCAGACCAAACTATTTTTCTGTAGTTACGTGATCTGATCTTGCTGTTTTCTATCGTGATTGAGTACTATCTTCTCTAAGATTGGCTCGAGATTTAATCTCCGATAGGCAAGATAAAAAGTAGTCACAAACATCTTCGTCTCATCGTTTGTGATTCCACAATATCTTGTTTTGCTACCATACGATTAAGATTATTGTGAGGTGATTGATATTTCTAGGCTTTTCTCCGGGAATATAAGTCCGGTATATCAATTGGTTCATGTTCACCTTGATTTATCAAAAGACGGAACAAAACTCATAGGTTTATCTGTGGGAGACAGATTTATCTATTCAATAGACTTTTCTGTGTGAGACAGATCGGTTTATCAAGTATTCGACTTTGGGTCATAGCAACTCTTAGTTGTGGGTGAGATAAGCTAAGGGAATCAAGTGTGTAGAGTCCTGCTAGGATTCATAGACGTAAGGAACGCAACTGTACCTTGATCAGTGTGAGATTGGTTAGGTCTCAACTACATTCCAGACCGAAGTTAACTTGGAGTAGGCTAGTGTCTGTAGCGGATTAATACAGTGTGGTGTTCAAATATGGACTAGGTCCCGGGGTTTTTATGCATTTGCGGTTTCCTCGTTAACAAAATTTCTTGTGTCTGTGTTATTTCTTTTCCGCATTATACTTGTTTATATAATTGAAATATCACAGGTTGTGCGTAGTTCAATCAATTAGATAATCCAACCTTTGGTTGTTGATTTAAATTGATTGACAGTTGAATATTGGTCTTTGGTATCGTTCAAGTTGTTTCACATAATAATCAGGTTCACAGATTTCTATCTGTTTGATTTGCTGATTACATTGTGAAACAGAGATACAACTCTTGGATATATTTCCATTGATTGAGTCTGACTGTCTAGTTGATTCTCTTGGAATTATATTGGAGTTGTCCATACAGATTGCTAAGCGAAATATTGGGTGTGGTTGTTGTACCCCCGCTTTTTCAACCAGTATTTGTCCAGTAGGTACAATAGGTAAGTGCAACTGGTAAGCTAACTTGGCATCAACAAAGCTGTGAGTACTACCTGTATCAATAAGAACCAGAATGTCCCTTGTATTGAGCTTCCCTGGAACTCTAATAGTGTGTTGAGTCACAAGGCCAGTTAAAGCATGAAGTGAAATTTTCATAGTAGTATCAACAGAAGTGGTGGGAGACATAGCTTCTTCCTTAGACTCTTCTACTGGTGGTGATGTAGTGTCTTCATCAGATGCGACAAGCATGAATAATTGTTATGTTTTACAGCGATGGCCATGTCTATAAAAAGCATCACAATTATAACATAAGCCTTTGTCACACCTGGCTTGCATTTGAGAAGGAGTGAGTTTTTTGATAGGTGGTATAGGTGGTTCAGGCTTAGTAGGGGTAACAGGGTGTGTGATAATTGGTTTGTCAGATGAAAATGAGGGTTTAGAGAAGTTGGTGAATGATGGTAAGGATTTTTTAAAGGTGGATGATGAGGGAGAGAAGGAGGTGGTATGGGATTGAAATGGGCGAGATATTGGTTTGGATTTTTTTAGTTGGGAATCCATGGATGCTTGTTGGATTCGAGCTAGATAGAATGCTCCTGAATCATTTCTTGGTTTAAACATCTAAACAGGGTTTCTGATTTCTTCCTTTAAGCCACTGATGAAGCTCATAGTGAAATACTCTTCAGAGAGGCTCTTATTCTTTGATTTCATAATGGCTTTCAGGGTTTCATATTGTTCATAGTATTCCTCAACCGTAGTTGTCTGTGAAAGTTTGTTGAAGCTACCCACATAGTTATCATAAGCCACCTCCTCAAATCGACAACAAATATCAAAAGTAAAAGTCTCCCAATCAATAAATTGCTTACCCTCTTGATAATCGAGAAACCATGAATCATCTTTGCAATCAAAATGAATAGATGCGAGATCTACTTGTTTGCTAGGTTCAACAAAATTAAGGCGGAAATAACGTTCGTATTTTCTAGCCCATCCTCTGAGGTTTGAACCATCAAATCTTGGAAAATCAATTTTAGGTTGACGAATAAAGTTACCTGAAGGAACCTGAAAAACAGAATGGCCACTGAACTCTCCAAAAGGATTCCCCTGATTTGGGTTTGGACTAGCACCATAAGCTTAATTTCCAGTTGAATGAGTTACTGGATGGGCCGGAAAATGAGCTAAGAACTCAATCAGAGAATCCTTTAAGGAACGCATCTCGTTGCGTATCTCCTTCACGTCACTACCCATCTCTTTAAATCTAGATTCAAGGACCGAAATCCTATTGCCATCAATTCTCTGTTGATTAGCGAAATCTTTTACTGTATGTGTTTTATCACCTCCCGCCATGATTCAAGCCACAAGATCGAAGAAACTGATACAAAATATTATGAATCAACAACGAAATTCAGACAAACTCATAACAATAACCTACTCTCCAATTGGATGAGTCTAATATTTGTTTATTTTCCTTCTTACCAGATAAGGGTATAATCATTGTTCTTAAATACAGGCATTCACTCACACAAACCGCCCTATCTGACCGTTTCTGGCCGTTGGATGACTATAACCCTAATCTGCAATTAAAGCTAATGCTGACTTAAACAACCCAACATAAATAATTAAAAGAAAATACAGGACAGACCCTTCATGTGCACGAGCCACTAACCATGACTCATGACTGGCAGACCAAAGACAAGAGCCTGTAGGCATATAACACAGTGGTACAAAATAATCTTCACTTTTGAATGGTAAACCCCGAGCATATTCCCTTTGAAAAACGGAACTACATTACTGGAGCTGAAGCACAACATTACTTAAATAAAAACAATGAAACTAACCTATTTAAAAATAAAAATCTAACCTCGATAACTTAAAACTAACAAACTTTTAATTATAAATGGAACATGATTTTTTGTTATGACGGTTTGGATGGTAAAATATTTTTACCTCAAACACGAATATGATGGTGATTATTTGATGATAGAACTGTTGCCTTTCTCTCCTCGTGAACAGTATATGGGGGGTCCCTGCAAAAAACCCTCCAATGCTTAAGTTAGCTTGAGTTTTTCACAGGAGTTTATGTAGAGAAGATTGCATACCTTTTAGGGTTGTGAACCCATGTATTTATATGTTGCAAATCAGGGGCCTACCCTCATTTCGAGGTAGGCATAAATTGTATTAATTTTCCCTGCATGCCTCCTGGCATAAATTGCATTAATTTGCCCTGCATGCCTCCTGGCATAAATTGCATTATCTTGCCCTGCATGCCTCCTGGCATAAATTGCATTATCTTGCCCTGCATGCCTCATGGAATATTCCAGAATATTCCATGTATGAATTGGTCAACAAACCTTTCAGACACTTCCAGAAACTTCCTCTAGGGTTACGGAATTAATCAAGCAAAATGGTGTAAAGGTTGGCTCAAACAAATGGGTGTAATGCCAAGCCCACATTTAGGCATCCAAATCCGCAAGCCAAATGAACGTGGGCTGAAATAACCAGCGAGTCAATGGATCGACTCAACTTGCGACTCGGCTTCACTGATCCGGCTCAGTTCGGCTAGCTGGGGTATCCATCAGTGCAAAGTAGTGGGGCGCAAACATCCAGGGACCATGGAAATAAACTAAACCGTGAAGCAAAGGAACATCACTGCTGCTTCCGGCCGGAGTAGGCCGAAAGACAAGGCCACCGGGGTTGCTGTTGTTACTGCCGTCGCCGGAGAAGATGACGTCATAGTGACGCCCGTAGATGATGGCGTTATGACAGCGTTACAATGGACGATCTGGATTGGCCAACCTGTTAACGGTGTTAAGATAACGGAAGGCGTTATGGCGGCGTCATAACATGGCTAACGACGTTATGACATGATGATGTCGCCGTCTACTGGACTGCTGACTGTGCTTTTCTGTGGACATGGCACCTTATGATTGGCCCATGTTGCTGACGTGGCATCCAATCCCGCTGACGTGGCATCTTCTGATAAGCCCATATTGCTGATGTGGCAGTGATGACGTGGCATCTCTATAACCTGACTTGGACTTCTGCTCATGGGCTCCTATGTATAGTTCTTGTGAGGCCTAGTTAGCCATGCTTGGCTAATAAGAGGAGCATATTAGGCCCAAGTAAGCCCATTTTTTGTGTAAAATATTATGGTACAAACATCGCCCCCTCTTAATCCATAACTTGTTATGGGTTAAGAAGTTCGGGTTCCCTAATCCGTTTGCGACTGAACTTTGCGTTTGGAGTGCTACATAACTCGCCCCCAAGCGTGTTGTTAGAGTGTTATGCAGCTCGCCCCCAATTAATAGTATGTTTGTGCTGATATGTTGCATATCTCGCCCCCAAGTGACTGAGGTGAAATGTAACTCGCCCCCAGTATGTAGTTTGTGTCATGCTGCTCAATGCTCGTGCAAGGATGCACTTTCTTACTGCATTTTGCTCGCGCATGGAATGAGAATTTGTGTTTTTCTGCTATCTTGAATTCGCGCAGGAGGTCAATTCTACTATTCAAGATGCGCGCAGAGTTGAGATGTGTACATTTTCCCATGTTTGGATAGTAGAAAATGTTCGCCACATTTGTTGATGTCCCATACGA
Organism: Papaver atlanticum; assembly: GCA_023531105.1. Classification (NCBI taxonomy): domain Eukaryota; kingdom Viridiplantae; phylum Streptophyta; class Magnoliopsida; order Ranunculales; family Papaveraceae; genus Papaver; species Papaver atlanticum. The sequence continues at coordinate 816,416 of JAJJMB010012497.1, forward strand.
TGGGGATATGCTTGGAATATGGTAAAAATGCTCGAACTGTGCATTCACCCTATCTGCGAGGTGTTGGAGATGTTGCTGACAGCAGACTCGAACTGTACTTCTTTGACGTTTAGGACCGACTGCGGATTCGAACCATCCGCAGTAACTTATAATTAAACACGAACAATTTTGATAGAATGTGGAGTACCAAAATAATATTGAATTAAAATCTGAATATGAAAAACAAGTTTAGTACCTACTTCCCAATAACAGCTTCCTCGTTAAAATCTTTGCGTGGAAAACCCAGTGGGATAAAACCATTATAAAGGAAAAAGAGTGCAGCATAGCAGAATCTGAACGAAACTACTCCTATGCGAATTTAGCTAATGATAAAACTTCTTTAAGTGGAACGAATTCCATGGCTTCCATGGTTTTGAATCTTGAGTACCATCGAGGTTCCTTAGATAGTAGTAGCCACGAGATGCGGGCCTGTCTACTATGTATGGACCTTCCCAATTTTCTCCGAGCTTTCTGCAGTTTGGCTCCATTGTGGCTGCTCGAGTTTTCTTCAAGACATACACTCCTGGCTTAAATTCTCGTTCTTTAACCTTTCGGTCGTAACTCATCTTGATTGCTTGCTGATATCGAACCAATTGCTGCAAGGCTGTTTCTCTTTGTTCTTCCAACAGCTCTTTATCTAAAGCCAATATGCTTTTATTGTTTCCAGATTCGACAACACGGGTCTTGGTAGCCTTCAGGTATACCTCAGTGGGTATGACTGCCTCTGTTCCATAAGCCAGTGTGAATGGGGAGAATCCAGTGGATCTTTTTGGGGTCGTCCAGTAAGACCATAAGACTCCAGGGAACTCCGCTGTCCACTTTATCTTCGCCATCTCCAGCCTTTTCTTGAGATTGTCCATAATAACATGATTTTTTGACTCTGCCTGCCCATTGCTTTGAGCATAATATGGAGCATAAAAGTTGTGGTGAATGCTCAGGTTCTCGCAAAATTCTTTGATCACTCCGGAATTGAACTGTTTTCCATTGTCTGACACCAACTCGTGTGGGATTCCAAATCTGTAGACGATGTTCTTCCATATGAACCTTTTTACGTCGTATCTGGTAACATGTACCAATGCCACTGCCTCGACCCATTTGGTAAAATAATCAGTAGCGGCCAATACAAATTTCACTCCTCCAGGAGCTCGGGGGAGTGTTCCGACGACGTCTAGTCCCCTCTTAGCGAATGGCCAGGGACTTAAAACTTGATGCAGCTCGTTGGCGGGCCTTTTAGGAATTGGAGCGTGTTGTTGGCATGGCACACACTTCTGTGCGTACTCTTTAGCGTCTTTCTGCATGTATGGCAAGAAGTACCCTATACGCGAACCTGCGCCCTCCAGAATGGTTGCCAGATATTCCTTCATGAGCCTCCGCCAATATCTGTCGTCCTTCCTCGGCTGATATGCATCGCAAAAATGGCTCCAAAGCTACAGGTTTGCGGTATAACTATCCCTCGATCATTGAATATCTCCATGCATTCTTTTTCACTTTTGAAGCGAGATGCTCATATTCTGGGAGTTCACTGGTTGTCAAATACCGAATATAAGGTTGACGTCAGTCTGAAGCGTTTTCAGCAGGATTGCCTGAATCGTCTATCACTGGACTGTCAACATCCATATTGCTGTCAATGTTTCCGATATCTTCATGTGCTGAAGTAGTTACCCTCTCGCCCCCACTAGCGTGTTCGAGAGCCAGAACAAAGTGGCTGTCGGAAATGCTAGGTAACTCTTGGAAATCCACTATAATGAAACGAGTAGTGTCAGTATCGACTGCAGAAGACAGATATGCTAAAACGTCTACGTGACTATTTTCCAACCGTGGTCGCTGCCCAATAAAGAACTGGTCGAATTCATTTACCAGCTCTCTCATACGATCCAAATATAAGGCCATCCTATTTTCCTTGGCTCTGTAGGTCCCCAAAAACTGGTTAACTACTAGCATAGAATAAGTTATCAGCTTCACGCTCTTCGCATCTGAAAAAGTGGGGGTCTACCAACCTCACCAAATATTTCGCTTAGCAATCTGTATGGACTAACTCCAATATACTTTTAAGAGAATAACCTAGATAGTCAGACTCAATCTTAAGAAAAGTATATCAAAGAGTTAAATCTCGATTTCTCGATTCAATCCACACTCAAACAAATAGGGATTTGTGAGCCTGATTGAATACAAGAGAAATAACTTGAACGGTACCAAAGACCAATGTTCAAGGATCAATCAATTTCAATCAACAACCAAAGGTTGGATTTACCAATTGATCGATACAAACGCACAACCTGTGATATTTCTATTATATAACAAATATAATGCGGAAAAGAAATAACACAGACACCAGAAGTTTTGTTAACGAGGAAACCGCAAATGCAGAAAACCCCGGGACCTAGTCAAGATTGAATACCATACTGTATTAAGCCGCTACATACACTAGCCTACTACAAACTAACTTCGGTCTGGACTGTAGTGGAACCCCAATCAATCTCACACTAATCCAAGGTAAAGTTGCACTCCTTACGTCTCTGATCCCAGCAGGATACTACGCACTTGATTCCCTTAACTGATCTCACCCACAACTAAGAGTTGCTACGACCCAAAGTCGAAGACTTTAATAAACAAATCTATATCACACAGAAAAGTCTACAAGAATAGATAAATCTGTCTCCCACAGAAATACCTATGAGTTTTGTTCCGTCTTTTGATAAATCAAGGTGAACAGGAACCAATCGATAACCCGGACTTATATTCCAGAAGAACAGCCTAGAATTATTAATCACCTCACAATAATCTTAATCGACTAGCGAAACAAGATATTGCAGAATCACAAACGATGAGACGAAGATGTTTGTGACTAGTTTTCTATCTTTCCTATCGGAGAAATTAATCTCAAGCCAAACTTACGATTGTACTTAATCACGATAGAAACAGCAAGATCAGATCACGCAACTACAGAGAAAATAGTTGGGTCTGGCTTCACAATCCCAATGAATTCTTTAAGTCGTTAACCTACAGGGTCTCGGTAGAAACCTAAGGTTAAAGGAGAATCGACTCTAGCTTATACAACTAGTATCACACAAGAGGTGTGGGGATTAGGTTTCCCAGTTGCTAGAGTTGTCCTTTATATAGTCTCCAAATCAGGGTTTGCAATCTAAGTTACCTTGGTAACAAAGCATTCAATATTCACTATTAGATGAAAACCTGATTAGATTCAAGCTAATATCTTTCAACCGTTAGATCGAACTTAGCTTGTTATACAAAATTGAACGTGTACACCTAGTTGGTTAACCAGTAGTTAACCAATGGTTAGCCATATGAGCACTTTCATATCAACCTTATTCATCTTCAACATAACTAGTTCAAATGACTCAAAAGAACTAGTTCGAGAGTTTTTCAATTGCTTAGATCTTATAGAAGTATACAAGACACAATCGAAGCAAAATCGGTTTTGATTCACTCGAATTGATTCATGAACATTATAGCCACGGTTTGCAAATTGCATTCCTTAATATAAATGTTTTAGTTCATGAACAAACCAATTTTAGAAAGTAACACACTTAAGTATGCGTACGGGTATGCGTACTTAAGTAACCGGATTTGAGTTTTTTTTGGTTTCCAAACTCAGCAGAAATTCACGGACGTGAACTTTCCTCCAGTATGCGTACAGGTACGCATACTTAGGTAACCAGATTGAGTTGGTTTTGATTTCCAAACTCAGCAAAAATTCACGGTCGTGAACTTCCGCCAGTATGCGTACGGGTACGCATACTTACCCAGTCTCCATCAACCATTTAGTACACACACAAGTATGCATACATTTGGTTCCCGGTTTTGGACTTATACACTAATGTGCGAACACATTATATGCTTATATCCAAAGATGGTTACATGTTCTAAACTCTTTATTTCAACCATTGAAACATTATTAGAGGATGTTAAATAGAGGTTATTCACACACTATTTTTCATCAAAGCAATTTTCAAGATATTGAAATAATCAACATGACTTTCATCACTTGTAAAGATGAACTTGGCCAAAGCGAAAGCTTACCAACACATATTTCGAGAAATAGATAAGCGAGATAAACTCGGCTCGAAATAGCAAATGTGTATAATCGAAGTCTATATAGCAATACAACTTTTGTCTCAAGATAGGAGATAGAGTAGATAGACTTTTGAGTGATAGATAAGTTCAAGTCTCCACATACCTTTTTGTCGATGAAGATCCACCAGTTCCTTGAGTAGTTCTTCGTCTTTTCATGATGAATGCCGTGGAGTGGTAGGCTCAGAAACCTACAATAAAATACTGCAAGTGCACATCGTCTAACTAGTTGACAATGGCAAGTACAGGTCGTTCCGACAAGGAGTGTGAAAATACTACTACTAACTAATACCAAAAATCAAATAATCAGATTCAATATTTCAGAAATTTATGGAACTAAGAAAGCAAATTAATAAAAACGTAACCAAAGAATGTGAAGGTGTTAGGGTTCCGGGAATCCGTTGTAGGTAAATTGTTGCATTCAATCACAAAGGGTATTAACATGAAATATATTTCATTTAATGGTTGTCGACAAGATTTATCAAAAAGATCGTTTGTTCTCACCTTAAAGTAGAATTACAAAGAACTAAGTATACATGGCATAAATAGTCAAGAGATATTCATAAATCAATTATCGCTAAGGTTCAATGAGTTCTTCTACTAATCTAACTATGGACTATACATGGCATAGAACATGAAAAATATAGCTAGAAGATCAAACATTTATAGAGAGACAAAACATTAGCATTAAGTTCAATTGGTAGAAAACTCTTATTCAAAAATACAAATAATTCAACCTACAAGTTCATCCAAAAATACAAATAATTCAACATACAAGTTCATCCTTTCACCTTAAGGTCGATTAGCTAGACATGATTTTCTTAAAAATCATAAATCAATATAAATAAATCAAACTCTAGCTAATGAAAAACCAATAATCGAAAAGAAAACTTCAAAACCCTTCTCTAGTTGCGGCACTGTGGCCGACCTCATTTTCTCTTCCGTTCGTAACTATATGTAGTTGCTGCGAATAGTCTGGCCAAAACCTAGCAGAATCGCCTAGGCCCAGTCCAAACTCCACCGAGGACAGCCCCAACACCAGTTTCATTGTCCCACTCTCTCCTCAACGCACCGATAAACTCAGGCACTTTCAACACGAACTTCTAGCCACCGCCGATTACAGTCTTACTTTCCTGTCTCGAGTCTTTTCCTCCACCGGACACAACTATTAATCCTTGGCTTCTAAAACTTGTCCCACTGGTAGCACAGGCTCGGGCAATATTCCCAAGAACCAGACTGACGGACCCAAACTTCACTGCTCGAACCTCACCTTCTTGAATCCATTAGTACATACCAAAACAGACCAGCATCACTTCCTAAACTGACAGCGCCAGCTTTTCCTTCTTTGCAAAATATGACCACCAGTTGTACAGGCTCACAAAACATGAAACCCATATGACTAAATCACCATTCCTGCCTCGTTAAATTCAATCACAGCAAACCCGAGACCAGAACTACTTCAATCACCACCAGCAAACTCGACTTATTGCCAGTCCATCTCCATTCCCGTCTCTGCACTGCCTCCCATTTAACAGCAACTTCAGTCGAACCAACAACCCCTTATATCAGTAGCAACACCATATTCATCTACCCATTAATTATCCACCATTATTCTCAGTACAAACCATCATCACTGCCTGCAACCAATTACTCCACTGACTGCAATTAACTCAGCCGTCGCGTGAATTCGAAACACAATATTTGGGTGAAGCCCATCACTGCCAACAGCACAGAGGACTTGAGCATCTCGGAACAACACTAACTCCAGCCAACAGACATCTCCAATTACCACTGCACACGACAAATTCAGCCTTCAGTTCTATGTCCTTGTTATTATCCCCCAAGTGACCTATACAGCACAAAGTCCCATGTATTCTTTCATCATCTGAAACTGTCTCGATCAAGCCTTAAGCACCTGGACTCTCATTTGTAAACAGACCGTTATTAAAAGAAACTAAAAGATGTTGGCAGGCAGCTGCTTTAACATTCCACTAAGAATGGAATCTTCTTTGGCTTTGAAGAATAAAGAAATCTACATTCCACTGCAAATTGTTGTGATAGTGGACCCACGTCCCACTTTAGCCTCTAGTGGATTTCTGGTATTTGGTTGAGCAGAGAGTTCTTTGTATTAGCTTTCCATCTGTAAATGGTGCTACGAACATGCATTAGGAACAGATAACTTGAAAGCCCACAATTATCCAAGATGTCTTTCTGATGCCCGGAGAACTTTAGTGGTGCTGATATATAGTAAATACTTTATCATTTTTGTCACAAATGTTTCCGATTAATCCGTTTATTCACCAACGATCGAATTCACTCATATTTTCTACAAAAGCACTAAAATAGTATTATTAGTCAGAATATCGAGTCCTAACTAATATAAATATGGGTATATAATGTAGCACCTACGTGCTTATCATGGAGTCTAGATCTCAACTACACTTTCTATCCTAGTCCGAGACTTAGTTATAAGTAGACTAGAAATCAAGACTTATAGTTTTGGCAACTAAACTTGACAACAAGCTTGAGATAACAACGCTTGCGAGTTCGACCGAGAAATGCTCTAACAACATCTAACTGTTTGAGAGCTTTTAAACCGACAATTGCTGCTTCATATTCAGCTTCATTGTTTGATGCTCGAAAGCCTAATCTAGTCGCTTTCTCGATCCTTGAACCTTCGGGAGTAAGGATGACACATCCAACTCCAGCTCCACCAACATTTGATGACCCATCAATAAACACAGTCCATAGTAGCTCAGGTGTATCAACCTCCATTGCGGACTCGCCCCCAGTCTGATTAGTGGTTGACTCTATGGGTTTGTTCAACAACTCCTCTTCTTCTTCGGTAACCGTTTCTATGTCGTCCACAAGAAAATCTGCTAATTGTACATCCAGAGCATGTCCCTTCTCTACAGTTATGGTTTTGTACTTGATTTCATACGCCCCCAGAAAATTTGACCATATGGCTAGTCGGCTGGAATCATCAGCACGTTCCAGGATTCTCTTCGGCGGATATTCAGAGTAGACTACGATCTGTCTCCCATGGAAATATGGTTTGAGGCGATGAGATGCATGCAACAGTACAAGTGCTATCTTTTCAATTTTTTTGTACCGTGTTTCCGCCCCCGTCAAAGATTTACTGACGAAGTAAACAGGCTTTTCATGTGGATCAGTAACAAATAGCACTGCACTTACAGCATTCTCCGTTGCAGCCAGATAAACTCTGACAGGTTGTCTAGTTTTTGGACTCACCAATACTGGGGGAGTTGACAAATATTGTTTGATTTCATCGAAATCTCTTTCGCACTCATCCGTCCAACCAAAATTCACTGATTTCTTCAAAACGTCAAAGAAAAGTTTGAATCGATCCGACGAGCGTGAAATGAAACGATTTAAAGCTGCTAATCGTCCCGCTAGCTTCTGGACCTTCTTATTCGTTCTTGGGGATGACATCTCTCTGATGGCTCTGATTTTCTCCGGATTCGCCTCGATTCCTCTGTGCGTCATCAAGTATCCAAGGAACTTTCCCGAGGATACCCCGAATGAACATTTTGCTGGATTGAGCTTCATACGATATCGCCTTAAGATATCGAACGTCTTCTGTAGATCTAGAAAATGCGACTTCTTTTGCTCAGATTTTACTACCATAACGTCGATATATACTTCCATCGTCTTCCCAATCAAATCTTTGAACATATGGTTTACCAAATGTTGGTAGGTTTCCCCTGCATTCTTTAGCCCGAACGGCATTACATTATAGCAGTAAACTCCTTTGTCAGTCACAAAGGAAGTATGCTCTTGATCTTCCTCGAACAAAGGTATTTGGTTATACCCCGAAAAACCGTCCATGAATGACAGTCTCCCGTACCCTGAGGTTGCATCCACCAAATCTCTTATCCGTGGAAGTGGGTACGGATCACTCGGACATGCTTTATTTAAATCAGTAAAATCGATACAGACACGAATTTTACCATTCTTCTTTGGAACGGGCACGACATTGGACAGCCAGCGAGGATACTGTACTGGTCGAATAAAGCCTGCTTCCAACAGCTTCTCGAATTCTGCAGAAACTCCATCTTTTTTGCTTTGCGCCATATTCCTAATTTTCTGACGAACTGGATGGAACTTCTCATCGATACTTAGCCCGTGGAAGGCTACGTTCGGATCTATCCCAGGCATTTTAGCAACACTCCATGCGAAAACATCAACGTTTGCCCTTAAAAATGTAATCGTGCGCGGGTAGATCTGCCCCTACGAACGTGGTTTTGTGCTTTTCATCCCCAATCTGGACCTCGATCAGTTTCTCGAATGTTGGGGGTTCAGCCGCATCCTCTCCCATATATGATTCTGAAGGGAGAGGATTCTGTAATTGCTATTTTTGTTCGACTCGCAGGATATGGTTCCCGCTAACTTCTTATTTCCTGTATTCATCCATAGCATTCTCGTGACACTTGTGGGCGGCCATCTGGTCGCTTCTAACCTTCACAACCCCTTCAGGGGAAATAAACTTCAGGCATTGATGATATGAGGATGTGACTGCATCGATCGCATGCATCCAGTCTCGTCCTACGTTTGCATTATAGGGAGCTCGAAAATCCAGCAACAAGAAATTGCCTAGAATGGACTTTTCAGCAACTGTTATAGGCATCTTTACTTTCCCGATCGCCTTTGTAACTTCGCCACTGAAGCCGATAATTGGATTTTCATACTCCTCGATCAAGTCGTGTAAGAGATTCATAGAGGAATAGGCTCCTGAAAACAGCACGCTCACTGAGCTTCCCGTATCCACTAGAATATGGTGTACACGAAAAATACCAATCCAAGCTGTTATAACGATAGCATCATTGTGGGGAGCATATACACCTCTCATGTCTGCTTCAGAGAATGATGTAATTTTAAAGTGGTAAGTAAGGTTGTCGTTCACTCGGACTTGTGAAGATTCGAGTTTTTAAATTTAATAAAAATATATACAAAAATATTAAACAATGGTGAGAGGTACTGGGATTCGGGATTCCACCGAATTCAAAACATAAGGTTCAATTATTAATTCTTTGACAATTTTAGCTCAAGAAAAACAAGGACTCTATTTTTTCCAAGGTAGATTCTCAAAACATTGATTGTAAATCCTAAGCATGATGTATCAAAACACCTAAGCTAAGCATACATCATCAAATTAAATGACAACCAATTAATTCAAATCATATTTTCAATTAAAATTAATGCAAAAGTCTTAAAAAGAATTAATAAAATTACCCCAAGTATGATATTCGTCTTCCTCCGTCATCCCAATGTTTGGGTTTAGCTCCTCATGGTAAAAACATGCTCAAAAGATAAAAACATGGCTCAAAAGGTGTTTTTATTGAAGAGAAATAATAATACAGCGAATCTGCAACGCTTTTATGGCGTTACAGAATCACCAATACAACTGAAGTGCTGTTAATAAACGAGAATATAAGACTGCTTATGCGACGGTTTAGTGTGGGTCGAAGTTCTTCGTGTTCTTCGCGACTGTTCAGTGTGCGTCTTATGTTCTTCGTGTTCTTCAGCTCCGCACCAGCAGAAAACAGCAGCAGCAGCGGCCTGTAAACCTCTGATTCTCGACTCCTCAGCCCTCCTCAGCCCCCCAAACTCTCGACACCCATTCTATATGACCCAACCAATCTATTTATATCAAAAAGAGCGATTAAATCTCTCCAAAATCTTCCGAAATCTCTTTCTTTCTCTTCACGGCAAAGTTGCGGCAATTTCTTGTTTTAGAATTTCCACGCATATTTGGGCTTTCCTTTTGATTCTAAACTCTTCCTTAGATATATATTAAGCTTTGGGATGAATATCTTGCCTTTAATCTCTCTAAAATTTCCTAAAATCGGTCACACACGTGACTTTCCATATTTTGCTGTTGAGATCAAAACCCGTCGATTGAGCCCAGTTTAATCGATTTAAACACACATGTTAGATTCCTAGACCCATAAGGAGTCTACCCTATGAAAATCAGAGGTTTAATCGACCTCAAACACCTCTAAAAATCCATCACCAAATCTGCCAGGAAACACGCTTTTAAGTTTTTGGTTTCCCGCCAAATTTCTGTTTTTGAACGTGAAGGGGAAGGTTACCCCTTATCCAATGGTCGCCCCTTATCCGTTGCTGGAGTCCGCATAACACTCGTCCCTTGGGTTGCATTTATCAACTTTTCGAGCCAATTTCGCCGCAAAAGTTTATTTCTCCAAAAACACCTACAAAGAGATAAAATACCAAAATAAGTACAAAAATGGGTACTAACATTATACACAATAGAGATGAAAATAGACACATAAATGCGTCTATCAGAGAACTCGATCTTTGTGCATCCAATCTCTAGAATTTCTGCTCCACCTCTACTGAAAAAATCGATGTTATTTGTCATGTACCATTCCTTTAATTGCCTGAGCTTTCTCCTGGTCTCATCTTCTGATGCCCGTCTGGTCATTGAATGGATCCTGGCGTGACTGACATTAATCACATGTGTTGTGCCAAATTGTCCCGAGCCTTTCCCAAAATCCCTTTTCACGTACTCTTATAGGTTTCCAGCGTCTATTATTCGCTGGACTTCAATCTGTAAGGAGCGACAATTCTCAGTCTTGTGACCAATGTCTTTATGATAATTGTTGTATTTGCTTTTGTTACGTTTATCACGTGTCTCCGCTAGAAAAGTCCGAGGGGGGCTCAAATCCTTGCTTATTTTCTCATACAACTCTGTAAGCCGTATGTTCAATGGTCATATTATGATGTTTCTGATATCCAGTTTCCATTCGTTTCCCATGGTTTTTCTCTCGAACTTCACCTCGATCGTTATGATGTCCACTCGAACGGTTCTTCGACTTGTCTTTCTTCCCATCATTTGGATAGTTGGATGACTTGTTAACTTCTCTTGTTTCTCGAGCTTTGGAATCATCATCAACTCGAGCGTATTCTTATGCTTGATCATACAGTTCTTCCAGAGTCTTTGGTGGTCTCTTGACCAAGGAACCGTACACACCTCTTTGATCATACTAGTATGCCTGTTTGTAAGCCGCAATGGCGACTTGATTATTGGCACCATCCACATCGGCCAATTCTTGCTTGAAGCGTCGAGTAAAATTTCTGATGCTTTCCTCCTTCCGAATTTCTAGAAGGAACAATGCGTGGCATCCCTTCCGATCACGTCTGTTGTATTTGTAGTGAGAGCGTAATTCGTCAACCAGCTTGTGGTAAGTCCCGATCGACTGTGCTCGGAGCTGATTGAACCACGTTATTGGTCCACCATTCAGTAACTGTGAAAACATCTTACACATCAACTCATCGCTGTACTGCCACAGAGTCATGGCAGTTTCATAATGTAAAACATGCTGATCTGGATCATCTATTTTCTCATCGAATTCTGGTAGCTTGGGAACTTGAAAATTCATTGGCGGCCGGAATTCTCTGATATTCAGTTTGAAGAGAGCTCCTGCGGCTCGATGCAACCTGTCTATCCTTTCCTCTCTGGAGCGCTTTTTCGACATCACTTTCTCGATCATCTTGCAAATGTGAGCATTCGTTATTGCGTTTACATCGCCATCAGAGGAACTGCCTTCCTGCTCATAGTCCTGATCCTATAGAATATCAACTTCAGATCTTATTCTTTTCCTTTGGGGTCCAGTGGACTCCCTTCTTCCTTGCTCCAAACGAGCATAGTAATCACGCGAAAATTCTCTCTCATCATGCCGATCTCGAACCTCATCTTCGTCATTCCTGAGGCGTCTTGAGCGGGTGGTAGTTCTGAACGTACTCTGCTGAGTTGTAGTTGGCCGTGCTCGCTGGGCTCGTACACGCCTTCGTCTAGGTAGATCTCCAGTGACAATTTTTTTTCTCTCTAATTTATCAAGATCGATCACTTCTCTGTTTTGGTCTGCACCTTGCGGGCTAACTTGACTTCCAAGGCGCTCCCATACAGACCGACCCTTCCGGTTGTTCAGATTACAAGTCCTTGGTCAAGACTAGTTCTCACGTTCTAATCTCAAGAGAGCGTTCTCTTTCTCCACCTCGTTCAGTTGACGACGCAACATTTCTTCCTCCATACTAGGAGTCGCGGTTCGTCCATCTCTCAGGTCATGTCGATCATTATTCCTCCTTGACGGGCTGCCGAATTCAAGCCCTATGTCTGCTCGAACTCGTGGGTTTTCTTCATCAGGTATGGAGTCCACATACATTCTTTCGTCTTCGATCATCGGTTGTTTTTCGCTTCTCCGATTATTCAGATCTGGGGGTTTGTCACGAACATAATCTCAACCCTGTCTATTTCCGGTATGAATTGTGGGTGTTGATTAAACTGAGTGTCGAGGATTGCTAGTAGAAACGATCTTTCGTGCCGTCTATTTTACTTTTGCCATAATCTCGATTCAGGAAAAACACGATCTCCTTTCTCGAATCCCCTTGGAGCGGCGCCAATGTTTGGATGGTAAAATATTTTTACCTCAAACACGAATCTGATGGTGATTATTTGATGATCGAACTGCTTCTTTTCTCTCCTCGTGAATAGTATATGGGGGGTCCCTGCAAAAAACCCTCCGATGCTTAAGTTAGCTTGAGTTTTTCACAGGAGTTTGCGTAGATAAGATTGCATACCTTTTAGGATTGTGAACCCATGTATTTATATGTTGCAAATCAGGGACCTACCCTCATTTCGAGGTAGGCATGAATTGTAATTTTCCATGCATGCCTCCTGGAATATTCCTGAATATTCCATGTATGAATTGGTCAACAAACCTTCAAGACACTTCCAGAAATTTCCTCTAGGGTTACGGAATTAATCAAGCAAAATGGTGTAAAGGTTGGCTCAAACAAATGGGTGTAATGCCAAGCCCACAGTTGGGCATCCAAATCCGCAAGCCAAATGAACGTGGGCTGAAATAACCAGCGAGTCAATGACTCGGCTCAACTGGCGACTTGGCTTCACTGAGCCGGCTCAGTTCAGCTAGCTGGGGCGTGGATATCCGTCAATGCAAAGTAGTGGGGCGTAAACATCCAGGGACCATGGAAATAAACTAAACAGTGAAGAATATGAACATCACCGCTGCTGCCGTCCGGAGTAGGCCGTCGGGAAAGGCCGCCGAACATGGTCGTCGGGGTTGCTGCCATTACTGCTGTCGCCGGAGAAGACGACTGAGCCGGAGAAGATGACGGAGCCGGAGAAGATGACTTCATAGTGACGCCCGTAGATGACGGCGTTACAATGGACGATCCATATTGGCTAACCTGTTAACGGCGTTAAGATAAGGGACGGCGTTATGGCGGCGTCATAACATGGCTAACGGCGTTATGACGTCACCGCCTACTGGACTGCTGACGTGGCACCTTCTGATTGGCCCATGTTGCTAACGTGGCATCCAACCCCACTGACATGGCATCTTCTGATATGCCCATGTTGCTGACGTGGCATCCAACCCCACTGACGTGGCATCTCTATAACCTGACTTGGACTTCTGCTCATGGGCTCCTATGTATAGTGCTTGTGAGGCCTAATTAGCCATGCTTGGCTAATAAGAGGAGCATATTAGGGCCAAGTAAGCCCATTTTTTGTGTAAAATATTATGGTACAAACAATGACGATGATGATAGGGGAGGTTTGTGCCGCCCCATCTGCTTAGCCAAAATGGCTTTCTGTTTTAATTCAAAGTATAGTTTTGCATTTGAAGCCAGATTATCGAGATCTATTTTCATTATTTCAATTTCCTCTCTCTCTTGATTCTATTCAATTTGTTGTTGTGTTGTTGCTAGCAAGCTTTCCATAATTTCGTTTTGTTGTTGCTGACGAGGTGCGATTGTCATTTGGGATTCTTTTAGATAATCAACGACTTTAGTGCCCGCATCTCTCATTTGGGAATCTTGCGATGAGGGTGTAGGAGGCGTGCTTGGTCCGGAGGCCCTTTTAGTGACTGTGGACTTTTTAAGAGAAGCTTTTGACTTGCGTTTATCAATTCTAGTGTTATCATTATTTAATACACCAAACGAAAATCCATGTGTTGTAGTTGGGTTCGTACTGGGACGATATCCTTGTGGAAAAGAGATACCATAAGGGACATTAAAAGAGGTTGAAAATTTATTTGCAAACGGAGTTTCGACAAATTGGCTTAAAGATGAATTTTGAGAAGATGAGGATTGACTATAAAACATATTTGAGATATTATTAGGATATTAACTTGACAGAGAACATGCATCGTGATCCATATCTTAATCTTCATCCTCAACTACATTTCTAACATCTTCAAGCATCTCAATCTCAACATCGTTTATGGCATATACAGAAAAATTCGGATCTCGCCATTAAATCCTACGTCAATGTAAACCAACCATAAGATATACAAAAATTAAATTATTTACAAACAAAATATATAACAAGCATTCAAAACATGTTTATATAAATACCAGGTTATTAGAATCCAACCCGAGATTAGTTGCATTCACTCTTGCAACACATTCAGAAAATTTATCCACTCGGTCTTGATTATGCTATACCTACTACGAACACTTTTTATAGTACTCTTATATGGATTTCCACCACAAGCTTCTACAATTTTTTCATAAAACTTATTCATATCTGGAAAAGTCCTTTCATCTAGAGCACAAAACGTAGTAACAATGTGAAGGTAGTGAATCTCTTTTTGGGTTTTGGTTTCCGTTTGAGTTTACGACATTGTTATCTACAAACATAAGAGATGAGAATAAAAAAAAAATAAGAAGAAACTTTTAGGTAAAAGAAAATTTTAGCAAAAACAAGTTGTAAGAAGATGATTTGGAGTGATTTGATAAGAAAAATAGAGTTGTATTTATAGAAGATTTTTGATAATTATTTTAAAAATAATCGTTGGGATCCGACGACGGAAAAATAGAGCCGTTGAGATGGATGAATGGTCAGGATCGGGTGTGAGACAAGTGTAAACGAAAAAAGGTCAAACAAATAAAATTTAGCAAAAAGATACTCAATTTCCAAGTAAAATGTCACTGATACTGAATATCTGTTTTAACTGCCAAACGGAAACTGAGTTTTCATAGAGCAGAGAATCACAGTCATTTCCCTTCTCTACTACTCGGATCATATATAATTCACTTTTAATTATAGTTAAGGGATATCCCTACACTTAAGCTCCACGGAAGACCATAATGGTTAGATCAATTAAGCTATAGGGTAGGAAAATCCCTCCCCATAGTGCCTGGCCTTAGCAGCCATGAATTTTTAAGGCTAATTAGACGCCACAAGGACACACACATATAAGCTCTCACTCTAGTCTAGGTTATTGCAAGTGGATATGTTTTTGGAAAATTAGTCCGCTCTTCCTCTCTCGCTGGATAAACCCCCCACAAAAAATTTATTTCTTTGAGAAATAATGGATGATTTTTGGGCATTTGTTCTAGTTATTTGTAGCATCCTAAGTTTCTTTATCAATCTGACTAACGTATGGATAATTTATCGGCAAATTGAGAAGGATGAAGCTATCGAGCGTCTGTTCAGGAAAAGTCACTCTGGTTAGGTTAACTTTCTTGTAGGAAATTGGTACTTCTTATAGATTTATTTTGTAGTCGATTAGATAAAGTTAGTGTAATAATTGATCTAGAAGAAGAAGAAGAAAAGATAGTAATGGTGAAAGAAGATAACTCTAGGGTTTTTCATGTTCAGTATGTCAGTATCACTAATGATGACAATTCTTCTGTAATTATGGTGGAAATGAAGAAGAAAGAAGATTCCGAGGAACCCATTTCTCAGATTGATAATGGCGTTTAACAGATGGAAAAGCTTTATAAAGAACATTATTGGTCTTCAATGGAAAAACTTAGGTTTAAATATAGAGAGCGTTATTGGGTATATGGGAAGAGTCCTTTTAAAGAACAAGAAATTAGAGAAAGAGGAGAAAATAATCTTTCATATAATTTTGGATACAAGAAAAACACTTTACAAATCTTGCAGTTATGTCACTAAAAGGTTTGATTTCTGTTCCCTTTTGTCTTTTGATTATTGTGTATTTTTTGGAGGGTTTTAGGGTTAATTGTTGAATGAAATTCTTAGGATTGTATGTTCTTTTGGGTTGAAAGCATCTAGTCCAATTTTTCCAGCACTGTGATTCAATGGTTTAGTTCTTGATGTTGTATCTGAGTTTGATTTGTGCTGTTTGCTCTGAGGATGTCAGAGCATATTATGAGTAAGTAGATTGAAATGTGGGTGTTGTGTGAATTGGATTTAGTTCTAACTGTTTGAATGGTTGTAACTCTCCAGTGGAAGTACAGGAACTGTTCGTTGTGGGAAGACAATACTGAGTTCAAATCATCCCCTTCTTTGTAAATCTTACTTTCAAAAAGCTGGGAAACATGCCAGTCGAGCTCTTGGAATGGCAGGTTTGAATAACATTTCCTCAATTAGTAAGCTGGATCCAAAACCCCATATTGTAGTTGCAGAATCTATCGATCAAGTAAATGCTAAAAGGAGAGCAAAAAGAGCTGCTATGAACAATGGTTCAGTGAGGAGGAAAACCATGATGTAGTTTCCTAACATTTTCATCTGGGAGTTTGATATTCTATTTTAATTGTGTTGGCAGAATAGAAACTTGAGAAGTAAAATATGAAACAAATCTCCTAGTGTTATTATAAAAATCTATTCCATGACCAGTGACAAGGAACTTCCCCACTGACCCTAATTTTTTTCCCAAGGATTGTGTTGGCAAACACAGTATTTCTGCTAGGAGTAAATCTTTTGATTCATAGTTTACTAAGCGACCAAAATCTGTATCATGGCTCAAACTTGGTAGCGCGACTTAAAATCAGTCAAAATAAAACATTATCTGTAGAATCCGTCTTGCAACAAGCATGTCATGGCAGTTTTTGAGCTATGGTGCATTACTTTGATTTTGATCGCGTTGTTTATTTGGGTGTAAATTTTAGTCCACAAGGTGAATTTCATAAACCAGAAGCAGAGGAATAGGTTTCAGGCACCAATCACTAGCAAAGGGACTGACCGGGGAATAGATTCCGGGCCACAGTGAAACTTTGCCGAACAAAATTTAGATCGCGTGCCAAATTCTCTCATGTACAGTACCGTGCCAAATTTAGATCACGTGCCAAATTCTATGTCCCTATGTTTCCAGTTTAAACACGGCCGTTTATTACAAAAAAACGGCCGTTTACTTTTTTCCAGCCCCAAAACTCACTATCTCTGAAACCCTAGAATTCTTCTTCACCATCCTCCTCTGTAAATCTCTCTGTTCAGCTGGAAAGTTTTTTGATGGAGTATGTCGATCTTCTACCATCAGAGATTATAATGGATATTATTAGCCGATTACCCACCGAATCGGTGCTCGAATGCAAATTAGTTTGCACAAATTGGAGAAATATCATTTGTTATCATCCATCATTCTCCAAGACGCATTTACATCATCTCAATCATCCTGCGGCTGATTCTGGTAAGTTGGGTTTTGGATGGGTGTTTGTATTTTGCTATCAATCTGCTTGTTGTCGGTGGAACTGAATGTTGGGACGTGTGGCTATTGAGGAAGAAGGATGGTAATCATGACATGAAAGAGCGAGAGAGACATCAGTTATTGGGTTGGAGGAAAGAGGTTAGTGTTTCTGATAGGCTTAACAGCGAATTGTTTGCGGTTACGAAGAGTTACGCTGTCTTAACTTACACGCGTAAGCATATCAACATTCACGACCCAGAAGTTTCAACCTCGGAAACAACTGTGGATTTTGATTAACATATTGGTGGAGTATTCCCTCACAAGAACACCTTAGTTTCGTTGAAAGAATTAGGGGAAGAAGATACGAAGATAATGGAGGGATTTGAAATTGCGGGGACAGAAAACATTGATTAGCCTTTCAACCAGCTGCAGGAGGATGAGAACCTGCATACAAACTTATAAACTGGTAATCCTCAATCATTTTGAAATTGGATAACATGTAACCTTTGTGTGAACCTTAATGCTAATGACATTGTTATATGTAGACTACTGTTACTTTGTCTTTGTATCATTGATCCAACTTTATGGGAGTGTTTTTTTACTTTCTTGTTATTGGTTAAGCTATGTTGTTTTGTCACCTCTGCATTTTGTTTGTGACTTGACCTTATCTCTAAGGGAAAACATAATCTGTACTTTAGTATCTTATTCTGTTTATGCATGGGAGTCGAATAATATTGCAGACACAATTGCAGAAAGTAAGGGCTTTCCCTGTACTAGTAGTATCGAGGGAATATATAGTCGCCTTGCTTCTAAATATTATTTGCCAGAGAAAGTTAGGGATCCAAATTGGCGTTAAACAGATGGAAAAGCCTTATAAAGAACATTTTTTTTTCCACGGTGCTTTATAAAGAACATTATTAGTCTTCAATGGAAGAACTTAGGTTTAAATATAGAGAGTGTTACTGGGAATATGGGAAATATAGAAGATTTGTTTTTGTTGGATGTAAATCTAAAGCTATGGCACTTGCTAACCATTGTCATCACTCATCAACATATTCTTTTGGAGACAAGACAAACACTCTACAAATCTTGCTGTTATGTCACTAAAAGGTTTGATTTCTGTTCCCTTTTATTTGAATGATGATGGAATCTGTAGGATTGTATGCTCTTTTGGGTTGAAAGCATCTAGTCCAATTTTTGCAGCCGCGATACAATGGTTTAGTTCTTGATATGTGTTGTTTGCTTAGAGGTTGTCAAAGCATATTATGAATCAGTAGAATGAGATGTGAGTGTTGGGTGGATTGGGTTTTGTTATGAATCATTAGATTGAAATGTGGTTGTTTTATGTATTGGGTTTTGTTAGGAACCATATAGGGTAATTTTGTGAGCTTTGACGGATTAGTTAGGCGTTAACTTGCTGAGGCTATGTATCTATTGCTTTACTCCACTTTTTCATAGCTTCCAGTCTTTCCTAGTGTTTTTTACTTTGTATTATGATGAGTTTGGGGTTCCGACCTTGTTAAATTGCTCGATTTTTTCATAGCTTCCGTCTTTCCTAGTGTTTTGCCTTGTTAAATTGCTCGACCCCAATGATTTGATATGCATTTTTTTTTGTGTGTGTTTTGTAATTGATGTCAATGTTATTTGTTAGTGTTTGCACAAATTGATTGGAAACAATTGTTTTAGCCATTAGCATTTTATTTGACTGGGTTATGTATATAAAGTGGATATCATCTCTTAAAATCTGTTTACATGTTCACTCCTCGCAGAACGAATTTAAGAATAGGAGAACACATATTGGAAGAAACAGAATAAGGAATATGAATAATTTAACTTGATGAAAATACTACTTTATAACACTCAATAGAATCATTTCTCAAGATCTAATGTTTCCCACTGCTGTCTGCTTGGGAAGACAACACTGTTGGATGTAAATTTAAAGCTATGGCACTTCCAGTCTTTCCTTGTGTTTTACTTTGTCTTATTATGAGTTTGGGGGTCCGACCTTGTTAAATTGCTCGACCCAAATGATATGCATGTTTTTGTTTGTGTTGTATGAATATGGATTTTGTCAATGTTTGTTGTTTGTGTTTACTCTACCATGTTAAAACAATTGTTCTTTGCTGACTATTAGTATCTATTTTGACTGGGTAATGTATATAAAGAGTTTGACTTAATCGTCTCTTAGAACCTTTTTACATGTTCACTCCATGCTGAACGAATTTATATGGATTCAAGACAAACACTCTACAAATCTTGCAATTATGTCACTAAAAGGTTTGATTTCTGTTCCATTTTGTCTTTTGATTCTTGTATATTTTTTGGGGATTTTGGGGGATTTTAGGGTTAATTGCTGAATAAATATTGAAATATGTAGGATTGTATCTTCTTTTGGGTTGAAAGCATCTAGTCCAATTTTTGCAGCTCTGTGATTCAATGGTTTAGTTCTTGATGTTGTATGTGGGTTTGATTTGTTTAGTTAGTGTACAAATTGATGCACTCAAATGTGGGTGTTGTGTGAATTGGGTTTTGTTATGAATCCTGAGGCTATGTATCTATTGCTTCACTACGCATTTTCATAGCTTCCAGCTCAGTCCAGTCTTTGCCTAGTGTTTTACTTTGTATTATTATGAGTTTGGGGGTCCGACCTTGTTAAATTGTTCGACGGGTATTGGTATGAAATTTGATTTTTGTTTTGTGCATTGTGATCTTTGACCGATTATTGGTAGGGGTGGCTATGTATCTATTGCTTCATTCCACCTTTTCGCAGCTCTATCCAGTCTGTGCTTAGTGTTTTACTTTGTATTATTATCATGAGTTTGTATTACCTTGTTAATTTTTGTTAATCCCAATGATTTGATATGCATGTTTTTTGTTTGTGTTTTTCAGTTTATGTTGTAGGAATGCGGAATTTTTCAATGTTTGTTGTTTGAGTTTACACCAATAGATGACTCTACCATGTTAAAACAATTGTTTTTTGCTTACTGTTAGTATTTAATTTGACTGGGCTAAGTATATATAAGAGGGTCCTTGACTTGATCGTCTTTTAAAACCTGTTTTCATGTGCGCTTCATGCTGAATGAATTTTTAGAGTTGGGGAACAATTATTGAAAGAAACAGAATGAGGAATTTGAATAATTAACCAGGTGAAAACGCTAATTCAAGAACCCTCAATAGAAATCATTTTGTCAAGATCTAAGATTTCCCTATGCCGTCTTCTTGTCATCCTCTCTAGAGAAATTTTTAGTTGCAATTGGCCAGATGGTATATGTAGAAATTTGATTATCTTTAGCAGTCAATACCGAGGTGAGGTGAGTTGTAGGAGTCCTCTCGGCAGTTATTCAAATGAGGGGTTACTCCACCCATCTTTCTTTTTTCGTTTTGTTTCTAAGCCTACTTGAAATCACTCGCTAGTTTGCCACTGTAAAATTTTAACTTCTTTTAGCACTGCCAACACATCGTTTGGTTTCTAGACTGTTGATCCAATGTTTTTCTAACTGTATGAATGGTTGTAACTCTCCAGTGGAAGTACAGGAACTAATCGTTGTGGGAAGACAATACTGAGTTCTAATCAGCCCCTTCTTTGTATCCCTCACTTTCAAAAAGCTGAGAAACATGTAACTCGAGCTCTTAGAGCAGCAGGCCTTAATAACATGTGATTACCTCAAGTAGTAAGCTGGCTCCCAAACTTCATATTATAGTTGCAGGAGCTGTCCGTCAAATAAATGCTAAGAGAAGAGAAAAAAGAGCTGCGATGAACAATGGCACAATTGAGGAGGCAAACCATGCTGTAGTCTCCTGACATTTTCATCTGGGAGTTTGATATGCGACTTGGCGAGACCTCCCCAAGTTAACCTGTTCCATTATATGTTGATATGGAAGTTTCTCCATCTCTGTAAAATATTTGAAATCAATAACGAAGTTGGTTGTTCAAATCAGGTAGAGATAGAGAAATCATGTGTGTGAATATGTATTTCAATTTCATGAATCTCCATTAAACAACTACTCCCTCCGTCTCTAAAAAATAGGCAGGTTTGTGTGTAATTTACACACAAACCTGCCTAGTATTTTGAAACGGAGGTAGTACAAATTTATTGATTATTGTTATAGGGTACGCTGAAAACACTAGAGGGAAAGCTGACTTGGTGGAAATAGAAAAGTATGATTTTTATTCCTTCTTCCTTGTGTTGCTCTCATCTCTTCATTCTGAAGCTATATTCACATTAAGAAATGCTGAAGACTCGAGCCATTAAAAGAAAATCAGAACTCATCAGAACCAAATGATGCTTATTGTGGCTCGGGAGAAAGTCGTATGATGCACCATTTGACTGGCCAAATGATGCATTCTTGAGTTTGGACAAGCAAATTTTTGAGTCAAAGGTTGCAAAAATTGTCGTTGTTCACTATTCTTGTTCTTGGCGGATGTCCCCTCCCTATATATGTACATGTACAGTAGAAAATCCATTAATTAATACTCGATTATTTAATAAATTCTCTTAAATAATATTTTTAGTCGGTCCCGAATCGGGGATAACATGACAAATTAATAATTCGCTAAAATTATAAATTAATACAATTTTGGTTACCTATGTAGATCCCATATGAAATATAAATTAATAATCCACTATAAATATCCAATACACTAATGTTTTATGAAGATTTCTTGAAAAATGAATCAATTGTCTTCTATTTTTTGTTAAAATCAATATAACATTGAACTAATTTTTCTTATCATTGTAAGAATTTCTAATGTTGCTTCTCATATCCCAGCGAAAAATTATTTAACGTGATTGTCGTTTTAACAACCTCGTTTCATGAAGGGGGGTCTGTTGTAGAACTTTCATCATCTTTTTTCCCATCTTTATCAGTTCCCATAACGCTATCAATTATTTCTTCATCAGTCAACAATTGCGTAACTTCATTTTCTTCTAGATATTCAGGACATCTTGACATTCACTGAATTGCGATAACCCAACTTGTCGATCAAATTTTGCAAGTCTTGGGTGATATCACCGTTTAACTGTTCATCTGAACTTTGAGAGAGCTTAGTGAGGATACTTTGTGTTTTTTTAAGCGTTTGAAAAATTGTTTAGTTAGTAATGATGCCAGCAGTGGTTTATGTAGTTTTATTTTTTATAGATTGGGTGCAGCTATTCAAAAAGGTGTTGGAGCTCAGCTTGTTGCTAGGCTACCAACCAAAGTTATGTACGAATCTTAATCCTTATAAACTTGAGTAAAATATATAAATTAATAATTATTATTTTATAGGTTAATTAATATCTCGCTTAATTAATAAATTATGGTGGTCCCGACAGCATTAATTTATAGAGTTTCTACTGTATTACTTGCATTTTTACAAATAAAAATTCGGGAGCAGTTGGACACCCCCAAGTCCCAGACAACATTGAATGCAACCTTTGGACAACTAAGCATCACAGAGCCGAGTATGCCTAACCGAGTATAGCTTTGGAGTATATATCGGACGTATTTCGAATCACGATGTGATTAACTAAACATTTGGATGATGTAGATGTAAAAAATCCTACAACTACATCCAACAACACACATGATCTTGCAGCAAACATAAGAAAGTAAGAGACTCATAAGAACACAAGATATACGTGGTTCGGCATGATTACCTACGTTCACGGAGGTGAAAGATTGATCTTATAACTTCACACAAGGATACAAGCTCAGATTCTCTCTACAATACTCTCTTAATATGCTCTCACTTACTTGACAAAGCTCTTTATTTATAGGCTAACACGCTCATACAACGAAGTTACAATGTAAGACACAGTTCATCCTACTTGATGGTCTTGTCGGGTGATGAGTAAAGTTCCTTCCGATATTTATCACCCGACCCTAATATGATCCCGATGAATATAGTTCTTAATATGCTTCTTCCCGATATTGGTTCCCTGGTATTATTTGACCCGACGTCGCCTTCTCTCCCGATCCGAGCTGATACTTTTATTCTCTGGCCCCCACTTTGACTGAGTTCTTCTGTTCTACCCACGTGCTTTGCCAGTGTACTTATCATCCTTGTTCCCGATGAGTATCTTTCCATCACATCCGAGTATCTTCTTTACACGTGCTTGCTCCACGAGCGCTTGGTTGGTATCTCTTTCTTTGTGCTTGGGTTGTGGAGGATGATTCGGTGTTGTGCATCGTTCTTTCTTCAGTGCGTCATGGATCGAGATTACTCCACCTAGATCTGTCATTTATTTACACCTACATTTATGCCCCTTCTTTCGCTCGTGTGCCCGACATGAGGGGAAGAAACTTCTTCTTCTTCCACGACTCTGGTCATGCCGCGTTTTCCGGTTTGCTGCCCCCTCATTACTTCGACTTTTATGACCCGTTACCTTTTCTGCAGGTTTTAACCGTCTGGATTATAAATGCAAGTGGTAAGTCCTTGGTTTCTTTCTTCACTTATTCTTTTCTCTTGAGAACAGACATTCTCTACTTCTCCGCCTCTGCAACTCTTCATTACTCCCTCATCTTTTTTCCTTAGCTTCCTTGTTTTTGCTTTACTGCTGCTAACCTTGTCCTCCCCTGTTCTTCACCACTTTTCTTGTCTCCGTTTTTCGAACCCTGGTTATTTTCTAATGGTTTCCTCAACTCCATCCATGACTGAAAAAAGGTGTGTAAGTTATACTTTTTCTGATGAAGATAACGTCCATTTAGATGCGTTGTTTATCGTTGATAGCCCTTCTCACCATGATCATCGTGCTCTTGATTCGTTATTTTCTGATGATTCTTCTCTTTTTGCGTGTAGGAATGAGAAGAGGACCTACAAGTACACCAATCTTATTGACGCTCATTTCATAGACCAATTGAAGGAAGAATATAACCTCCATGAATATGTTTTTGAACTGTTGGCTGGTCAGAAGGGTCAACTGAGAAGGGAGTTGGTAGACGGTTTGACCCATTCTCCTAAGGCGTCCATTATCACCAAAGGACAGCTTGAGCTTGCATTACGATTCCCCTTGTATGATCCGAGTCGTCCTTTTGCTTACGAGGTTCTGTCTCGGTTCCATCCCTCTCGGGCCTTGGCTCAGTGGAACGGGAATACCTTTCGTCTTTTGGCGGAATGAGAGAGGCGAGGAAAGGGTGAGTGTTCCCCGACTCCTTGGTCGACCTATGATCCTTCTGATGCGAGCAAGCATACTTCGGCTAGCTTCATTGGGAATTATCAAAGCGGGACCTCCTCTCTCGGCTCTTTGGCTGGTTTTGCTGCCAGTCCTCATTGCCTCAAGGTTCCAACTGGCGGTTTTAAAAAATTGATGCTAGATGAAGATCCCGAGGTTAGCGGCAATACTAATAAGCATGCCCGACACACTAGCGATTCTGTTTGGGATCGGGTTCCACTTGCTATCCGCGGTCCTATTTTGAGTGGAAAATTCCCCCCTCCTGACTTTCCTGCCGAGCCCTATCAGTTCTGGGTGGTTAATGCTGATCAGGTAAGGCTCTTATCTTCTTGCTTGACTCAGTTTTATTATCTTAACGATATCGAGTACTCAGAAATTTTTTTTAATTATTCCCTTTCTCTGTAGCCCAAGTCTCAGGGTAATCAACCTAAGTCTCAAGGTAATCAGTCGAAGGCTCCCAACACTCGAAAAAGAGGCTCTAGTACCAGAACCGAGGAGGAGCCAGTGAAGGTAACAAATATATTTCTCTATTATCAGTACATGTACTCCCCCCTATTTGTTGCCTTTAATGGATCTGACGAAGTTGTGTTGTAGAAATCCAAGACTAGTGAAGAAGGTGTGGAGAGCTCGTATGGGAAGGATGGTGAGGATCTTGATGATCGGTTGCCTTTATCCCAATTTGTACCAAAAAAGTTGGTGAAGAAGAAGGATTCTGACGTCTCATCTACCGTCGTAGGTGATCAATCTTGTGGTGAAGGAACTACAGGGGAGAAAACCACTCCGAAGAAGAATGTGCCCCCGTCATCTAAAGTCTTCATTGCTGGAAAAGGAGTCGTTCTTTCTAGTACTAATGTAGTTGTGGTGATGTCTGATAATGATGACGATGATGAGTTCTTCGATTCTGATGACGAGGACGACTTGTCGGGTGGAGGAGAGGAGACGAAGGAACCTGAGATTCCTGCCCCCGAGGATAATACCTCTACCCGAAATGAGCTGGTGAACAAGAATCCTCCCAACGAGGGAGCAGTCGGGAATTCTTTCTATACTTTCTCGGGTCCCGTGTGTGATTTCTTGGGTTCTCTTACTTCTCTTAGCTTCAGTTCCCTCTCTGTTACCGAGATGCTGAAGGCCGTGCCCCTATATGGTTCCGCTATGAGGGATTCCCTTAATGCTATGATGAGTCATCTTGTTTTAAGTGTGTAGTTAGCTTTGGTGCGTTTCCTTTTATTAGTGACTCAACTCGAATTGATCCCTTTAGGAAGCAAACCAGAGGCTTCTTGAAGTTTCTCTTCACGAGAAAGAGTTGGCGGATATGGTTGATCTTCGGGTTCAACTTCAAAGAGAGAAGGAGCGTGTCCGAGGACTCGAGAGGCAGCTGGCTGATGCAAAAGGTATTTTTGTGAAACCTTGTCATTGTTGATTGATGATGAAGTGCCAATATCCTAATTCTAGTATGCTCTTCTTAGCCGAGATATCTAGTTTAGATCTAGACTCCGTTTCTGAATACCGCACCATGTC
The DNA here is from genome assembly GCA_023531105.1 of Papaver atlanticum. NCBI lineage: Eukaryota > Viridiplantae > Streptophyta > Magnoliopsida > Ranunculales > Papaveraceae > Papaver > Papaver atlanticum. Next base: position 842,661 of record JAJJMB010012497.1, read on the forward strand.
CAAGAAGTTGAATATTGAAAAAGAGCATGTCGCTACCCTTCAACATAAGATATTCAACAAGGATGATAAGATTGACCGTCATACCGCCGAGATTGAAGGTCTTCAGTCCGAGATTCTTCGCTATCAGAGATTTGAGTATGTACCCGAGGAAATAGAAAATCTCCGAGCCGAACTATCTCGGATGCAAACAATTGCAGGAGATAGGAAATTGTTGATCGATTCCTTAGAAAGTCAGTGTAGTAGTTTGAGGCGCCAGAACATGGATCTCCGCGCCGATCGTAGACGTCTATCCCAATTAAGGGGTGATGAAGAGAAGTCTGTTCAGAAGTTAAAGGAGAGGCTTCTCGGGATTGACCAAATATCGCGGGATTTGGAGTTGACTCGGGCCCAATTGTCGGGTCTTCAATCAGCACATGATCGACAGAAAACTTCTTGGGGTAAACATAAGCAATATTTTCCCACTAATGAGTTCAATGAACAGCAGTATAACGAGTTGGTATTAAAGATGTCTGCTCTTGAAATCAGCCTCTCTAAGTCCGAAGAAACTTTAAAATTAGTTTTTCTCGTGCTTTCAGGTATTTGTGCATGCCTTTTGTTTTCCGATATGTCTCCTTGCTTTTTGTATCTACGGGCTTGTATAATAATCATGTGGCTATCTTCGTTCCTTCAGCCGAGCAAGGAAAGGTAAAATCTTTGGAGGAAGAGGTTTTCCAGCTGAAGAACAAGGAGGCTCAACTAAATGCAAAGATCTCTACTGCCGACGCTACTACTGCCGAGTTAACCCGTCAACTTGTTGAGGAGAAAGAGAGGCATGAAGCAGAGCTTTCCGCAAAGATCAAGGAAGGAGTGAAGGATTTCATCAAGAAGAAGAGATCCCAGGTTGCATCCAAGAAGTCGGGCTCGGGATCGATTCCTCCGAACGAGTAGTTCATGCCTTTTGTAGTGCTGCGCCACTATTTTCCCCCTATATCGGGATGTAATTTTCTTTCGCTTGAACACCTATAGTTTTTGGATAACCCATTTCATGGGGTGCTGTGTCACCAATCGTTTTTGTTATTCCGAAGTTTATTACTCTTTGACAATGTCTTTCATCTGTTCATATTATGCTTGGTAGTTCATAACCGGTAGCGTTTCAATTTTCTTCATTTCATATCAACATTTATAAGTTAGTAGAAATTCAGATTCTGTCGAACACACTCAACGGGGAGGGTCATCGGGCCCAATGCCATGTCACGACTGAGGTATCTCATTGTTGTGACCCAATGGAAGTGTATTAGATCATTCCTAGATTTTATGTCTCGATTGCCCCAGGTTAGTTATCAACCAACTATCCCGGGCAAGTGAAACTGGTCACTTGCGATGGGAGCAATGTTGTATGATCGGATGCAAAGTACTCATGCCTTGGTAACCAGTTACTGGCTTCCAACCACCAGAACCCTTAGACTACCTCAGCACTTGCACACTGCCGTCGCCCCGAGTTCGAATAGTCAGTCGAGTGTAAGTCGCCTCGGCACTTGCACATTGCCATCGCCCCGAGTTCAAAACGACCATTCGAGTGTAAGTCACCTCAACACTTGCACACTGCCGTCGCCCTGAGTTCGAATGACCGTTAGTCGCATATGTCATAATCCTTTCTATCTCTCGTGAATATTTGAGGGATTCGAATGACAGAGTATCATACCCACCTATACACCTCTCACGGGTGATATAGTTTCAAATGTCGTACATTCCATGGCCTTGGTTCCAGAGTCCTATCAGGCTTTAGTATCTTGTACGCTCCTTCTCCTACTTTTGACACGATGGTATATGGTCCACCCTATCTTGCTGCTAATTTTCCGCCCTTCTTGTCACGTTCGTAGCTCGGTAGTTCCTTCATTACTAATTGTCTCGGGTGAAATTCTCTTGGGAGGACCCTTTTGTTGTACTTGCGTTGTAACCGCCTCTGATAATTTTCCATCTTTTGGAGAGCCATCTCCCTGGTTTCTTCTAAATCATCAAGCTTGGCCAAGATCAAATATGATGATAGATTTCGTCTCTATGCTTCCGTTCTCGTGGTTGGTATCATTGCCTCAGTTGGAAGGATTGCCTATGTCCATTATGTGAGCATGAAGGGTGAAAGACCCGTGGCTTCCCTTCGGGTGGTTTGATAGGCCCATAATACGTTATACAGATCTTCACACCATTCTCCATATTCCCCATCCAACTTCTTATTTAGATTATCTGTTATTGTCTTGTTGGTGATCTCAGCCTGCCCATTACTTTGTGGGTAAATGGGTGTAGCTTTGCTTTTTCTGATGTTATAGGTATTGAACAACAGATCGATATTCTTCCCTTGCAGTTGTTTCCCGTTATCCGAGACAATGTCTGTAGGAATTCCGAAGCGACAAATAATATGCTCAAAAATGAACCTGAATACGTCCTTGTCCCGAATATGTCTCAAGGGTGCGGCTTCGACCCATTTGGTGAAATAGTCTGTTGCGACTATTAAGTACTTTCTTTGTCCTGACCCGACGTGTAATGGTCCTATAATATCGATGCCCCACTTGGCGAAGGGCCATGGGCTCACTACCGAGTTCAGCGAAACTGATGGTGCATGTATCTTTTTTCCAAACTTCTGACATTCGTCATAAATTAATGCCATGTGTTTTGCATCCTCATTCATATAAGGCCAGAAGTATCCCATTGTATTGGCTCTGGCCGATAAGCTTCGACCCAATCTATGATTCCCTGCACCACCATAATGGAGCTCGTTTAGGATTGAGTGCCCTTCTTCTTTTCTCAAACATCTTAGTGATGGTCCTAGGTATGATCTCCTGTACAGGATGCCCTTTCGTAGCTCGTACCCTGCTTCCTTACTTTTAATCTTGTTAGCCTCGGATCGCCCTTTTGGTAACTCCCCTGACTCCAAGTATTGGTGGATAGGTTTTCTCCAATCCCCTGCTTCGTTCCTATCGGCTGTAGCATCTACCTGTACTTCCACATCTCCCTCTTCCGGTATAAATGGCATCAATACCCTCCTAATTTTTAAGGCTTCTACACCTGGATCCGTTGTCATGGAGGCGATGTAAGCTTCCGCATCCGCATGTCGGTTGTCCTCTCTGCAGATATGCCAGAACTTAATGTTGGGGATCTGATCGATGTAGAACCTTGCTAACTCCCAATATTTCTGAAGTATCGGGTCGTGAATAGCATATTATCCTTTGATTTGTTGAACCACCAATTGTGAATCGCTGGTTAGTCTTATCTCCTGAAGCTCTAGTTTCACGATGAGTCGTAGAGCATGTATTACCGCTTCATACTTAGTGACATTGTTTGTGGCCTTGAACTCGATCCTAAACGAGTAGACTATTTTCTTTCCCTCCAGCGTTGTGAAGACCAATCCTTTTCCCGATCCATATTTGTTTGATGACCCATCAGTGAATACTTCCCATCGCGTCGGGCTGCAGGTCTCAAGAAGGTCGGGTAGATCGTCCCTATCTTCTTCCATGCCCGGGATATCCTCTACTTCTTCCTCCTCACCCAGAGGAAAATCAGCGAGGAAATCCGCTACCGCCTGTGCTTTCACGGCCGTTCTCATTTCAGAAAAGATATTAAACTGCTTAATATGTGCACTCCATTTGGATATTCATCCCGATCTCGCTGCACTATCAAGTACCGATTCAATAGAGGATTTCGTGAGCACCCTAATCCTATGGGTTTGAAAGTATGTCCGCAACTTGTGTTGCAAATACCAACGCGAGTATTAGTTGCTCAATTCTGGTGTAGTTCTTCTCTGCTGGGTTCATGGTTTTACTGATGAAGTAGATTGGTTTTTCGTATGCTCCGTCATTCACAGGATGTAGCTCCGAGATACAAAGTAAGCACTTCTTCGGGCTCGGGTCTTTGTAACACGGGTAAACTTGCGAGATGTTGCTTGATATGTTGGAATGCCTCCTCGCACTCCTCGCTCCATTTGAATTTTTATCCCTTTCTTAATGTTCCAAAGAAGTCCTTACACTTGTCTGAGGATCGTGAGACGAATCGTCCCAATGCTACTAGACTCCTAGTTAACTTTTGCACATCTTTTACTGTTACCGGGGATGGCATCTCTAAAATGGCCTTTATTTTATCGGGATCTGCCTCTATCCCTTTATCTGTGATTATGTATCCTAAAATTTTGCCCGATGTCACCCAAAAGGTGCATTTGGCCGGGTTGACTCTCATTTTGTACTTCTTCATGGTTTGAAAAATGTCCCTAAGGTCGCTGATGTGGTTAGTCGCCATCCTACTTTTGACCAACATGTCGTCCACGTATACCTCAATGGTGTTGTGGATTTTGTTCTCAAACATGTCCTCCACCAATATTTTATATGTGGCGCCTGCGTTCTTCAAGCCGAACGACATCTTGGTGTAATAGTACAGGCCCCTAGGTGTAAATAAGGATGTATTTTCTTGATCCTCATGAGCCATAGGGATTTGGTTATACCCCGAGTATCCATCCATTAATGTTATCACCTTGTGTCCGACTATTGATTCTACTAGCTGATCGATATTCGGGAGGGGGAAGCTATCCTTTGGACAAGCTTTGTTCAGGTCGATAAAGTCGATACAGATCCTAACCCCTCCATTCTTCTTAGGCACTATGACCATGTTTGAGATCCAATGTGGATATTACGCCTTTCGATTGATCCCCGACACCTGTAGCTTCTTCAGTTCTGCCTCTATCGCCGCTTGTATCTCGGGAGCGATCCTCCGCATCTTCTGTCGGACCGACTTGAACTTCGGGTCTATCCTTAGGTGATGGCAGCACACTTATGGATCTATCCCTTCCATGTCATGCATCTTCCAAGCGAACGCGTCTATATGTTCTCGTAATAAAGTTATCAGCTGACCCGATTCTTTTTCTGATAACAACGACCCGATCTTTACTATCTTCGGTTCTTCCTCAGTCCCTAGGTTGACCTCCCGAGTGGACTCTAGAGCTGTGAAGTTCGGCTTTGGTTCTTTGATCGGTATAGCTGCCTTTGATTTCTATAAGATTTTGTCCTCTTCGGATTCGTAGGACATGACTGCTTGTGAAATTACTTTCTCCAACTCCTGTCCGTCCTTGATTTCTTTAGCCTTGTTCTTTTTTCGGCGCAATCGAGCTCGCTTGTCTTCGTTTTGCTGAATATCCACCTGTATGTATTGTCTTGCGGCTTGTGGGTCCCCTAAAACTTCTACCACGCCTATGTAGGTGGGGAACCTCAGTCTTTGGTTGTAGGCTGAAGCTACTCCTTTGATGCCTGCTATCCAGGGTCTCCCGATGATTGCTTCATATGGTGACATGACATCGACTACGCAGAAGGTGGTGGGTGTATCAAGGTACCCTTCTCCATCCGAGACCCTGAGGGTAACTTCTCCTTTTGGTATTGTTAATGTCCCGTTAAAACCATAAATTCTATAAGTCGAGGGGATTAAAATGTCATCGGACAATTCCATTCGCTTGGATGTGTCGTAGAATAGGATTTCAATAGAGCTCCCGCTATCAACCAGTATCCTCTTCACACCCCATTCTTCGATCAGTAAGGTAATGACTAGTGGGTCACCGTGTGCCTGACCATTCATCGGGACATCTTTTGCTGAGAATGTGATTGGTTGCATCATCCATGCTTCCATGGGTAAGGTTCTCGCCACGCAAAAGATTTCCTTCCCCGCCCGGTCCCGCTTGTGGATTCTTGACGTGATCCCCGCACCTAAGTCTAGCTCTTGAGTTGCGTAATGTGAGATTGCGTTGTACACGAATTGGGTTCCCCGATCGATTCAAACTTGGTGTACTGGCGCATCGGGTATTGGGTCTGCGCTCTAGACAAACTGTCTCAAGTATCCGTCCCGAATCAGATGTTGAACTATATCTTTTTCCTCCCGACAGTCATTAGTGGAGTGTCCTCGGAACTGATTATAATGACAGAATTCAGGGTGGTTCTTTGTCTCGTCAAATTGTACTCCTCTAGTCTTCGGGTATCTGATATCGTTCCTCTTCTCTACTTCTTTGAAAATTTCCTCCAGTTGTGCATTTAAAGGCATGTATGCTCTTGGTTCGTGTCAGGGCTCCTTTCCCTTTTCAATCCACTCCTTCTTTCCCAAGGGATTGTGATGTGGACCTGATCTCTTCTCGGGTCACTTTGAGACCTCTTGGAGAGATGCTTCTGCTGCTGCACTTGCCTCTTGTACGCCCCTATCCTTTGCTCCTTCCTGTATTTATTCCTAAGCTATGTAGTGTTCTTGCATCTTCCACATTTACTTTAATGTTTGTGGCTTCTCAGTGAACATAGCTATCCAAATAGGGTCATATTTCCCGAGAGAATTTTCAAACCCGAATATTTGTTATTAAACTGGTACTTTCCCGATATTGGTGCATAATTTCCTCCATCTATCTGTTAGAGACCTCAAAGGTTCTCTGACCCTCCTTGCCAAGGTAAACAACTTGTTTACCCTAGGTCGGGCAATGCTGTTGTGCATGTAGGTTTCAAGAAAAGTTTCTATCAAGACTCCATAGTTCCCGATAGATCCCACTGGTAGGGTATAGAACCAGTTCCTTGCTTCCCCTTCTAAACTAGCAGGGAAGAACTTACACATAACTACATCATTGCTCTTCCACTGTAATAATGACATCATATACATTTTGACATATTCCACTGCATCTCCAGTGCCGTCGAACCTGGATGGGAACGTTGGAAGCGTACACTTTGGAGGGAACGGTGTTTGTTCTAGTTCTCGGGTGAAAGGAGTCTTCTCTTCTTCACTGATTACTTATGCTAATTTGTCATCTTCGCCATCTCCAGAAAGTTTCTTAACCATTTCTTCAAGTTGTTTGAGCTTAGCTTCAGTCGCGTTGTCAGACCTCCCACTTTGTTCGGGTATTTCTTCTTCGGTTGATGAATTCTCGGGAGGACCATACCCTCCTCTTGTACAGTTAGGGTCGGGTATACGTCCTCGGCGTGGAGGAGGTGTTCGGGTATATTCAGATCGGGTTCGATTTCTCGATGCTCCTCGACTTGAAGATCCTCGCGACCTAGACCCTTGGTTTCAGAGTTGATAATTCTCGTGTTCAAGTGCTAAGTTCCTTCTCTGTAGCTCTCTCATAAATTCTTCTTGCCTTCTCTGGTTTGCCAAAATCGCCATCAACGTTGGGTCCATGATCTCATGGCTAGAATGGCCATTTAGGTGGTTTCCTGGTGCGACTTATGGTGCGGCTGGGGGTGCCACTGGTGGCGCAACAGGTGGTGCAGCAGGTGATACAACAGGTGGTGCAACAGGTGGTGCAGTAGGTGGTAGATTTCGGGTCCCGTTCATCTTTCCTAACCGAATTTGTCCGAGTCTTTCCTCTTCTCTTTTCAAAGCATTCTGATATTAATCAACATGTTTCCTATCTCTTCGGCGATCCTCTTGCATCATAAGTACTTCCTCGTCATCTTCAGTGTCCGATGTTGTGAGTCCATCTATCCTATTCTCGGGTCTTCTCTGGCTCGGCTTGACATGTTCTAAGAAGGTGTGTTCACCATCCTGACCCAGGTTGATCTCCTCATTGACAATAGACATTCCTCCCACGGGTACGAGATTCTCTTCGGGTGGGTATCGGCGATCACTTCCCTGTCGCAATTCCGTCACTCCCTCTTGCATGCTGGTTCCTGCTACTTTTCGGTTCCTCAGGATCCTACCCGTACCCGAAGTGCTGGCCATCAGATCGGGTTCACTTTCTCCTCCGAGTGCTTTACCTACGTCATCAAATATACAACACCTCATTTCGAACTGTTTTCGAAAAAGTTTTACAAGTACAATAAAAAGATTCTGTTGTTCAACAGTGCGCAGATATAAGTACGATTCCTCCATTTTTGTCATGCTGAACTCAGCAAATTAGTTTGTTTGACCGCTAAGATATTTTTGTGGGAAAAGGTTACTGCTAAGTCGCTTTCAGTACTCTCACTATGCATTAATCACTGTTTGTCCTACATTCTCCCTATCAGAATTCATTACTCAACCGTACGGTTGGTCGGAAAAGTAATGTTTTAGTCGACTTTCGACGGGGTGACTTCCTTCACTGGATGTTGAGGGTATCACCACTCGCATATATTATCGAGGCATGAACTGAGTCATAACATGCCCTTTTCTATGGTTTCCCTCGAAATTCCTCAAGGATAGTTTGACCTTGGGATTTCTTTGGTTTTCCACTTGATTCTACTTTCTTGGGAGTTTCAACAAGATAAGAAAAACAGATTTTACACCAAAACGCTATAGAAAACATCTCGAAAAATTATCCCATCGACCTAACTCAATGATCTTGAGCCGATTCACTAGTGATGACATAATCAAACGCGAGCTTTAAAACCTTTAAACCGCAATGCTAATTGTTTTGGTTGGATCTTTGTTAGTCAGTGAGAAGAAGTTTCATGCAGCTTAAACCAAACATCAGGGATGTTATTTTGGGAGCTTTCGAATCTTTCTAACAACTCAACTAGCCAAAGAACTTTGAAGAACTACACTTTAAGATGAATTTTGTTATCCCGGCGCTTTAAATCAAAAAAAATTTGTTCAAAAGAAAAGAAACCCCCATTTTTCGAAAATAAGAAACCAAACCCTTAAGTTTTACAAACTCATTTAAAAACATTTAGTTCATCTACCAACTTATACATCTAACCACAAGAGTTTTTCTCTTAGCTTCGACTAACATCCAGGGTTGCAAACGAATTTTGGGTTACTGAAGATTGGGTTTGATTTTTGAAAGATGGGTTTTGATCTATGTAATACGCGTTTAGAGGAGATAGCTTCTAAGTTTTTGGTAGATTTCATTCGATCTCAACATATCTAGGTTAGCAGAAGAGAAGAGAGAGAAAAAAGAAATAAAACTAGAGAGAAAGAGAGAGTGAAAAGAAAGAGGAAAGTGATAAGGTTTTTTATTAATGCTAGTCTACTAGTAATGAGGAGACCAAGTCTTCATATCCAGCCGTCCATAAATAAGAAGAGTAAATCCTAACCATACAGTCAAATATACATATTATAGAAACAATACTATTCAAACGTAGTTGTACAAGTCAACTAAAGTCCCTCCACTACGACATCTTGACTTTAGTCAAGGACAAAAAGAATAAGTATCGTTGTTTAAGTCAACAAAAGTCCTTACACAACGGCACTTTGACTTTAGTCAACAACACTTTTCGCATGTAGTTATATTGCGAAATTTAGTTTTTGTCGTTTCATTGTGTCTCAGATAGCTCATTTTCCACTAGTGTAGGAAGATTTTTGCTACAGATGAAGTAGTAAAAGGATGACTTAATGGCAAGAAATGGCTATACTTAGTGATTCTATCCACCACTACAAAAATTACCTCTTTGCCATCTGATTTAGGAAGTACAGTAATGAAATCCATGTGGATATGTTGTCATTCTTGCTCAGGAATAGGTAATGGTTGCAGGAGACCACCTGGAAGACAGTTTGATCGAACTTTTATGTTGTTGGAAAATGTCACATTCCTTGATGTACTGAAATAATTCTTTCTTGAGTCCTACCCAATAAAAATACACCATTTCTTTCTGATAACTAGCTTGAGAGCCAGGATGTCCACCTACAAAAGAAGAATGAATGGCAGCCAAAATTTGAGTTCTCAAATCTCCAGATGATCCAATGTAGATTCTTCCCTTGTACTTGAGGATGCCTTGTTCTAATGTATAGGATGGAACTGCTGATGGTGTGAGAAGTAACTTAGGAATAATATCACTGGCCAAGGGAATAAAAGTATAGCTTTGTATAACTTCTTGCATCCATGCTGGTTGAAGTTGAACAATGACATTGCAGGTAGCCAAAGGAAGTTGAACTTTAAAAAGGGCATTAGCAACTCTGTTTTTAGCTCCTTTCTTGTAACATAAGTAATAGTCGTAACCCAATAATTTAGATAACCACTTCTGTTGGATGAAGGAATGTAATTTCTGCTCCAAAAAGTACTTCAAACTTTGATGGTCAGTGAAGATGGTGAACTTATTACCCAAAAAATAAGGTCTCCATTTGGTAACTGCCATTACAACAGCTATTAATTCCTTCTCATAAGTGGACAGAGCAGCAAATCTCAGTTTCATTCATTTGCTAAAGTAAGCAATAGGTCTTATGTTCTGCATGAGAACTTCTCCAACTCCATTGTCACAAGCATCAGTTTTAATCTCAAATGGTTTTGAGAAATACTGAAGGACCAAGACAGGAGTAGTGGTAACAGCAGCTTTCAATTGTTCAAATGTTGTTTGTGCTTCAGAAGTCCACTGAAAATTCTTCTTCTTAAGCAGTTCAGTGAGAGGTTTGGCAATAAGACCATAGTGCTGAATGAATTTCCTATAATATCTAGTAAGACACAGAAATCCTCTCAAAGCTTTGAGTGTAGTTGGAGCTGGCCAATTGTCCATGCATTCAATCTTTTGTGGGTTAGCAGATACTCCATCTACAATGATAATGTGACCCAAATATTCAATCTGAGTTTGACTAAAAGAACACTTTCTCATTTTTGGAAACAAAGAATGATGTTGGAGAAGTTTAAGAGTAATCTCCAAATGTTGTAAATGAGATTGTAAGTCAGGGATTTAGATAAGAATATCATCAAAGAAAACCAGAATGAACTTTCTTAAATAGGCCTTAAACACATCATTCATAAGTGCTTGAAAGGAAGCTGGTGCGTTAGTAATAAACAAAAATTTAACTTCCGATTATGGCGATTTAGGGTTCAGTGATAAACAACGTTGTATAATCGGTATAAAACAAATAAATTTAACTCCTGATTCTGGTCGATGTTCTTGAGGATTGAAGAACGCGAGCACAATCGGGAGTTAAAATTCATAACTAACTCCCCATTCTGGATAAATATCCGAAAACCCTTGAGAATTATTTCATCGATTCAGCGAATTGAAGCAATATAAACCAAAACAATGGTAGAATCTTACCTAATCGCGTCCATTTGAAGTTGCTTGAAAGTTTGACTATCAGAATTACCTACATCAGGGACTTCATCTTCCTCGCGTTCTTCGTGTCCTTCGCGTTCTCCGTCATTTTCAGTGACTACTTTGAATTTTGATTTTTCTCCAATTTTTGAATCGTCACCACGGTATATGTTTTTCACTCGAGCCTTTTCCAGTTCATTATCGGTAGTCATCTTTATAGATAAGAATCGACGATGATTTGATTCTGTGATTAACGATGATGAATTGAAGTTGGATTGAATGAGGGAAATCCTTTTTCCTCTCTGCAACCGGTAGCAAGAAGAAGAGAGGAAGAAGAGTTGAAAAGAAAAGAAATGAAATTAGGTTTTGATTGGTTTTATTATTCAAAGGGTATATAGGTAATTCTACAATTGGTCGGGTCTTGGCCATCTCTTTATCTACCGATTTTGGTAGTAGCCCCAAATTCAATTTCTTCAAAGCGCACGAAATTTTGAGTTTCTCCACTCTAACAATCGGTAGTTTATCTATGTTCATTTTCAACCGATTATGATAGATGTCCCAAATTCGAAATTGCAAAAAAATAAAATAAACATGAAACTTCAAGTTTCTCTAATTTTACAATCGGTAGTCTACGGATGTTTATTATCTACCGATTGTGTAAGTAGCCCGAATTTTATTTGAGAGGAACAAAATAATAATCGGTTTCTATAAACGACGTTTAACTACCGATTGTGTAAGGGTATTTAGGTACTTTCCCAAGCCACTATGACATCCCATAACACCAGTCCTTGGTTGGGAATAAAAAAATCGCCCCTAATTCTTTTGGGGTCGACCCTAAAAATGTCAGGATTTTGTAACTAAATTCCTATATCCTCAAAAAAAATCCTTATGCTCTCACCCGAGTAAAGTGATTATGATTTATACTAATCATTATTAAACTAATCTATTAACTTAGCTAATTATAATTAGCCACTAAACATGATTAGTGAGGGGTAGATTAGGAATTAGTTAAAATACATGGATATGGGGTAACTCTGATTTACTATTTAAATCCTTATTTTATCCTATTATCATATTCCCAATTACTATCCATATCCCCAATTGCGCATTCCAAAATTATGCCACAGCCTGACCAAAACTAACCTTAACTTAACCATGACGGAACTCCACCACAGCAGGGACGGGGCTAGAAATTCTATACAAGGGGGCTAATTAATAAAATAAAATGAATGGGGTTAATAATAGATTTTTTTTTAAAGAAATAATAGAAATTATAAATCGTGCACCAACGTAACCTTAATTTAATTAGAGTTTATGTCGTACCCCGACCAAAGCTAACTTTAGCTTAAACAGTACCGGGAATGACTAAATCTAACAGTGCTAAAATGGAAAACAAAATCTCACGAAAAGGTTGAGTACCGGTCGTAGGCCGAGGTGATATCTTATAACCTCTAAATAAGCATATTTTTATATGGTCCCAAGCCTTCTTATATAGAGGTTCTACTATATATATATATACTTCCTGTATCTTTTATCTTTTATTCTAAATTAATTAAAGATTAATCGAAAATAAATTTAGACTAGATTTTGTGCCCGTGCTACGCGCCGGGCGGGCCCGATAACCATCCACTATCATTTTTTTATTTTTAACTAAAAGTAGCACCGGACGTGTCCGATAACCATCCACTATCATTTTTTTTATTTTTAACCATACTTTTGGTTAGGTGTGATTATCTTCGCCCCGCCCCGTCGTGCATTTTTATCTGGTGTTGCGGGGCTTCGCCTCACCTCGTCGCGAAGCATTTATGATTTGGTGTAGCTCGGCTTCGCCTCGCCTCGTCCCGATGCATGCTTAGGATTTTTGATTTGGTGTGCATTCTTGGCCCGGCTTCGCCTCGCCCGGTCCCAATCCATGCTTAGGATTTTTTATTTGGTGTGGCTCGACTTAGGATAGCGGCGTAGGATAACTCTAAATGGTCTGGCTCAGTACTAAGAAACCATAAAGGAGATACTAACGAATGACGACTGTGATCAAGAAGAAAACTGACGAAGTGCCTCATTTGAGTGTGATCTGAAAAGGAGTTTCTCGATTCATTATAGGTTCAGTTCCAAGTTGAACTGCGGCTGGTGCCCGTTGCTCCCAGGTAAGTTATTCACAACAGAAATTTTTGTGAATCATCACAGCAACATATGTAGGAAAAACATTGCGTAATTTACAAAAATAAGATGTTGTAGAAACAAAAACTATCTAACAGCAATATAAATGGAAGAATATCAACAAAATGATGGCAAATTATTAAATCTAAGGGTGATAAGGACTATTTGAATCTTCTTTGTTCAGGCTTTCATATATGAGCCTGAATCCCTGACTTTCATCTTCAATGAAGCCCATTGGTGGAGCAAAAGAACTAAAACGATGAGGGTTGCACCGATTTGTACCTTACCATTGCTTTACATGTTTAATGAGATTACCAAGTCAATCTGCTGCGCACACTATCTTTTTGAAACTAAATTGGATATCTCGACTTGGGAACCCAAGTGTCGGCTTAGCCATGTAAGTCTAAGTTAGAAACATAGCAAAAACAAATTAAATATTGATTTACAATGCATTCCATATATAATGAATTCATTAATTTCATGCGTACACATAACTGAGTAAAATTATGTAGACCATATCACATGTCGTGAATTATCAGCCAATAGATAAATGAGTGAGGCTTATTTAATATGGCCAATTGGTATCGTTTTCTCTAGAATAAGAATGTGGCATATTAGCCGCTACCTACAGATATACCTGCAACAGCATCATGTAAGATTTACTCTACAAAACATAAACCAAATTTTGAGTGATGTTAACAATTTAAACAAATGGGTGAACCAAGTCATTTCTATAATTTGACACACAGTGTGTTTGACTGTATCCGATTCGTTCCCAACACCAGTATTGCTCTTATCTGTGAGACCCAGATATGTCCCCATTAGCCACTGACAAAACAATACACTCACCACTTGCTTCAACCCATAGTTTGATCCACTGAGTCTGTATACAAATGCCTGAGGCCCTGAATACCATTTCAGCAAAATTAGGTACAAATTAGAAACACAACGAATAAGA
>JAJJMB010012497.1:856719-871064 GCA_023531105.1 Papaver atlanticum
ACCATTTCAGCAAAATTAGGTACAAATTAGAAACACAACGAATAAGACGAAACAATTCACCAAAAACATGGCTTGCAGAGACTTCAAAGCCATTGCTTTGTTGCCAATTGGAGACTTTTTTTAGATTGTATAAGTATCTTATAGTGGTATGGCACAACTTGAGTGAAGATTGTTTTCCCTCATGCGTTAACTACAAACCGCAGCGAATAAAAAACACAGCAGCCCTCTCGAATCACTCCTTACATTTTCTAATGTCTCAACCAATAGAGTTGTCCTGCCCTGGCAACTTCTGCTAACCCCAATAACCAAAAAGTTCGAGAGAACATGGTTAGCAGTAGTAGCCAGGATACGACAACTCAGCTAAAAATATATACCAAGAATCCATACCGCTATTGGACCTGATCGCATCTCAAACCCTACAAACAATGTGAAATTAAAGTTGCCGTCAATTTATTGCTGAATACACATCAATGTTTCCGTTGCATCTATAAAACTATGGAGTAACGGTGGTTTTGAGCAGCAAAAACAACACCCAGCGAAAGGCAACACTAATGCAAGCCTATTCTGCGCAGTATGCAGTAAATGCAAAAGGCAAAAAAATCAACAAAAATCAAACTACCTGTGATGGATTTCATAAGTATATCAGCCGGAGCAAAAGAAGCAACACGAATAGGAGAAAAAACCATGGCTCTACCTATAAAAAATGCAATAAGAACAATTAGAATTGCGATAAAAACAGCTCCCAAATACTAAAAAACAAATCCAACATGAAGAAGAACATGTGGCAATGCAAAATTTAAAAAAAAAAAAATCAGCAAAAAGATAATTGGATTAAGAAAAATAATTGAATGAGAAAAGGAATTGAATGCCAACCAAAATTTACCATTGATGCTTCCTTTCTGAGAATCTTTAACTACATTAATCATTACGAAAATTATTAGGCGTAACTCTAAAACGAATCAAAAACCAAATTGGTTAAATTAGGGTGTCTTTGCTAAAGCCATGATAATCTAATAAGGATCATAGGAAACGCAATCTTGAATAAGATATGTTGCTGTTGACAAAAAGAAGAGCCCTAGTTTACAAAGAAGAAGGTTTTTTTATTTTGGGAAAAACAGAAGCCCTACCTATCCCAAATCTTTATAAAATTTGTAAATCAACTTCGAATACTTCTATATCATCATCACAACATAGAACCCATCTTTTATTGATCAACATCGTCATCAGTTTCATATAAAACTATAAATCAATTTGAAACCCTATTTTAGCTTACCGTTCAATCCTCTTTCAGAGCTAAATCTACTCCAGTAGCATATCCATATCACCTACGATAAAAAAAAAAAAAAAAAAAAAAAAATCAATAGGTATAACGGAGAAAAAAAAAACAGGCAGAAGTCTGGAAGCTGAAAAGTAGGGAGAAAGGAGGAAGAAGGTGAGTTCAGAAGAAAGCATGAGAAAGGAGACGGCTTTTAGTTCACAATAGGCTGGTTTAGGTTTCGTTGGAGACATTAGATTTCACGGATTGATTGTCTACTTAACTAGTGTTAGTAATGTCCAGTTAAGTGTTTTAGTGTAAATCAAGTGTAAGTAATTATTTAAGCGTAAATCCACAGATAAGTGTTGTATATACCCATGTTTTTGCTAACGGTGTTACAAATCGCTAGTTAAATAAAGGATATAAAGGGAATGTAATCCAGCTTTTAATGTTAATAGAGTTCCGTCACTTGTCCTCTCCAGAATTGCTCATATGGTGTTTTAAGGGGTAGATATTAACACACGTCCCTCTGTCATGGTCGGGAAAGAAGGACAAGAACATTTCGGTCATGATCTTGACCCTCCAATATATTCTTCCAGATTTCTATGTTTACTGGAAAGAGACTCTTACTGGAAAAGGGAATCCGGATCCTTAATCCTTATAGGCCTGTACTGTTAGATCTTACCCCTATAAATACACCTGATTGCATCATTCAAAGAAAATCTCATCTGGGTATTTGCTTAAAAAAGAAAACATCTCTTTTAATAAAAATAAGAAAACTCTTTGAAGATGAGAATTAATCCCTTGAATTATCCGAATGATATAACTTACGAAATACTTTCTCACGTACCAGTTGAGTCTGCCTTTCAATGCAAGGGAGTATGCACAACTTGGCGTATTTTTTTTGATCATATCAAGTAAGCTGGTTTGATATTCGTATCGGGTTAAATAACGAAGAACAAACTAATTTCAGACTTTACTATGCATCGAATGACATGATTAGGAAGAATATCAAGGATCGCTGCACTTATGCTGACCTCCTAGCAGAATTCCATCATCCTCCGATCGAAAACAGGTACCGTAGCGATCCCTATGAAAATTACAAAGATGTCATTGTTGGTTCGTGCAACGGCTTAGTTTGTTTTACCATCCCTAACAATGTTGTAGATGATCCTGTTTATATTTGTAACCCTTCCACGGGAGAATCTGTTAATCTTCCAAGGTTAGAATCAATCAGCCCAGAGGGCTTAGTTGTTAGCGGATTTGGTTTCGATTTGCATAGGAAACAGTACAAGGTTATTAGAATGCATTATCCTGACAAAAAAATCGACGTTGGACATGTGGAAGTGTACACTCTCGGTGGTGGCTCCGGGTGGAGAAATATTGGAGAGGTTACATACTCTCTATGCTCATCACCGGGCATCTTTGTCGACGGAGTGGTTTATTGGATAGACTACAAGGCAATGAAAATTGTGGGGTTCAGTTTAAAAGACGAAAAGTTTAGTTTACTTCCATCACCACCTTGCTTATTACATCTGCATGAAGCTGCAGCGTATAGGCTCAAAAATTGAAAGGACATCTATGTGTTGTCCATCACAGGCGATTAGGATGTCTGTGTGTTTTCCATCATAGGAGGTTACGTAAGCGTGTCGACATATGGTTGTATACCAAGGATTACAGTACTAGTCGTTCCTTCAACATGAATATGGAGTCGAGTTATGACCAGTGTTGGAGTTTGGAGATTAAGCTGAAACCCGTAAAGTTTTTCTCGGATGATGATTACGACCCACTCCTCGTAACGGAGGAGAATAAAGTCCTATATTGGTGCAACAAGTCGAACCTTTTATGTTTTGATCCGGAAACCTCAACTACAACAATAGTCATCGAAGATTCTTGTGATTTGGGCTTGAAGTATTTCTGTGCAACTCCCCATATGAACCCTGTTGTTTCATTGGAAACTCTAGAAAAAGAAAATTGTGTCACACAAGAATGGGATGGGCGTAAAAGAGAGCTGTATCAGCCACCTAGTGACACACAACTGATCAGAGGAGGAGTACTTCCGGGTTATGCTGATTTTTATTGGACGAAGATGGCAAAATGGGTTATCCCTTTTGGTATCGCCTTGGAGTTGACACTTTTGTGCAAACATGTCGAATCTATCGATCAACTATTTCACATACTGCCGCTATTTACCACCATGGAAAATTTGTTTCGCATTTTTATCTCTATAGTATTAAGTATCATCTCATCATATTTTTTTAGGGAGATACTTATATTACGAATTTTAACAGTTCCAAAGAAAATGAAAAAATATATTGTAAGTTTATTGAAGTCTGAACTCTGAAGTCGTATTCACGTGCACACTGATCAGCAATTGAGTTTTATTTTTATTTAAGATAATAATTTTATATATAGGATTGAGTGGCAAGCTAGACAGCCAGACAGGACAGAGGTGCAGTGCTTTCTCATTGAGCAGTTTAAGACATACGCAGAATTGATGCATTCTCTATGTTCACCCCTGCTTGCGGGTGACCTTTTTGATATTATTCTCAAGTGGTTTCAGGACTGGTCCTGAATCAAGCTCAGAGTCATCTATCGGTAGCACGGTTGAATATACTAATCAGCTGATTCATGTTCCTCTATTGAAGGTTTAACACTTGGAAGTAGAGATTTGCTTCCAGTTTTCTTCGTTTGTGCATCAAGCAGATGGCAAGATTATCTGGTTCAATAGATTGATATCCAAAGTGATAAGAAAAGAAGAAGAGAAATTCTTAGCTATGGAAAAGAAAAGAATTAATGCAATGAAATTCCCTTGTTATCAAAACAAAGATTAGAAGATGAGGGAAAGAAAAATGCACCACAAAAATGCAACTCAAGGCTCTGGAATGCAAGTACTTTTTAATGCAAAAATGGGGTTGGAAGTCAGCTGAATAGAGCAGTCACTGCCTAGCTTGCCACTGTTGTACAACACTCAGTTCTTGGATAACCCTGAATCACAAATTACTTTCACCATAACAAAGCGTAAGAGGAGTACTTAAGATGAACTTTATCATTTATGAGCTTGAATCATGGAATGGGATAATTGCTAATAGGGGTACCAATTTACTCGCGGTAATACCAAATTCCAATTAAAACAAAATACCTTTCCGCTTTGGAATACCCTAGGAAAATTGGTAACCTTATATTTGCTTTTTAATAACCATAATAAGCCACTGATCTGAAATTTCATTCCGAGTTTGCGACTCTTTTCTTTGGAAATCAAACATTTGATCTATTCTTCCAACTAGGGAAGGTTTATCGTCAACCATTAGCACTGAAAGCTCTTCTCACCTTATCTTAATTTGTTCTTTCTTTAAAGCAATCTGGTTTGCTACAACTGGTATGGTATTCACCAACTGACATGTCTATGTTACTCTCCGAAACTGGATAATGTTTTGTAATGAATGACACTTGAAGCCACCAGATATTATCAGTCTTCAAAGTCAGTCGGACTTGCTCTACGCTCAAATTTCATAACTTAGGTTGCCATTTGTAGGTGTAAATAATCCACAGACCCAGGTGGAGCAATCCTAAGCTACGTCGTTCCAAGAACAGGGAAGGAGCGTAGCACAGAATCATCTTCTTAAAGCCCGATGCGAAGACAGCGGTACCCAGAAGCACAGAATCATCTTCTTAAAGGTGAAACTCGGATGTGACGGAAGATGTCTGCCGGACGCTAGAGTAATAAATACTCTGACAGGGTAGCTGGAGAAGATAAGAAGAGCCTGGTCAAGTCCTTTTTTCATTACAATATCCCAGTTATGATGTAACTGGGACAAGGAAGAAAGATAAAAGACGATGGAAACAAACACGACATCAAAGAGCTGACACAGTATCCTCTGAAATCATGCATTACTTTTATGCAAAACCGGATATAATAACTCTTAGTAGCTTAAATATATCTTCAGTATTAGACAGTTTAATTGGAAACCCGGAGGATCATTAGGCATTAGCTAATTGGAAATCCAGCAGAAAGGAAATAAAGCCAAATAGGGACTGACATGAAAGTGGCACAATGTACATACTAAGACCCGTTGTCCATTTTGAGAGATGGAATTAGAGTTCTGTAAGAAGCAATTAGGTGATGCCAAAGTTTGCTAATGTAACTATATAATGATAGAAGCGGTGATTCATGTCTGAGTATCAGCAAATGCCCTTAATCTAACCTATTTCTACCAATATTTAAACTGCTCTAACAAGAAGCTAATCTGCTTGGAACTATGAAAAGTAAATCATGCAACGTCGACAAATTAGAAAACATATCCAATAAGCATGCATTATAGATTATACTCACACTACTAGCATACTTCAAACATCATATATAAGAATCTAAGAGTAGAACAAAAAAAAAGTATTTTGTTCCAACATGGTATTATTAAATCCAAGTTTAGGGCACACATCCCAAGAATATGGTACCCAAATCCGCATCGATGTTGTAGTAGGTGGAATGAAATCTTAATCTTTGTAGTTTATGTTATTTCATTTGTAGTCTATCTTACGGATGATGAAGTATAGATACGTCTTGGTCTCTAAATCTTCCATTTCGTTTGTTTCCTCTTCATTTTTTTTCTTATCGGTTTCTTCGCTTCTCATAATACAACGGGACATTTCATGCTTTCAGATCTCCTTTCGTATCAGCGTCATCTTACAATAACCTCTCAATTGGTCAAAAATGAAACTTCTAAGAAATAAATGACTAAGTTTAATGTTGAAAAAGAGTAAAAATTACAAGACTTATGCTTTCCAGGGGAAGAAAAGAAACAACAAATGAGTGAATATGCTTACAGTATAAGTATGAGCTAAGCTGGAAGCTTTTATTATTATATATATATCTTGATAGAAAAAGAGGTATTTAAAGGGACCTTAGCCCAATAAATACAACCGATCCCAAAAAAAAAAAAAAAAGACGGAGTTTAGAATCAATCACCCAAAATAACTAAACTAGAAGCTTTTATTATTATATATATATCTTGATTGATGAATCCCGATTGAAATCAATGGTCAAGAATAACTACTATTCGTATGACTCTTTCATTTGGTTCAAGGGTTTTTTAAAGAACCTTTGAAGGTCATTAACCTTTATTTACACTCTTTCATTTGCCTACTTGAAAATGCGTCAAATTATTTGCTGACACTCTTAGCCAGAGTTTATTGCACGGCATTGAACACCACATCCTTATGCTGAACTAATCAGACTAGTTACGGCTGGTTCAACTTTTCCAAGAATGGTTCCTTTGGCATTAGTACAATTAGAGGTGAGCTTTGTCCCAGCTACCGCAGGTGTTAAGTTGACGTTACTGATTTTAATGCCGCTGCAAGGAATCAATTTACTACAACTCAGAGAGATTGCCGTTGGTGTTTTTACATCCGTTGTTCCTGTTAAACCTTCGAAGGTTACGTCGCTAATACTCACAGCGCTTCCCACCTGTTGAAACAAAAATCAACAGTACATTGGACGCCAACAGAATAAAAGTAATTATAGAAGGAAACAGCAGTGTATGTTCATTCCAATTTTTGCATACCTCATTCTTATTTGTAGACCAGTAGAATTGGTCGATGAATATAGGATTCATCACATTAGTGAAATTGCTGTTCTTATATGAAATTTTTCGGCAATAGCCTTTTCCACCCTGAAGAACCAAAGAGTTTTTAGAGGTTAGATATCACACACAACAAAGAAATATAGCGAAAAATGAAAGGTATTTTTTCGATTCCCTCGGAGAAGTAAGTACACATATACCTGGTAAGTCTTGATTCTAGCACCAAACATGGTCCCGACAAATTCAATCTTCTCAACATGGATCTCCTCTACATCTGCCTGTGCTCCATTCTTCCCTAAGCTTCCAATACTGCATATGCATGGCAACAATGTTGCATGAGTACTGATTCAGAGATTTATTTTCAATCTTATATAGATGTCTATAGCTAGATTCTTTCATTTTTTGTTCGGATACCCATAGTGCTAACCTTACTCCATGTCCAGGTCCACAATGGCAGTTGCGGACGTAGACAAATGAACTTCGATCTCCAATCGAGACGCAGTCGTCACCTGATCAATAAAAGTTGTTTATAAATTTCTGAAAAACAAAAATGAGTTCAGGATCCACAACTGCTTATGTTTACGTACCACCCCTAAACTGGCTGTCAGCAATGGTGACCTGTTTGACATCTTGAAGATGAATACCGTCAGTGTTGGGGCTATCTTCAGGGGAGTTAATCTTGATGTTGTAGGCTTCAAAACCCTCTAATTTCAAGAGAGTTACATGAAACATTCCACTGTTTTGAACCGTGATGTCTCTGAATTGACCACCATTTGTTCCCCAGAAGTTTATCGCCTGCAATGCCAGAAAATGCAGTGCGCATAAACTTTTATGATCAAAAACTTCCAAAAATGAATAATATTTTTGTCTGATATACTGATGGAGTTCTTACAGCCGGTTGTGTCTTGGTGCATCCCGGCGCGCCAAGATGTTTAGTGTTACTGCACGACTTTTCCCACCAACCCTTACCGCGGCCATCGATAACTCCACCTCCATTTACTAGGAGACCATTCACACCGTTGAATACGAGCCATGTTCCTGGACCACCCTTGGCAGTATTCCATGCTGCAGGATTTTCGGGTGCCACAATCGTTCCACCAAGCTTAATGAAGAAAAAGAAAATAAAGAAGAAGAAGAATTAGCGCATTGATCTCGTCCCATGCACAACTAAACAGTCTTTACATACCTCAAAGGTGACATTTTTGGCCTTGCAAGGACCCATAAATGAAGTTGGTCCAACGAAAAATGTCTTTCCTTTAGGAACGACCAATTTTGGTATCCCTGTTGTTGCTGAGCATGCATCAGCCCACGCTTTCGTAAATGCCTGGATTATCAAATATAAGTCGTTAATCAAATAACCATTTATATATATTATTATCATAAATTCTTCGATCAGAAAATAAAAGATGAATTACTTACCTGAGTATCATCTTTTGCTCCATCACCAACTGCTCCATACTTCGGATCCATAACGCTGAAAACTCCTTGCGCTGATACGACGTGTGAATGGGTTGAAATAACAACCCCCAAAACGAAAAGAATGTTGAAAGTTCCCTGCAAATTCACCATTTTTATTTGTTTTTTTGTTAGCACTAATATTATTTATTAAAGTTGACATGAGAAATGAGAAAAATCGAAGAAGTATTTAAAGGAGATCGGAGGAATTGTTGGGAGAAAATTACTCCAAAAGAGTTGGAAACTTATGGTTTAGAATACTTTAGGATGGTTAATTTTGATGCCTAATCTAAGTAGTCTTGTCCCAAAAACTGAGGCAATTTGTCAGTTGAAAATTTGGGTTTTGTTCAAACCGAATTCTGATAACCAGCTCTTCGATTTATCTTTGGATCATCTCGTTAATCCTAATTATTATTATTTATTTATTTTATAATCATTAGATACAAGAATTTGGATTTCTCATGTACTATCAAGAGGAGGTCGAACATGCAACCATGATTCGAGGGCGCCAGTTCGCTATGTCCGCACTGAATTAACCTTAACAAATGGTGAGGGAGCCACTCGGTCAACTGACATGGTCATATATAAAGAACTGGTTATTGGTGAGTTATCTGGTTTTGTAGAAATAAGTCCTGTTGAGTCTTGCCGTTGGTAGCTTTTGGTAATTTGTGGTATGAAAATAAGAACTAGTGGCTAGTTTCGGTGACACTAACGTAATGCTAACGTAATGTAGTTAACGTAAAGAAATCCTGTTTTAGTAAAACACGTAATGTTTAGAACTATATGTACTTCAAATTTGACGGTGTGTTTTTGAACAATACACAACCTTTATATAGTCTTATACTCATGCACGAGTTTGTATCTTAGTTCATAGGTTCATGAATGCATGGATGTTTTATTACGTTAACTAGCATGAAATAACTTAATTTAATGAAATAATATTAATGACCAATACTTAATGAAATGCATTTACAAAAAGTCTGTGTAGTTTTGGAGATATTGATTTTACTAGTCAGAGTACCCAAAATTAATTAGTGTTTCCGTCGAAAATCCACGCATTCATGAGAATTATTAGTGTTTTATGTCGAAAATAACAAGGGTTACCAAATCCACGAGAATTATTAGTGTTTCTGTCGAAAATAACATTAAGCAAAAAACAAGATTGATTTGATGGTTATTATGTAAATTTGAGTTAGAAAAAGAATTAGAAATGAATAAAAGACAAAAAAAATTAACTTGGTTCGGCGAGTTATGCCTACATCCGCGGACGAATCCTCGTAGGGAGAGATATTCTATTGATGTATTTGATACATTGGTTTTTCTCCGGGTTAGAAGCATATAATTCTGTCTCTTCTTAGGCCGTGATTGGTAAAAGGGAAAGCCGGAAAGGAAACAATTTTGTGGAACGTGCATCCCATGGAATCAGTTTCCTGGGGAGGC
Source organism: Papaver atlanticum (assembly GCA_023531105.1). Taxonomy (NCBI): domain Eukaryota; kingdom Viridiplantae; phylum Streptophyta; class Magnoliopsida; order Ranunculales; family Papaveraceae; genus Papaver; species Papaver atlanticum. The sequence goes on from JAJJMB010012497.1 coordinate 866,449, forward strand.
AAGGAAAGACTTCCCATGGAATTAAGGTAAACACATACTTTAGATCAATTTTTTTTACAGTTCCATGGAAAGAGATTTTTTTATCAAACGACGAAAAATACGTTATTTGCATAGAAAGATGACTAATTTCATGGAATTAACTCCTATCAAACACAACTTTAGGGTTGTATTTATATAGTTGTACAGACTTGTCTGTCACGTAACTTGGAAAACTAGATATCTGGAAACTTTCGGGACCTTGGGATAAGCGGGCTTGGCTAGCAGGCTTTGCGACTAATTATAAAGGGTAAAAACAATCAACAAAAAAATAATTTTTAATCGTACGAGTCCGAGAAACTCGCGAACTCCCAACACTTGGACTAATAGACTGTAATTTTCGGAATATATATCACCTACAGTGAAGTGCGGGACAGACCACGATATGAATCTGCCGCTGACCCAACATTTCCCTTCTATAGCCTTGAGCTTTAAGGAGGCTAAATGGCTAATAATGTAGTTGATCACTTAGCATAGAAAGCAGATTCTATGTAAGATGGATATGTAGTCCTGCAGCCTGCTCCGTTATAATGTATGCTGATGATTGGAGGATGGCCCTATTTTGTGAGGCAGCATCCTAGTTATTTTTTTGTAATATATTTGCGGAAATGCTATTCCCGTCTCTCATTGCCACACTATTCTGCGCTCGCTCTGACGTGGCGAGGTGACTTGGACGAATACTATGGGACACTCTTTAGTTGTGTCATATTTTTTTTTGACTTTTTTTATTCCTTTTTTTTATTTTTCTAATTCGATGTTATTCCACCCCTTCTTCTTCCTCTTCCCCTAATTTCTCTTTTTCTGTTACTGCCTCCGCTATACACCTCCATCACAATATCTTCAAGGTTTAAACCATATCACAAAATTCTTATTTAAATCACACCCTTGATATATTGTATAGATTGGCATTACTTGCAATTCTCTAATAATGGAAACAACAATTTAGTTTCAAAGAAGCTCTAGGATCAAAATAGTGCCATTTTCCTATTTGATTAACAGAAGAACAATTACAATTAGTTGAGAAATAAGACTCAAATCTAATCATTAGATTAAACCATTGAGAAGAATACAACAGGTACACACTTTATTTAAATTTAAAAATCAACTATTAGATATAAAATTACTAGTCTCAAATCTTAGAATCGGAGAAGATGGGTTTTGTAGAATCATCTCTAGAGTAAAGATGGTGATGAGTTCTGATTTGATTTTGCTGACGATAATAATGGTGGTGTGAATAGTAGTTAATATCGATGATTGTTACCAGTAGTGACAAGGTTAGTAAGAGAATAAATTGATGATGATTATTGTGGTGATGCTGCAGGTTGATGGTGAAGTTGAGAAAGAGAATCAAAATGGGTTTGTTAGAATTTTTGAAGAAAAATCAAATTATGCTTAATCACGGTACCTGATAACCTCATATTTCATAAAAGAAATTTTTTTTGATAGGAAATTATCTCTCTCTCACACTTCTTGATAAGAACGTGAAGAGGATCTTAAAGGAAAAACCATTTGTGATAAACAAAGAAGATGAAGAAGGAGAATAAATTACAGAGGATGTTTTTTTCCAAGAAAAAAAAAGAAAGTTAGAGAGAGAGAAAAACATGATGTGGTGTGTTAGGCCAAGCACTATGCGAGAGGGCATCCATTCCCTATCCCTCAAATAAAGGGAAGGAATAGCACAAGGAAGACAACCTCACTATGGTGCTCTCTTTTCCCTTCCCTACACGATACGACTACTGAGTAGTCGTATGAATAGTGGTATACGGCAACTGAGTAACCGTATTTTTTTTTCTTATTTTTTTTCCAACAGGATTGTATTAGTTTAGGTAAAAAAAGATATTTGTAGAGTAAAAAACGATATATAATAGGTAAAAAGGAGATATAATAGATAAAAAAAGAGTTTTAGTAAAAAAAAAAGAGTGAAAAAAGAAAATTTTAAGGTAAAACTTTAAAAACCAGATACGGATACTCAGTAGCCGTGTAAAATGGTACGACAACTGAGTAGCCGTAAAGTGTAAAATCATACGGCAACTGAGTAGCCATGTGATTTCCCTTCCCTACAAGAGGGATCAGATGTGATCCTCCAAGTAGGGAAAGGGAGGGATATCATTACAGATGTAGGGATATGGGAGACCAGAGTGGTTGGGTTTTTGGTTTTTTCCCTAAATATGAGGATAGGGTAGGTAAAAGGGGCACCATAGTGCTTGGCCTTAGAGTTTTGCCTTGTGTACAACTCACCTCGCCACATTAGAGCGAGTGCAGAATAGTGTGGTAATAAGAGAGGGGAATAGCATTTCCGATTTGCTTGCAGGCTTACCTAACCACACAAAAATGTTGCCGATTGATATTATTAAAACGGTCCGCGAGTTATAACCCCAAAGGTGTCAATATCCATCCACAAAAAACCCATCAAAACAAAAGTAACACAAAAACCCCATCAAAACAAAACTAACACAAAAACACCAAAGAATTTGATGAAACCAATTTTGGTTTCATCATAAAACTTGATGAAACATCATATAATTTGATGAAACCAATTTTGGTTTCATCATAAAATTTGATAAAACCAATTTTGAAATTTAGGGTTTTTGTATCAATTTTTTAAAATTTGGGGGTTTTGTATCAATTTTGTTTAAGATGAAGTTTTAACGGATCCCAACATTTGAATGGGGTTTTGTACCACAAGTTTAGTCACCTTGAGTTTTTATGACCAGTTCTGTTATTAAAATCCAAATAAAGGGCACACATATCCCAAAAATAAGGTAGCTCAATCTGCACTGATGTTATAGTAGGTGGATTGGAGATCTTAATCTTTGTAGTTTATGCTATTTTATTTGTTACCGATGATGAAGTATGGATACGTCTTGGTCTCTAAATCTTCCATTTCGTTTTTGTCTTCCCTCCCCTAAGTTTCACAACTTTCATTCTCTTTGTTTTTCGTTGTTTTTTAATCAGTTTCTTGGCTTCTCATAAATATAACGGGACATTTCATGCTTCCAAATCTCCTTTCATGTCAGCGCCATCTTCCTCCCCTTCCTCAATTGGTTAAAAACGAAGTTTCTAAGAAATAAATGACAAACCAAAAAAAAGACAAATTCGATGTGGAAAAAGAGTAATTTACAAGACATTTTCTTTCATCAAGATTTCTCAAGATCTTTATCATCAAATGACAACTTATCTAACAGTTGTAGTCCAAGGGAAACTACAAAAACAACTAATACTAAATGAATATGTTTACAGTATAAGTATGAGCTAAGCAAAATCTCAAAGTAGCTAAACTAGCTAGAAGCTTTTAGAATATCATATATATCTTGATGAATCCTAGTTGAAACCGATCACTACAGGAAAAATATACATCTACAACTGAAGTTCTACAACTTTTTTCAAAGGAAGAGTTGTAGAATGGCATCACCACCCACCCCTAGAACCAAAGGGCTGCGACAAGAAAACAAACGACAATTCTTTAAGAAAATGAGTTGGCATCAACCATCCTTACATTTCCACAGTTTGGGTTTTTTGTGTTTTTTTTTATGAAAATGTATAACAACCTTTATAAGAGTTGTTAAAATAAAAATATAAGATGTTGGAAAATGAGGCTACGGGGATTTGAACCTGAGCCTCCTGCTTGCTAGTCCACACCATCAACCATGCCTAGACTATCACAATTCTGTAAGTTTTGTGGTTCTTTTTTCTACTAACTTTATGACAACCTTTGACAACTTTTATAAGAGTTGTAAAAACAAAATATGATGTTCAAAAAGAACACTCAGGTGACTGAGCCGCAAACAACGCGAAGCCTTTCCTGTAAAGAATCACATACATTCTACAATGACACTTCATCTCATTTCATATCTATTAGTTGAAGAAAGCATTTCCCTTGCACTTCATTTCACAGTTCACAGTTCAAGTTCCGTTCAGTTCAAGTACCCAAATATTGTTTTGGAACTTCAAGTTCAGTTCCAGGAATTTTCCTACATTCAAAACACTCTAAACTTAAAAGATGACTTACAACAATTTAGTAATTTAGATATAAAATGGTAACTAAACGTAAAATGGTAATCAAAGAAGATGGTGGTTTTGATGGTGGTTTACAGAAGAAGAAGTGATGAAGGAGGAGGTGATACGGGAGATAAGAAGAAAAAAAAGATAAGAAAGAAAAAGAAAAAAAAAGAAGTGGATGAGAAAGGTTAAGGAAAAGATAAGGACAGAAATGAAAAAAAAAAAATGGATGGTTAGAGATTGAAATGGATGGCTACGATGTAAGATTTTCTACAACCCCTTTCGCAACCTTTAGTAAAGGTTGTCGTAGGGGTACGACAAAAATTTTGTCGTCCTGCAAAAAAAAATTCACTTCTGCAAATTTTTATTCGCTTCAGCTAAATTTTTCTCTATTCTGCTAAAAACTATTTTGGTATGCACTTCTGCTAAATTTTTTCTCTATTCTGATAAAAACTATTTTCTACAACCCCCTTTCGCAAACTTTAATAAAGGTCGTCGTAGGGTTACGACAAAATTTTCCGAACCAGGTTCAGCATCGAAGTTGAAGAAGAGGGGTGTGTTTAAGGTTTCGGGGAATATTC
>JAJJMB010012497.1:876502-943736 GCA_023531105.1 Papaver atlanticum
GGTTTAACTCATCATGTCGAAAACACACTCAAAATATGTATTCATGGATCAAAAAGTGTTTACAAGAAGAGAAAATAATGAAACAGGAAATCTGCAACAGCACAGATGCGTTACAGACCGACTGTTTCAACTCTCAACTGTTATGATGAAGATAATCGTTACAAATCTGAAGATAAATGTTGCAGAGAGGATGAAGAAACTGTTACAATGAAGATAAATGTTGCAAACCAGTTGAAGAAACTATTACAACGAAGATAAATGTTGCAAACCAGTTGATTAAACTGTTACAACCAGTTGAAGAAACCATCGTTGTTTCCCTGTTCTTCACGAGCAGCAGCAGCAGCAACAACAGAGTTCTGAAAACTCTTGATTCACGCCTCCTGAGCTCTCCTCTCGACCCCAAACTCTCGACACCCCTTCTATATGACATGGGTAATCTATTTATGCCCGAAAGATGCATCGAATCTCCTCCATAACTTCAAAATATCTTCTCTTTATTATTTTTATTCTCACGGCAATAATTTCCATTTTTTTGATCTTCCACGCGCATGCAGCTGTATTTCTTTCATTCTATACCTTCTTCACGCTCCAGGATATATATTGAGTCTTCCAAACACGTGCAGTACACGTTTAAATTTCTCACAACTCGTGCAAGCTCATGTTTTTCCTCCAACTCCCTGTTTGGATTAAAACAAGTTATCCAGCCAAATTCGATCGATAAAATCACCCATACTAGCTTTCTATAGTCATATCACGTCTACCCACTAATTTTCAGGGATTGAATCTCACTAAATCACGTCCAAACATCCGATTGAAATTCTGCCAGTGAAAGGGAATATTTTCCCGCCAGAAATATTTTTTTGAGTTTGAGAAGAACATGTCCTCCCCCTAATCCTACACGGGTGTCCCTTTAGCACTTGTCTTATGGGGTGCAAATAGTAATTTTGGGCGTAGATAGTAATTTTTCCGGGGTTCCTCCGACACATTTTTGGGGTGCTTCCGGTGCATTTCTGGGGTGCCTTTAGTACTCTATCCTGGGGTGTAAAACACCACTTTTCGAGCCAATTTCACCGCAATAGCTTATTTCTCTAAAAATACATACAAAGACATAAAATAACAAAATAAATACAAAAACGAACACTAACAATATATACAATTGAGACATATTAGAAACAATAATGCGTCTATCACAGGTTCAGTTTCAAAGTTGATGAAAAGGGGTGTGTTTAAGGTTTCGGGGGGGAATATTCTTATAGAATCTTACCTGTTGATGGGTGGATTCATCGTTCTTAAAAAGTTTTCGACTTATAGTAGTCCATTCGCGTCCAGGTTTTGAACTCGGAGCCAGGTTCAGTTTAGAAGTTGACGAAAAGGGGTGTGATTAAGGTTTCGGGGGGAATATTCCGATGGAATCTTACCTGTTGATGGGTGGACTCATCGTTCTTATAAAGTTTCCGACTTATAGTAGTCCACTCGCAGCCAGAAATCGATCTCGGAGCCAGATTCACTAACGAAGTGGACGAAAAGGGGTGTGTTTAAGGTTTCAGGGAATATTCGATGTAATCTTACCTTTAGATGGGTGGATTCATTGTTCTTACTAGGTTTCCGACTTATATATAGTAGTCCACTCGCGGCAATGTTTCGATCTCGGAGCCAGGTTCAGTATCGAAATTCACGGAAATGGGTGTGTTTATGGTTTCGGGGAATATTCAAATGGAATCTTACCTGTTGATGGGTGGATTCATCGTTCTTACAAAGTTTCCCACTTATAGTAGTCCACTCGTGGAAAGGTTTCAAGCTCGAAGCCAGGTTCAGTATCAAAGTTGACGAAAAGGGGTGTGCTTAAGGTTTCAGAGAATATTCCGATGAAATCTTACCTATAGATGAGTGGATTCATCGTTTTTACGAAGTTTCAAACTTATAGTAGTCCACTCGCGGTCAGGTTTCAAGCTCAGGGCCAGCTTCAGTATCGAAGTTGACGAAAAGGGGTGTGTTTAAGGTATCAGGGAATATTCCGAAGGAATCTTACCTGTTGATGGGTGGATTCATCGTTCTTACAAAGTTTCCGACTTATAGTAGTCCACTCGTGTCAATGTTTCGAGCTCGGAGCCAGGTTCAGTATCGAAATTGAAGAAAAGGGGTTTGTTGAAGGTTGCGGGGAATATTTCGATGGAATCTTACCTTTAAATGGGTGGATTCATCGTTCTTACAAAGTTTTCGACTTATAGTAGTCCACTCCCGATCTCGGAGCCAGGTTCAGTATTGAAGTTGACGAAAAGGGGTTTGTTTAAGGTTGTAGGGAATATTCCTATGGAATCTTACCTGTAAATGGGTGGATTCATCGTTCTCACGAAGTTTTCGAATTATAGTAGTCCACTCCCGGCCAGGTTTTGATATGAGGAGACTGGTTCTTTCTTGAAGTTGACAAATTTGTGTGTGTTTAAGGTTTCAGAGAATATTCCAATGGAATCTTACTTGTAAAAGGATAGATTCATCGTTCTAACGAAGTTTCTGACTTATAGTAGTCCACTACTCCGCAGGTTTCGACCTCAGAGTCAGTTTCTTTCTCGAAGTTGACTAATTTGTGTGTGTTTAAGGTTTCAAAGAATATTCCAATGGAATCTTACTTGTAAAAGGATAGATTCATCGTTCTAAGGAAGTTTCTGACTTATAGTAGTCCACTCCTCGCCAGGTTTCGACCTCGGAGTCAGTTTCTTTCTCGAAGTTGACGAATTTATGTGTGTTTAAGGTTTCGCAGAATATTCCAATGGAATCTTACTTGTCAAAGGATAGATTCATCGTTCCAACGAAGTTTCTTACTTATAGTAGTCCACTCCTCGCCAGGTTTCGACCTCGGAGTCAGTTTCTTTCTCGAAGTTGACTAATTTGTGTGTGTTTAAGTTTCAGAGAATATTCCAATGGAATCTTACTTGTAAAAGGATAGATTCATCGTTCTATTAAAGTTTCTGACTTATAGTAGTCCACTCCTCGCCAGGTTTCGACCTCGGAGTCAGTTTCTTTCTTGAAGTTGACGAATTTATGTGTGTTTAAGGTTTCAGAGAATATTCTAATGGAATCTTACTTTTAAAACGATAGATTCATCGTTTTATCGAAGTTTCTGACTTATAGTAGTCCACTCCTCGCCATATTTCAACCTCGGATCCAGTTTCTATCTCGAAGTTGACGAATTTGTATGTGTTTAAGGTTTCGGAGAATATTCCAATGGAATCTTACTTGTAAAAGGTTAGATTCATCGTTCTTACGAAGTTTCTGACTTATAGTAGTCCACTCCTCGCCAGGTTTCGACCTCAGAGTCAGTTTTTTACTCGACGTTGACGAATTTGTGTGTGTTTAAGGTTTCAGAGAATATTCCAATGTAATCTTACTTGTAAAACGTTAGATTCATCGTTCATACGATAGTAGTCCACTCCTCTACAGGTTTCGACCTCGGAGCCAGTTTCTTTCTCGAAGTTGACAAATTTGTGTGTGTTTAAGGTTTCAGAGAATATTTCAATGGAATCTTACTTGTAAAAGGTTTTATTCATCATTATACCGAATTTGAAGTCAGAACCCACCCAGAGCTTCATGGTTCATAGTTTATTTGTCCTTATACCGAATTTGAAGTTCGAATTGACACTGAGATTCATATTTATCGATTTTGATGATGTATCCTGCTAAGTTTGAAGTCAGAACCCACCCAAAGCTTCATGGTTCAGTATTGAAGTTGACAAAAAGAGGTGTGTTTAAAGTTTCAGGGAATATTCCGATGGAATCTTACCTATAGATGGGTGGATTCATCGTTTTTACGAAGTTTCCGACTTATATTAGTCCACTCGCGGTAATGTTTCGAGCTCGGAGCCAGGTTCAGTATCGAAGTTGACGAAAATGGGTTTGTTTAAGGTTGCAAGGAATATTTCGATGGAATCTTACCTATAAATGGGTGGATTCATCGTTCTTACAAAGTTTCCGACTTATAGTAGTCCACTGTCGGTCTAGAAGCCAGGTTCAGTATTGAAGTTGACGAAAAGGGGTTTGTTTAAGGTTGCGGGAAATATTCCGATGGAATCTTACCTATAAATGGGTGGATTCATCGTTCTCACGAAGTTTCCGACTTATAGTAGTCCACTCACGGCCAGGTTTTGATCTCAGAGACAGGTTCTTTCTTGAAGTTGACGAATTTGTGTGTGTTTAAGGTTTCAGAGAATATTTCAATGGAATCTTACATGTAAAAGGATAGATTCATCGTTCTAATGAAGTTTCTGACTTATAGTAGTCCACTCCTCGCCAGGTTTCGACCTCAGAGTTAATTTCTTTCTCGAAGTTGACAAATTTGTGTGTGTTTAAGGTTTTGCAGAATATTCCAATGGAATCTTACTTGTAAAAGGATAAATTCATCGTTCTAACGAAGTTTCTTACTTATAGTAGTCCACTCCTCACTAGGTTTTGACCTCGGAGCCAGTTTCTATCTCAAAGTTGACGAATTTGTGTGTGTTTAAGGTTTCGGAGAATATTCCAATGAAATCTTACTTGTAAAAGGTTAGATTCATCGTTCTTACAAAGTTTCTTACTTATAGTAGTCCACTCCTTGCCAGGTTTCGACCTCGGAGTCAGTTTCTTTCTCGACGTGTACGAATTTATGTGTGTTTAAGGTTTCAGAGAATATTCCAATATAATCTTACTTGTAAAAGGTTAGATTCATCGTTCATACTATAGTAGTCCACTCCTCGCCAGGTTTCGACCTCGGAGCCAGTTTCTTTCTCGAAGTTGACGAATTTGTGTGTGTTTAAGGTATCAAAGAATATTTCAATGGAATCTTACTTGTAAAAGGTTGGATTCATCGTTATACCGAATTTAGAACCCACTCAGAGCTTCATGGTTCATAGTTTGTTTGTCGTTATACCGAATTTGAAGTTCGAATCGACACTGAGATTCATATTTATCGATTTCGATGATGTATCCTGCTAAGTTTGAAGTCATAACCCACCCAAAGCTTCATGGTTCAGTATTGAAGTTGACGAAAAGAGGTGTGTTTAAGGTTTCAGGGAATATTCTGATGGAATCTTACCTGTAAATGGGTGGATTCATCGTTCTGACGAAGTTTTCGACTTATATTAGTCCACTCCCGGCAAGGTTTCGAGCTCAGAGCCAGGTTCAGTATCGAAGTTGACGAAAAGGGGTATTATAGTAGTCCACTCCCGGATCTTCTTGGTTCATAGTTTGTATGCCGTTATACCACATTTGAAGTTCGAATCGACACTGAGCTTCACATTTATCGATTTCGATGATGTATCCTGCTAAGTTTGAAGTCAGAACCCACCCAAAGCTTGTTGGTTCATAGTTTGTACGCCGTTATACCATATTTAAAGTTCATGACTTGTATGACTAGTCAAAATTGCTTCATGACTTATGTGACTAGTCGAAATTCAAACCGGAAGCACAAAGAGAAAGCACAAAGAAACACACTAATTATCGAATTCATTTTTCATTTTCCCGATTCATTCTTATACAGTTTTTGGATATTTTTATATCCGAATGTCGATAGCAATGTCCTAAATTTATTAATATTTTGTTTGGATTTTTTTTCATGTCGAAGGTTGATAATTAAACCGAATACATGAGTTCGCATTAGCACAAAGAGAAACACACATGCTTCTCAATCCGTATGAGCATCCCAAATACAGTCTCATCCGTCAAAAAAATTTCTTAATCTGTATGTGTGGATCAAACGAAACGTGGTTCGTCCATCATTTTCATTCGGATTCACTCATTCTATTTTTTATGAAGCATTTTTTTACTCACTCATTCTTGGTTGTATCACCAAACCCTCCCTCAACAACTCGAACCTAATTCCTATCTGTTTTTCTCTTTCTTCATCTCCTTCTGAAGAACACCTCTCCTCTCCTCCACAGACGACCGTCGGCACTCCATCACCACCGCTGCTCTTCCCTCAATCCCTCTTCTTCATCATCTTCTCCCAATCTCTCTCTTTAACTCCCCCTTTCTCTCATCCGCAACAGTCAACAGTAGAAGCTCATCAAATCCGGATCTGAACCAAATTCTAATCAACCCGTCACTGATTCAAATTACACAAAACCCCTTATTTCTTCTCGGTAACAATCAACAGCAGCAACTTCTCCATCTCCATCTCCGGTAACAAAAATAAAAACCCTCAAATCTCAATGTTGAGCTGAAAAAAAACAAACCCTAGATTTCAAAATCAAAATCTCTGAAGAAAAATGCGTGATGGTTATGCTCTGGTGGATGAATGAAACTGATGGAAGTATGGGTATGTATTAGAAGGAAAGAAGTTAATAAGGAATTGATGGTTGTAGCTCAAGTTGCAGGCTCGATTGGGTTGGATTTGCAGCTGATTTTGAGATGGCATAAACTGGTGGTGAATTGAGTTAATCTGAGCTCAATTGGGGACGATGAGTTTGTGCTTGAATGGTTAATGTTTTAGATGGGCTGGAGTCTGAGTTTGACGGCAAAAATAGTGAAATTCTGTGGGTGATTTGGATAAATTCTGGTAGTAAATGGTACCATGGGTCTGTGGGGTTTTGTTTGAGAGAAGACAAGAGGTTTTTGAAGTGAGGTTTTCAGCTGGAAAACTCAGCAAAAATGTATGTCCTTGCAGCTGATTTGGTGGATGTGTTTCAAGGGTTTTTGGATGATTTCAAAAGATAGGGAAAAAGAACAAGGAGAAGTGCTTGAGTCTGCGATGGATATGGTGAAGTTCTTGAGATGAAATTCAGCTGTAAAATGTTGCTGCTGGAGATTTATGGGTATTTACAAGAGTTTGAACAGGAGATGGAATTATAGAGTCGGTATTATGGGTGTCCAGTGGAATTTGAAGTTAAGTAGAATACAGAATTGGAGCTAAAAATTAGATGGGAGTATCAAGATGTAAAGATCGGAAGCTATTCATGGGTGATGCAGTAACAAAAAGGAACGCATTTGCAGCAGCACATTCATCCTATTCTCAGTAGCTTTAAAGAACACAGGAACAACATTAAGGGATTACTCACATGGTGAAGTTAATCTATCAAACCATCAAGATATGTTGGTGAATCGTAATCTTAATAACCCATTATCACCACCACCACCAAATCCTAAACAGCAGCAACCAGCTTATGTTACAGGTATATCTATTATGTTCTCATGTGCAAATTTTAGTAAACATTGCATGTCATTGTTGGGTGTTCCTTTGTTGAGTCTCAGTGCTGGTTTGCTGTTAATTAGTAGAATATATTTAAGTTTCATACATTTTGTAATGCTGGCTAACTGAAGTTTCCTGTTGATTTTCAGTATCAGTCAAGAAATGGAAGCGGAAACACATATATTGTCTCAAATATTGGAGTGGATGCCAAACTTGGGAGTGGCACCAAAAAGACCCCATCTTAGAGAGATTGAACGCGGATGTGATATAGTTATTGCGACTCCTGGACGTCTGAATGATATTTTGGAGATGAGAAAAATCAGCCTCCGCCAGGTTTCCTATCTTGTGCTTGATGAGGCAGACAGGATGTTGGACATGGGCTTTGTGCCACAGATTCAGAAATTTTTTAATGAGATACCTCCTTGCCGCCAGACGCTGATGTACACTGCAACTTGGCCCAAGGAACTGCGTAAAATTGCTGCCGATTTACTAGTCCTGTTCTGGTTAATATTGGGAATACTGATGAGCTTGCTGCAAACAAGTCCATTACTCAGGTGAGAAAGAAGTTTTCTGTCACTTGAAAAATGGTTCTTGAGCATGGTTTGATTTATGTTGTGTCCATTATATGCTTGAGTTTTTTTTTTTTTTTTTTTTTTGAGATGATGACTAGTGCTTTATAAGAAGGATAAGGTTTCTCACTATTTGCATTTCAGTACTGAGGAGAAGTTGTTAAACCAAGTTCAAGGTCAAGTGTTGCCTGCTGAAAATTCCCAACAGGATCTTGAAAAGGAGGTGCAATGTGCCTAGTGATAATGGAGGAGATGCGCAAATGTGACACTTAGTGATGAAAAATTAACACGATGAACTATGGAGGATGTACTGACTCTTTGCTAATATTTAGAAGATGCAGCGGTAGCTGGTGAGTAAGAATGATGTATGGGGAAACATTTTAGAGTAAGTGAATCATGACTATAAATTATTACTGTTTGTTGTCGTTATTTAGTTAATGGCTTGACATTTTGACATGGATGATTAGTTTTTATGGTTAAGAGCTTTCAACGAATGTTGTCTTGTTTACTTTGGTTCATGTATGTGTTGTTAGGCATCACTTGACCATTCTGATATTGGAGCATAAGGTGATTGGATGCCTTATAACCCATGGTATTTGAAGTGGTAAATTCCCCTCAACTTTCCTATATTAAATGGAAGAACAATTGAGGCCTTATCACTTAGGTATTTTTCCCCGAGCCGGTTGTAGTATGAATGTGAATGCAATGCGTCAACGACTTTCTTCGTTTCTTTTTGTTGGTTGTTAGTGCATGTTGGTTGGTAGAGATGATTATTGATTGTGTATGTGTGATACTCCAGTAATTCTGAAGAAGGATCCGCATCCGTAGCCGCTTAACCCAAAGGGGCAAGTGGTAGTGGGTGGGGCACAAGAAGCAGGAGCCGCATCCCTAATAGATTTGGAGGAGGGTATAACAAACAAAAGGATCAAGTAGAGGAAGGTTTGATTTGCGCTGATTACTAGTGCTTTATAAGAAGGAATTTGGAGCCAGTGTTTACTCTGACTGATAAAGAGAAGTGGGATTGATGCCAGGTTTTGTACTGCGAGCAATGAACTTGTCCCTGATCCCATGGGTTATAGTTTTTCCTTTTCTTTTTGTGATATGATTTTTTGCTGGTGTTGTAGTGGAAAGAAGAAATAGTGGTAATTTTTTTAACACTGTAACGGGGATTCACTTGTTTTAATTTTTAACGTGAATGAATGCAAATGTGTTACACTAGCAGGTTAATGTGAATGTGAATTATTTTCGGCAATTCGGTTTCAACTATAAAAAAAATTCAAAATAGTTTTATGAACACAACTTCTAACAAAAGTTGTAGTTACACAGTCATCTACTAAAACAGAAGTTGTTACTTCTAATATTACAACCTTTAAGGATGTTGTGTTAGAGATTATGACTACACTAGACAAAGGTTGTGAAATAAAGTATAACAATATAAATAAGAGTTGTACAAGATTTTTTAACCACCCGAACAAGAGTAGTGACAAGACTGATCACAATCATAGTAAGAGTTGTGAAAGAAACTTTTGAAAATTATGTTAGAGTTTGACAACCTAACAAGGGGGTTGTGATAAAGTTTTCTACTATACATAGTGGTTGTTGTGGAAGGATGTCCTACAACTTCTATAGGTATAGTGAAAGTAGGATTCACAACTCTTATTAGAGGTTGTGTTAGGCTTACAAAAAAAATCGAAAGAGAATCACAACTGAACCACAAGGTAGTCCAAACTTGAATCACAACTACGTTTACGACTCTTAGCTCGAAGTCGTAGTAAATCGGGACCTTCTACAACCCCCTTCCACAACGCATAGAATAGAGTCGTCGTAGGTCTAATACAACACTTGTCAGGGGTTGTCAAAGTATGTTTTTCCCGTAGTGAATGGTCAAGGGTTTCGAAGCAAGGATACTAACCTTTACACTTAATTTTGTGTTTAAGTTAAGGGCCGCTTATATATAACATCATGCCCATTTTATAAGGGGGTCATATAGACGATGTCTCTCTCGGGAACTATGGGAGTATAGGACCAACATGGCTCTATGACTCTATCCGTTGTTTCACTTCGTCGATTACAAAACTGATATTGTCGAGCTTCAAAAATTCGAACACTAATATATACACCGAGTTAGCGAGTAACGGATCGTGCAGTAACTTTTATTTTCATTGGTTTTACGCCGATCTTATCCATGATTGGGGTCATGTTTTGAAAGTATTCAGAATTCGGATTTGCTTGAAGGATTCTTTTTCTTTTCATTCATCTACACATATCACAAAAAAACGACACTTCTATCTAGGAAATAATGAACTTCAAAATTGTAAGAAGGTCATTTACCATATGAAAATAGGTCCTCCCCAAGAAGGAATTCGGGTTTTTGCAATGGCCATTTGGTTGTTTTGTAAGTTTTCCTACTGTCTTACAAAAGAATCTCACCCTTATCGATTACTATTCATTAGATATCACCTACCTATGATTTATCAACTGTTGTTTAGTTAATACTTCATACATTGACTGGTAGGTCCTAATTTTTTTCATGATTAGCACCATAACTGGTCCATAAGCTATGGAGTTGGACGCACACAAAAAAGAGAAATTTGCTTAAAAAAGTAATATAAAAAGCACATAAAGAAATCAATATATTTACTAAATAATTAGAGAACAGATTTATAGATTATTCAAGTAATTATGCTGATCATGATGATGGTAATGATCATTTCGCCTAAAAACCACATTATAAAAGGAAATA
Organism: Papaver atlanticum; assembly: GCA_023531105.1. NCBI lineage: Eukaryota > Viridiplantae > Streptophyta > Magnoliopsida > Ranunculales > Papaveraceae > Papaver > Papaver atlanticum. The sequence continues at coordinate 886,971 of JAJJMB010012497.1, forward strand.
CGAGCAATGCTAACTATTTCATTCAAAATCTTTGCCATTTAGTTGTACTTAGCAAATTTTCATCATAAAATTGCTGCATAGAGAAAACAGGAAAAATGCTTAAGAGATCAGTGAGCAGCAGCAGTAGTGGTAGTGGTAATGGATCAGTTGGAGGAATAATGGGCTGGCGTTGGAATCGACGGCAACAACTGAGAAGGCGAAGAGGCGTAACGGTACAATTGGGTAATAAAAGAAGAGAATTAGTGGTAGGATCAAGATCGGTAGTAATCCGGTGGAGGTGCGTAGTTGCGCCGGCACTTAGGAAGTTGAAGAAATTGCTGTTTGAGGTTGCATTGAATGGGATGTTTATAGAAAGCTCAAATTGGCCATTAGCTAACATTTCCTCTCATTTGATTTTCACTTGAAGCCTTTATGATATTTTCTTCTTCTAATCGGATGCTTGTTACTACTGCTGTGTTGTAGCTACAACACCTGCACCAATTTAGAGTGTATAGAACTGATCATTATAAATTGGAAACGAAACTGGTTAAGCGCCCCGATTTGTGGCATAAGCCATGCACTATCGCGTTGTTTTTTTTTTTCCTATACGAGAAGAAATGCATTATAAAAATAAAACTAAAAATTGTTAAAGGAGAAATATAGTACTATTACATAGAATGGAGCCTCTATTTATAGGCTAAGTTGTTAACCCTGGTTACATGTAGATGGGGCCGCACACATGGGCCAAAGGCCCTACAACACTCCCCCTTGTGCGGTCCAATAGTAGTGCTTCATATGTAGTGCTTCACATATAATGCTCTCGATGTAGCGCTTCAGATATAGTTCTTCGGATCTAGTTTCTCTCCTCGATGACCGTCATATCTAAGTCCATTTCCTCATTAAAACCTCGCCAGGAAAATCCAGACAGACAAAACCTGAACTAAAGAAAAAAATTGAATATTACAAAAACTTAGACAAAGTTGAACTCGCATATGTTTCCTCAATAAAACCGTGACAATGGAAAACCCGGTGGGATAAAACCTTGAGGAAAGGAAAAGCGTACAACGCGATAAGTCAGCAAGTATGCCTTTGATGATTACCCATACATAATATTGATGAACACCTAGTATTGATACGCAATAGTAGTATCAATACTACTAGTTGACTTGTGGCTCCTTGATTTGTTGTGCTGGTTTTGGCAATGGTTTCACTTGACAAACTATCGAGTTACATTTCTTTGATTCTGATATTTTCAAGCAATTATATCAATGCAATCTGCAGGTCTTTATCATTTATCATGTAACCGGTGTAGTTATGGTTGCCTCACTAAAAACCTTGCCGAGAAACAAAAACCCTGTGGGAAAACTAATCTCGATCGAAGGGAAAAAGAGTACAAGACAGCTTCACATTTCGGAGTTTAAATATGTCGACATCATATCCTTCGATCCTCCCTCTGATGTCGGCATCTCCCCCTGATGCCATTCAGAGGAGTTTCCAGACAGTTCCTTCAGTCATATACTTTCCAAAAGTGAATATAGGAAACGACTTAGTAAATAAATCAGTCATGTCTCCCTATGATTACTTTCATGGGGGGAGATTATTATTCCTTTATAATCAACAACTTTTGGATTGCACTTCCGTTAGCATTCCTCTTTATGTCTTTGTATGGATAAAACAAACTCATATCAATGGTTCCTTTTAAGTATATGGTTACATTCATTATACCATTCCAAAGACGTTGTGTCGGCGCTAAGTTATATCTAGCTATCAAGTTCACTGGGGATGAAATATTTGGTCGAGTACATTATTATACTAAGTACAACAATGCGTCTATTGTACTTAGATATGGGAATTTCATCTCCCAACACGTCTTCATCATTTTATTTTAGATGAAATGGTCACTTACTTACATTTGAACCTCGACTAATCATGGGAGTGCTATCAGGATGCATGTCTGTGTTTAAATTTCCTGACAACTTTAGACATCTGCAAACTGTTAGAATAATATACCACAAGCTCGGTATTCGGTCGAGCTTCCCAGATTTTTCATCTCAAATTCGGATTTCAAATAACTTTTAAGGTCTCTTATTACATCAAGAGTACCCATCATGTCTGTACCATCGACATAGATAGCTACAATTCCAAATCAGGAACTTTCTTGTGAATAGGCAAGGAAAAATAACTTATTTGTCTATCCCCTCCAAATCAAATAGCCACTTAGACGGGTATACCACATCCGCTTGATTGCTTCAATCTATAAGTGAGCGTTCTATCTAACTGTAAACGCACTCCGTGGTTTAGAGACACTTGATTTGGGAAACAAAAGGCTATCAATTACTTTTGTAAATATCTGCTATCTCTTGATTCTTTCAGAGATACGTAACAACTACATACATATGCTGCATTTTAAGTCCTTTTGAAATTACCAAGCTAACTAAGTAGCGGAACGCTATAATGTTCATTACAAGAGAACAATCCCAGGGCTTTGTGAGAAACCTCGCACCACAAGGCGGATCTTTATACTTTAAGACTGCTATCTTTTCATTATGCTTTGTGACAAATCAATCATGTATGTCCAATAGGATTTACACTTGGTTGGTTAGCACTACTACACCAAATACCTATATATTTGTCAAGGAACCAAGTTCTACCTGGATTATATAGGCCAAATATGCTCTTTGTTGACATTAAACAATAAGAAGCATGGTTCGATCTCATAGTGCACTATTTCCTTGAGCATCTATATATAAAAATATTCATTAATATGCTCGCACGATCTTTCCATTGACTCGTGTGTGTTCTCATAATCCTTTAGGATTTCATTGTTCTCTGGAATCATTAAACTTCGGAGCGTCCTCCAATATTGATTCATGGACATAGTCAGAGACAATCAAATGAGATGATTTCATTAATGATACAAATTAGGTTGTCCCTTACTCATCTACTTCCTTTCTAGTTGAGTATTGATCGAACCTGGTGGTCTCTCCATCTTCCTTTATGGATCCACAGCCTTAACTACACTTCCACCAAGTGTAGTTGCAACACCTTAGTTTATGGTGTACCCCATACTGAGGGTTTCTATCCTTGCATGAACATTTGCAGCTGGTATGTGTGATCTTGTCACGTTGTCGATCGATATCAATGCACTTTTTGAAATCAATTATTCTATGTCACTTCACATTTACATTTGTGGAGTACAAGAATCAATATGAGAAACAGTGGGAACAGACCACGACAGTTCCTGTCCTTCCCTAAAATACTTTTTATTATCTCCCCCTAACGACGGGAAGACTATCTCATTAAAATAACAACCCGCAAATCTAGCGGTAAGAGATCTCCTGTCAAAGGTTTTAACGCGCGGATAATTGTTGGGAGTAAATATCCAACATAACTACTTAATCGTTTTCGTGACCCATCATAGTACGATGTGGACTCGTAATGGCACATATATAGTGCAACCAAAAATGCGTAAGAACACGAATGACAGGCTTATATCCAGTTACCAACTGGTAAGCAGAAAAGGTTGACTAATATTGGGTTCTAAAACGGATTTAATTAAAGGTACGTTTAATATTGCATATCCCCCAAATAGTTAAAGGTAGGTATGTACGCATAACCATGCCTTAGATATCATCTGTAACCTTTGATGATATCCTTTGCGAGACCATGAGGTATAGGATGCTCTGCATTAATCCTATTAAATATGCAATAACAATCAAGTCCTTTTTATGTGCACTAGCTAGCATTTACAAGGGGTGGTGAGCCCTTACATGTATAATATATGCTAGTAGTTTTCCAAACGCAAGATTTCTTGGGAACTATAACTAGTTCAAAGTGTCAAAACATCCATGAGAGACATAAGTCACTTTACCATTTGCATCTTAGGATGCTCTCGATCTTGTTTTACTGAAGGCTTTGTAAAATGAGTGATATGCTTTCTTTTTTAAAATCATAATGGGAAGGGGGTTGTGCATCTAGTACTTTAGAAAACACTTATTGAGAGATATGACGTCACTTCGCATTCAGTCAATCTTTTTTCCCGTTGTCTCGTTCACTCAAATAAAGTGATGTACGTATGAGTCCTTTCTAAATGATCATCATGTCACAACCAATGGTTATGCCCAAAGCCTGTATGAGTCACTTCCCAACATTTTATCGTCGGAGTCAATATGGTTCAATAATCCAAATATTAGCGATTTATATTTCACCAAATCGACTCATAAATTTCTCTAAGAATATGCTTCCTTTCATATTCATTAATTAAAGACAATAAAAGATGTAACCAATACATTATCATCACTGTGAGTTTCCATATGATATCCACTTGCATGGGATTCTTTGGAATTTAACAAGGTGTGCTTAGCTCTCGGTACATATAGAGCTTTTGTGACTTTTAATCTTTGTTTCCTCTTGGCAACAAAGTTTGAGCAGTGCTTCGCTCGATGATCCGATCATCGTAGTCACACTAAATTATAAGGAATTAGTTAAATAACTAGTGTATATTCCTTAAGTTAGTGAAAGGAAAAACCACTATCAGTTTTACATCGAGTTTTTTTCGGAAAGATTTAATAAGTGGTGTGGCCTTATTACGTAACAAAAGGGTATTTATCTCAAGTACTTTAGAGTGTCACGATTCATGTGGATGAAATGCACATGATGATCCTTATACCTCAAGTGCTTTAGAGTATTTTTGTCTTGTGGTAACGATATACTTTTCATTCCATAAGTAAAGACAGTGGATCTTGTTCAATTGAATGAGATAATCAAATTTGGGTAAGTCTGTTGGTAAGGAAAAGTTGTTCTTTCCATTAAAGTTGATGTCTACAGTATGACCTTCCTCCAACTCTTTCACATGTTCTAGTATACCAATATTGGTATGATTTAGCACGTCTAACCCTCTGTTCTTCAAGGTTATTTCCATATTTATCCTTGGCACAGTTACCTCAAGTTGAGAAAATCTCTTTATCCCAATGTATACATTTTTGTTTAAGAGAATCTCACGTGCCTCTCAATCACTTACATCGGGTTGAATAGCTTACTAAAGACTGTGAATCTCTTGTTAACATACTTCAGCATCTACTGTTACGTTAGTATAATGGATGAAGTTGACAAGATAATAATGGAAAGATTCTTCCGACTCATGTCACCTTTTGTAAATCCCTTGTAGACACAAATGACTTCTGTATCAGAGGCTCCTTAATGGCGCTCAAGTACATCTGAGCCCAAAAGGTCAAATCCTAATCGAGTTGGTTTAGTCAAAACCCAGTAAACGGTTTGGTCAAGGGCCGGTCCATAGGGTTGACTAGGTCATGGTTAACAAAAGTACACATATATGGTCCATTATATATGAAGTACTCGGGCCAATTAATAATAAACTCGAAACTATTATCATAGAGGCCCAAATATATTGTTAACCCTAAAATTGGAAATTTCATCATCCAACTATAGTGATCAGAAACCAAATGTAAATATGTCTGATGATCATCAAATTTCTACAGTACATTCATCATAATGTTTGCACAAATATAATAAAATTTCAAAGATATCCAACGGCTAGATAAAAAAATATTAATGACGCCGTATGACTGTTCCAATTAACGTTTCTGTAGACACTGCAGGAAATATCACGTACTTTGGAGTACTTTATGAAATTTTTACAATATGTCAAGAAGGACAATAGGTAAAACATACTAAAAATACAGAAAAATCCAACGTTTGGAATTTGTAAAAATTAAATTTTATTACGCTTTTACAAGCTAAGGTTTTTTCTGAACATAGACAGTTTCATTAAAACCATGCGTTGGAGATTGCATCATATTCTGATTTGATTGAAACGTTTATATAATATGTAATACCTAATTGGTTCAAACATATTCAAATTTCGTGAAAATCTAACGGTGAAATCTCTATGTTTGACAATCATATATTCGTGAAACCCTAGAAAATACTATGAAAACCAAAATCTTTTGTTAAAAAGAAATACCTGGTAACGCATCCATAATATTGTAACCATAAGATCAGAACCATGCTAATCTTCAAGAAGCAATCCATCACAGTTCTCGAACGATTAAAAAAAATTGCATAGTTTATAGAGTCGTGCTGATAACGTGTTAAAGGAGAAATATAGAGAAGAGAAAGATCTTATTCATTAGATATCAATATAATATTACATAGGAATAAGCCTCTATTTATAGGCTAAGGTGTTAACCCTGGTTACATATAGATGGGCAGCACACACGGGCCAAAGGCCCTACAACAAAAATGCATTATTGTCCGTTCCACTGGATCCGTTAAGTTACAACTAAGCTTAGCTATATTGTGTGCAAGATGACTTATGTCTCTTGGAACATATTATAATTTCAAATTATTGAAATTAGTAAGCACACTTAATCCATTTCACAGCTTCAACATTTTCCTTTAACACAAAAATATCATTACAGCTAAGGCTGCACATGGGCCTCTGGGTTTCCTAAGAACCCGGTATCTATGCCTCCTATTGACCGGTTCTCTATTTGAGAGTATATAGACCTGTACCTGTACCTGAAAGACCAGTCTGGTACCGGGTTTTTACCCTATCTCTTGTCTTGGAGTTGGAGTCCGGTCCGGAACCAAAACTAAAATGGAACTCTAAAGATAGAAACAATTTGAAGTTGAAAGGAATGAATCATATGATAATCCACAATTCTGTTAATAATGGTAAAGGAAATATTTGATTGTTTTGGAGTGCTTCAATATCCAACAATTGTATCTATTACTAATCAAGTAATAACAATAAATGTTAGTGGAGTTTTAGTATCTGGAGTTCATGCTGCATCTCTGGCTGTAGATATAAGGGAATTATTGGGAGAATTAGAAAGAATTGCAAATATGAATATGCCTTGGCTTGTAAATGGAGATTTTAATACTGTTTTGAGTGTGGAAGAGAAAATTGGGGGAAGAAATCCACTAGGTGTGGCAATGCAGGATTTCCATAATTGTATTAATATAAGCAATTTAATTCAAGCTCCAAGCTCTGGTATTCAATACACTAGGTGTAATAATAGAGTGGGGCTGAAAAGAATAGTGTGCACATTGGACATAGCTTTATACAATCTGAAATGGTTGGAATTGTACCCAGAATGGAGTTATAAGGTTTGTGTAAGAGGTGTCTCTGATCATAGTCCTCTTTTAGTTTCTTGTATTCATATCTAGACCAAAGAATGTTCCTTTTAGAGTTCTCAAGATCTGGCTAGCTGAGGAAGGTTTTAAAGAAATAATTCAAGAAGTATGGAATGAAGAGTTGACAGGAAATCATGCTTTTGTGTTCATGCAAAAAATGAAGAATATGACAATTAAAATTAGGGATTGGAACTGGAATGTTATTGGAGATGTCAGACTGAAATTGCAAAAAGCTGAAGAGGATGTTAAGGAATCAACATTACTATCTGATAAAAATCCTAAAGACATTACTCTGTTGAACAACTTAGTAACTGCAAGAGGAAGACAAGAATTAGCGAATGAGCAACATAAAGCAATACTTCATCAAAAATCTAGAGAAGAATGGCTAAAAGAAGGAGCAGCAAATACAAGATTTTTTCATACTTCAGTGAAGATTAGGCAAGCAATAAATGCAATATCTGAATTAGAAGAAGATTCTGGAGCTATAGTAACTGACCAAAAAAGAATTGCAAATATCTTGGAGCAACATTTTGAAAATAAGTTTAAATATCAAGAAGTCAACCTAGTTGAGGAAATTTTTGAAGCCATTCCAGAAATAATTACACATGAAGATAATAGAATATTGGAAGCAATTCCTACTAATGAGGAAATAAGAGCAGTTGTTTTTCAGTTAGATGCTGACAGTGCTCCTGGACCTGATGGGTTTCCAGGATTATTTTACAAATTTGCATGGGATATCATTAGTGAGGGAGTTACTCAAGAAATTAAATACTGCTGGAAAAATGGATTCATACCAAAAGGTTTGAAATCAAACTTTATCTTTTTGTTACCAAAAGTAAGTTGTGCAAGAAAACCAAATCAATTTAGGCCAATAGTTTAAGTAACTTCAGCTTCAAAATCTTTACTAAATCCTTACTACTAGAATGAGTACAGTTATGGATAAAATTCTGTCAGTTCAGCAAGGAGTTTTCATTAAGGGGAGATGGATACAAAGAGAAGAGAAGGAAATGTTGGATTAAAAATAGATATTACTCAAGCATTTGATTCTTTGAGTTGGGAGTTCTTATTTACAGTAATGAAAAATTTGGTTTCTCAGATAATTGCATTGGATGGATTCATAAAATGCTCTCAACTGCAAGAGTTTTTGTTTTGGTAAATGGGGAACCAATTGGTTTCTTTCAAGTGGCAAGAGGCTTAAGGAAAGGTGACCTATTGTCACCAATTCTATTTTTTTTAGCATAAGATGTTTTGAGTAGATGTCTGAGCAAAATGGTGCAAGAACACAAGATAATGCCAATGGTTAACAGAAAAGGCATACAACCAACACACATTTTCTTTGCAGATGATGTTTTCTTGTTCTTTTATGGTCATAAGAAGAATATTGAAAGAGTAATGAAGTTATTGAATGACTATCAAGAATCTTCAGGTCAAGTGATAAATAAACAGAAAAGCAAAGATTTTGTTGGAGGTGTTACTGAAGTAAGGAGGAATCAAATTGCGGAGATATTTCAGATGGCTCTATCCAATTTTCTAGATAAATATTTGGGAGTAATTTTAAAACCTGGAGGAGTTAAATCCAGTCATGTCTGGAAGTAGTAGAAATGTTGCAAAAAAGACTTGCTAGCTGGAGAGGTCAATTGCTAGCTTTTCAAGAAAAAATCACTCTGGTGAAGACAGTTCTTTGGAGAATACCAATCTACAATATGTATGTGTATAAATGGCCTATGAAAGTTATTCAGACTTGTGAAAGAATCATAAGAAATTTCATTTGGTTAGGTAATCCTTCAACAAGAAAACTTGTTACTCTCAAATGGGATAAAACTTGTACTCCATTGGAAGAAGGTGGCTTAGGTCGTAAAATATTGATGGCAATCAATAAATCATTGCTAATGAAGTTTCTCTGGAAAATGCAAAATACTGAAGATGAATGGGTATTATTTATGAGAGAAAAATTTCAGAAAAAAGGATGGAGTATGGATGAACACATATATAAAATCATCAATCTGGCCTGGTATCAAATGGGTGATAGAAGATGTGAAGCAAAATACAAGGTGGATTGTAGGTGATGGAGAGAATATATATGTATGGTGTGATGCATGGATAACAGAAAAGCCTTTGATTGAAATTTTTCCTGAAGATGAATACATATCACAGACAATAAAGATGAAAGTTGTTGAATTGATTACAGATGGAAAATGGTTTATCCCTCAGAGAATGTTTAGGTACTTTCAAGTTGAAGACCTACCAGTTATATCAAAAAAAAAAGGATAAGAGAATATGGATGGGAACTATGTCTGGAGAATTCTCAGTAAAATCAGCATATCAATTAATCAGAACTCACTATCCTAGAGTGGATTGATCTAAAATGGTATGGAACAAATGTTTACATCCTACTATATCTAGTAATGTATGGAAGTTGGTTAGAGGAATTTGTGCTACAGATGACAAACGGAAAGGAATCAGTAGAAAGTAGAAACTTAATATAACTTTAACACTTTAGATTGGGTGAGCTCCCTAATTAAGTGAAAGTCAATAGTTGCATACCTCATTCTAATATGAAGTAGGGGACACGGAGCTAAATAACGAAATTGAGCTTTTTGTTATCACAAACAATAGTAGAAGAAGAAGAAATAAAACATCAAGGTTCTCGAGGACCTCAGCTGCAGTATGAGCTAATGATCTATACTGAGTTTCAGTGGAGCTTCTTGCAATAGTTGGTTTTTTCTTTGAGGACCAAGAAACATGATTGGAACCAAAAAAGCACACAAAAACCACTTGTGGACCTCATATCATCAAGATTCCCAATGCACTGAGAGTCATAGAAGGATGAAATAATTGTCAAACCCTTGTTTAGGACAATAGTAAAATCTCGTGTACTTTTTAATATCTCAAAACCCTTCTAGATGAGAGAAGATCCTTTTTAAAAAGTAATTTTGTCCCGTCTGCTAGAGGTTGAAGAATTCCCAAAAGAAAACGCCAACGGTTGCTGGCTTATTTGTAAAATAAAATAAAATACGTTATAAAGAAATAATTGGTCGGTTGGATATTCGGGAGCCAAAGACTAATTAAGTTAACTTGAAGTTTTAGTTTGAATTATTTGATTTATTAGATCTTGAATTTTTATGAACTTTGTTTCGTTTTCAGCAATTCATGGAATAATGAATCGGGGAAAAAATAATAGTGGTATGATTTCTCATGTGCTGGCTGTTAAGATATGGTCAAGATATTATACGATCTTTGCATTATTGTGTTGTTATACGGTTGTAACTGCATATATATTTCCTTTTGTATTTGTCCTAGTTATTGTTAGGTGTATCTTTATTCTTTCCTTATCAAGTTCTGTAAGTTTGTATAAAGCGGGCCTTTTTCCTGTGAATACATTGAGTTAATCTCCCAACAACTGTAGAATCTCTATACTTATGTTTAACATGGAATCAGAACTAGGAAAGATCTAACAACCAGTTATCCGCTGCAATATAATCCAAAGAAAACATTAGTCATTGCCTTTTGATCATAACCTAGTTCAAAGTATAAACCCTACATTCGGAAACATAGTAATCATGTCAAAAGAAGATTTTCAACCTATCACTGTTCGGTTTGATGGAACAAACTACAATCACTGGTCATTTCTCATGAGGAGCTTTCTTAAAGGAAAGAGTATGTGGAAGTATGTCGATGGTTCAAAAAATGCTCCTACAGCAAGCAGTTCTGGTGACAATGGAAAATAAATACAAACAAAGGATCTAAAAGAAGAATGAAAGATTAACAATCACAAGATTCTCACTTGGATTATCGGAAACACGGTTATTCCTTCTATAAGCATGCAACTCACCAGTTTTGATGTAGACAAAGATGCATGGGACTTTCTTTCAAAAAGGTAAACTCAAATCAACTTTGCTCAGCGATATAAACTTGAACAAGATATTAGATCTATGAAGCAATCACATGACCAGACTATTTCTGTTTTCCATTCTGAGATGTCTATAGTCTGGAATCAATTAGCACTCATGGAACCAGTGTGGACTGTAGACTTGGAACTGTGGCAGAAATATAGAGAGGAAACACGTTTAGTTCAGCTTCTAATGGCTTTACGTGATGTATTTGAGTCTGTTAGGGAATCTATCCTTCATCGTTCACCTCTTCCAACTGTGGAAGCTGCTTTGTGTTAGAGCATTTCTCGGTCGAACTCGCAAGTGTTGCTATCTCAAGCTTGTTTGTCAAGTTTAGTTGCCAAAACTATAAGTCTTGATTTCTAGTCTACTTATAGCTAAGTCTCGGATTAGGATAGTAAGTATAGTTTAGCCTTAGACTCCACGGCGTTCATCGATTGAAGACGAAGAACTACTCAAGGGAACTTCTAGAACTTCATCAACAAAGAGGTATGTGGAGACTTGAACTTATCTATCACTTAAAAGTCTATCTATTCTATCTCCTATTTTGAGACAAAAGTCGTATTTCTATATAGGCTTCAATTATACACATTTGCAATTTCGAGCCGAGTTTATCTCGCTTATCTATTTCTCGAAATATGTGTATGTAAGCTTTCACTTTGGCCAAGTTCATCTTTACTCGTGACGAAAGTCATGTTGATTATTTCAATAACTTGAAAATCGCTTTGATGAAAATAGTTTGTGGATAACGACTATTTTAACATCCTCTAAGAAAGTTTCAATGATTGAAATGAGAGTTTAGAACAAGTAACCATGTTTGGATATAAACATAGTGTGTTCTCACATTTGTGTAAAAGTCCAAAACCGGGAACCTAAAGTATGCGTACCCGTACGCGTACCGGCGGTTGTTGGAAACTCGGGAAAGTATGCGTACCCGTATGCATACTGGCGGAAGTTTCATGTCCGTGAATTTCTGCTGGAGTTTGGAAGTGTGAATTGGTATGCGCACCTGTACGCGTACTGGCGTAACCAAACTCGGTCCGACCACTTAGGTATGCGTACCCATTTGCATACTTAAGTAGGTTACTTTCTAAAATCGGTTTATTCATGAACTAAAACATTTATATAATAAGGAATGCAATCTTTGCAAACCGTGGCTATAATGTTCATGAATTGATTCGAGTGAATCAAAACCGATTTTGCTTCAGTTGTATATTGTATACTTCTAAAAGATCTAAGCAATTGAACAACTCTATAACTAGTTCATTTGAGTCATTTGAACTAGTTATGGTGAAGATGAATAAGGTTGATATGAAAGTGCTCATATGGCTAACCATTGGTTAACTATTGTTGAACCAACTAAGTGTACACGTTTAGGTACGGTTACCCAAACCTAAATGAAGGTACATTTCATTTGTGTATAACAAGCTAAGTTCGATCTAACAGTTGAAAGATATTAGCTTGAATCTAATCAGGTTTTCATCTAACGGTGAATATTGAATGCTTTGTTACCAAGGTAATTTAGATTGCAAACCCTGATTTGGAAACTATATAAAGGAGAACTCTAACAACTGGGAAACTTAATCCCCACACCTCCTGTGTGATAATAGTTGTATAAGCTAGAGTCGATTTTCCTTTAACCTTAGGTTTTTCACAAAACCCTGTAGGTTAACGACTTAAAGACATCATTGGGATTGTGAAGCTAGACCCAACTATTTTCTCTGTAGTTGCGTGATCTGATCTTGTTGTTTCTATCGTGTTTGAGTACAATCATAAGATTGTCTTGAGATTTATATCTCCGATATGCAAGATAGAAAAGTAGTCACAAACACCTTCGTCTCATCGTTTGTGATTCCACAATATCTTTTTTCGTTAATCGATTAAGATTATTGTGAGGTGATTGATATTTCTAGGCTGTTCTTCGGGAATATAAGTATGGTATATCAATTGGTTCCTGTTCACCTTGATTTATAAAAAGACGGAACAAAAAATCGTAGGTATATCTGTGGGAGACAGATTTATCTATTCAATAGTGTTAGAGCATAGCTCGGTTGAACCCACCAAGCGTTGGTATGTCAAGTTTGGTTGTCATATTTTAGTGAATCAAAACTCATTTAAAGAGTCGCTTGATTATATACTAGAGTCAACTTCGTATAGGTTAGCTTGAAAGTATTAGGATATGAGACTTACAAGTATTACATGAAGACTTGAAGAATGTGAAGAAGTATGGAGCTAAAACGACAACATCATCCTTCCTCTTGAGGTTAGTAATATTTGACTTGAACTGTTTCATTCCCTAACGTATCTTTCAAGTCATGCATATTGAAAACATAACTACGAAGCTGTGTATGATACTCTAGTTATACATAGTATTAAGGAATACAATACGAGGTTTATTGCTTAACCATTAAACTTTGTATATAAGACATCGACATGATATGAATGCTATTGTGATTATGTATGGGTATGAGTGAAGATTTCATCCTAGGAAACAATGGTTTACATTCGTTTAAAGGAAGTAAGTTCATAACTTGTTTTGTGAATCGAAAGGGAAATCGCTAGGCTTATTGGTATTGTTATTCATTGCAAATCTATTTTGAATTACCAATATGTGTGTTTAGTATAACTGCTCATAAACTTGTTTATGTATCTTGGTAAAACTATTCACAAGGCCTGACTTATGTATTGGTATGACTTTTATTAGTGAAACCGATCTTAAGTAATCACTCAAGATGGTATGATCGATGCCTTGTAAATAACAACTTTTATCAAGTCACTGGGGAACCGATCCTTGGTGCAACAAATTTACAAGAGGGAATCGATCCTTATAAGAGGTGCAACACGTTTTTAGTAGATGGGGGAACCGATCCTATGAACATGTGCAACAAGTTTGTAGTTTTTGGGGAACCGATCCTATGGACATGTGCAACCAAATACAGGTAGTTACCATAAGTTGTGGGGAACCGATCCTAGTACCTAGTCAGCCGAATTTTGGTAACTAACGTGACTATGCACAATACTCACATGGAGGTAGAACCGAACATTTTTTGGTAGAACCGTGAAACCCATGATTGGTGATTTGATAGGATAATCAATCACATAGTTCTTGGAATTCAGACGAACCAATTCTAAACTTTTCTGTTTCCACAATTATAATTGTTTTATTATAATTAGAAGTAAAATACACAAACGTTAATTCCTATTTTACTTGATAGTTAATCCCTAGTGTTTGGTTGTGTCCGAACCTATTATCAAGTAAACATACTTCGTTGTTGTATTGTCTCGATCTTGTATCCATAGACGATCACACGAAGTGTGAACCGCTTAGTTGTATTGTCTTGACTCAGTCCATAGACAATCACTTTCGGAAAAGGACTTATAGGTGGAAAAGTTTTAGATTGAGGTATATTTCTGAACCTTCGTCTTTTCAAATAGACTTTTCTGTGTTATACAGATTTGTTTATCAAGTCTTCGACTTTGGGTCGTAGAAACTCTTAGTTGTGGGTGAGATCAGCTAAGGGAATCAAGTGCGTAGTATCCTGCTTGGATCAGAGACGTAAGGAGCACGACTGTACCTTGATTCAGTGTGAGGTTAATTAGGGTTCAACTACATTCCAGACCGAAGTTAGCTTTGTAGTAGGCTAGTGTCTGTAGCGGCTTAATACAGTGTGGTGTTCAAATCTGGACTAGGTCCCGGGGTTTTTATCATTTGCGGTTTCCTCGTTAACAAAACTTCTGGTATCTGTGTTATTTCTTTTCCGCATTATATTTTGTTATATAATTGAAATATCACAGGTTTTGCGTTGAATCGATCAATTGGTAAATCCAACCTTTGGTTGTTGATTGAAATTAATTGATCCTTGAACATTGGTCTTTGGTACCGTTCAAGTTATTTCTCTTATATTCAATCAGGCTCACAAATTCTTATTTGTTTGATTGCGGATTGAATTGAGAGATTGAGATATAACTCTTTGATATACTTTTTATTAAGATTGAGTCTGACTGTCTAGTTGATTCTCTTGAAAGTATATTGGAGTTAGTCCATACAGATTGCTAAGCGAAATATTGGGTTAGTCTATCTCTAATAACGTATCAGTTCAGAAATTACCAGATGATTCTGAAAGCTTGGATTCACCTAAGAGAACTGTCACATCTAAGTCAATATCTAAACATTCTCTTGATGTAAATACTGTTGATTGGGAAACACTCCTAGAAGAACAGTTGGATGAACTTTCTGATGAAGGTGATTCCGATATTGATAGAGATGTTGATGAGGAAGTCTCAGAGTATGTTAAGTTTTTGGATTCGTTGAAAATGAAGAAGATTACAACTTATCATGTCACACCTATTCTGACTCCTCTCTCTCGAGAAAACAAGAATTGAAAAAGGATTTACGGAGGTCTTTATGGTCGGAATCGCTCTTGCGAATCGGTCCTCAAAGATACCGAGGAAAACCTGAGTAGATTGTCACTTGAATGTTATCGTGTTTATCAAATATATTTCTTGTTGGAAGAGAAACTTGCAGAAATTAAAGGAAGAATTAACTCTCATCAAGCAAGTTTTGATGACAGAGAAAGCGTTTTTCTCATTCGAGAAAAACACCTTGAGGCTGATTTAGCTGCTGCTCTTGATAAAATCAAGATGTTGAAAGATGACTTGAAAAAGTTCAATACTAGTTCATGCAAATTAACTACTATGCTAGGAGCAAGTAAAAATCATCGTGATACACGAGGATTGGGCTATAAGGGAATAGATGCTCCAAGTATTAGCAAAGAGGTAAAATTTGTCAAGGCTAGTGATTCTTCTCAACAAAAGGTTTCCACTGATGGCAAAAGTGAAATACCTTCACCGGCAGTTAAGGTTAAAAATAGCAAAGTATATCAACCTCCAAAGTCAGCACACACTGATCGAG
Source organism: Papaver atlanticum (assembly GCA_023531105.1). Taxonomy (NCBI): domain Eukaryota; kingdom Viridiplantae; phylum Streptophyta; class Magnoliopsida; order Ranunculales; family Papaveraceae; genus Papaver; species Papaver atlanticum. The sequence continues at coordinate 902,910 of JAJJMB010012497.1, forward strand.
GTAAGAACATTCCTTATGTTTGCCACTATTGTCGAAATAAAAGGTCACATGGAAAGGAGATGTCGTTTCCGTATAAGGAATGAGAAACTTCATGATGTTCTTGTTTGGGCATCACAAGAAGTTGTGAAACCAAGATCATATGTTAAGACTAATCCCCTTAACGTTACAGGTTGTAACTGTCCAACCATTAGGAAAAGGAATCAATGCTGTGATAAACTTAGTTTTGCCTATAAACGTCATACGAATCTTTTTCACAATCGTAATGGTTATCAAAAGGATAACTTTGTAAAGACGGAAACAAGATCCGATGCTCCCAATTGGAGAAAGACTAACTTGCAAAAGAATAGTCAATCAAATTCTCTTCCGAGAATTCTTGAAGAGGGTAACGGGAAGAAGGTTCCGGTTGTTCCTAAACACACTCAGAAGTGGATACCAAAGAAAGTCAATGATTTTTTGAGTGTGAAAAGGAATGATCTCCCAGAAAATTCCATGACTATGGAGAAGGAAGTATCCATGATGTTGGAACTTAAAAATTTCTTTGGAAAGATGGATTTGGATGTGAAAGGTTCTAAAAGCGATCTCTTTCATGATAATCCAAAAGTCACTTGTGGTGAGCAAGACATTGTTCACCTCAACACAACTTGATTGTGTTGTAAGTGCATCCTCACCAAGGAATGCCCTGCTATGTATATGGTGAGGGAAGGACGAGAATTAGGGCACACAGATTATGTTCGGTAAGGCTGTAGAATTCGATTGATTCTTCTAAAAAGGTATGTCTATAAACTTGAGAAATATTTGTGTTTTTATTTTCTTAGACTACTTATAATGATCCATGTACCTTGCTTATCGTTCATTTCTACCTAACTTGATCTTTGTTTAAGGTTCTTATATGTTTAGGTTTGAAAATAGTAGTTCGGGATGTTTGGACTTCATGGTACACATACCAGGTATGCATGCCATCATTTAAAATCAAAATCCAGGGATTTTAGTACGCATGCCCGTTTGCATACTGCTCCAGGTCACGAAAATTCGTTTGCAAACCCGTATGCATACTGGCATGTAGACGTCGATATTCGGTAAACTCGTTTTGGCCGCAACTTCTTCGTCCGAACTCGGAATGATCTCGTTTTGGCCGCAGTTTCTAGGTTCAAGTTTGTTGGCAGTAAAAGAATTTTTGAAATCAGACTTAGATCGTAAAGGGATAAACCAACAGTATTTGGTAAATTCATCAATAATATTAGCATAATATAGATTTCTAGAAACTGAAGCAACTTGACAGGGACCCAAAAATCCATGTGCAACAACTCCAAACCCTCTCTACTAAACACAAAATCCTAGTCTAGCTTAGCCTACTAGGATCTTTGATCATCCTCTTACATGCATCTAGGGCGCGCAATTATGATGTATCTCTAACGCCCACGTAGACTCATATTCGGTAGTGGGTTTCCACTTCGATGGGATTGTAACTCTTCATATATAACAAAGAAATTCCAGAGACAACTATGTCGTTGTAGTATAGTGGTAAGTATTCCCGCCTGTCACGCGGGTGACCCGGGTTCGATCCCCGGCAACGGCGTTTCTTTTTTTGCATTAATGAAGCAACTTTTGCATTTAGGTTGTAGTGTGAGTAAGTGCATTTTGAGGTTGAAGTTCATTGAAAAGAATGTGAAGACATTCTTTCAACAGCAGATAGGGAGGTAAAACTAGAGAAGAATCCAAAGAAATGATAGGGGAAAAGCCTCAGAACTCCAACAAAATGGACTTGTACACATAATTCAAACTGTGCATCCTGGCAATGGATGCAAAAACAAACTAGGAGTAACATTACCAAAACAAAATTATATTTCCATAAAATTTGGCAACAGATTTGAAACAACACGCATTTATAAACAAAACAAAAAAAATTGTTTCATTCAAACAAGGAATACACTAGAGTATGAGTTTGTTAACGTCAACCGTCAGGTTTTCTTAATGCTGTACAATTGAAACATATGATATCTTCTTCACAAGTCAGATGAATATGGCTAACAGTAAGCATATCATGTACATGTACTGGGATGTGGTTGTATCTGGCTAGTCAGTTGAGTTTAATGGCTCATGAAGTAGTATACTGGTATTAATGAACATGAGGGACATAGCAGTTTGTTCGGGCATTCTTCATGTTGATTCGCAAGTGGATTGGTCTCCCTATGGCAGTGCCAGCACCTGCGAGTAGAAACAAAAACCCATCAAATTGACATAATCTGGTATACACTGAGCAGAGGAGAAGCAAATACACAACTATCCAGAGGGAAGAATTAGATGCTGGTAAAGAGCAATACAAAATATAAAAAGGTCTATGTATTTCATACATAATCATTTTCGTATTTTCAGATACCATCATGAATTCTAAATTAGGCGAGAGGACCGAACATTTAATCTCATTTTTCCTTTCAAGAACGTATAAAATCATAAATGACTCCTGAGCATTAAAACTAACTGCCCTGGAAGGCAATATACGATAACATGGCATTACTTAGTCGAAAGCAGGTAAGAGCTCAGGCGTTTGGCAAATAATAACAGGATTATGAGATGTTGTAACAATGACATGACTTGAAAACATACTCCGCCTCGATTATTTGAGTCTTAGGGGTTTAAGCAGGCCCTGTCACCTCTTGAAGTGCACCTATCATAATGTATACAATAATACAGACATTTCAGTGTATATAATCATTTCTCAAGTCCTTTTTTCATTACAATATCCCAGTTGTGATGTAACTGGGACAAGGAAGAAAGATAAAAGACGATGGAAACAAACACGACATCAAAGAGCTGACACAGTATCCTCTGAAATCATGCATTACTTTTATGCAAAACCGGATATAATAACTCTTAGTAGCTTAAATATATCTTCAGTATTAGACAGTTTAATTGGAAACCCGGAGGATCATTAGGCATTAGCTAATTGGAAATCAGCAGAAAGGAAATAAAGCCAAATAGGGACTGACATGAAAGTGGCACAATGTACATACTAAGACCCGTTGTCCATTTTGAGAGATGGAATTAGAGTTCTGTAAGAAGCAATTGGGTGATGCCAAAGTTTGCTAATGTAACTATATAATGATAGAAGCGGTGATTCATGTCTGAGTATCAGCAAATGCCCTTAATCTAACCTATTTCTACCAATATTTAAACTGCTCTAACAAGAAGCTAATCTGCTTGGAACTATGAAAAGTAAATCATGCAACGTCGACAAATTAGAAAACATATCCAATAAGCATGCATTATAGATTATACTCACACTACTAGCATACTTCAAACATCATATATAAGAATCTAAGAGTAGAACAAAAAACACACCTAGAAATGAGGTATCCTCTCTGTGCAACCCAGCAAGTTGGTGTTGATGTTGCTGATGGTGATGCTGCGGAGGTTTCCTTGGGTGTTGGTGGTGTTGCTGCTGCTGCTGTGAGTATTGGTGATGTTGCAGTGATTGCAGTGGGTATCGGTGATGTTGCTGGTGTTGGTGGTGTTGCTGGTCAGTGATGGCATTACCATTCTGCCTAGCCTCTGCCAATTGATTAAGTTGCTTGGTCACAATAGGACCCAACCCAGAGTACATCTCTCGCCATATCTGACTCTGTTGATATGAATTTTCAAACCTCAGCACTTCCATTTCTTCCCTTGAATAACTTGCATCCAAATTCTTTTGACAGAAGACATTTCTAGCTTCAACAAACATACTCAACACATCTTTCTTCAAGCCTGTTTCAGTAAATTCTCTCCTGGAACATTTCTCGACTTGTTGCCTTATGTTCTCAAAGCAAATTCCAGCCCTTTTGTTACCCAAAGGAATGGAACTCACCGCTTCTTTCCTTGCACAGCCATATCCACTACCAATACGAGTACTTCCGATTTCCGCTGCCATTCCTTTACTACTACCACCATTTAAGGATGAGGGTTCTCCCCATTTCCCCCAATTAGTCTCATCAGGATTAATCATCTCTTGAGATGAAGAAATTGATATACTCTCAATAAAATCATCTTGTGTTGTCTCTACTACAAGATTCATAAGTTGATCACCAGTACTTACATCTTGCACTTGAAAGACCTCATCAATTCTACCAAGACTAGTTTCTGAATTCATCATCTTAACTACAACATTTACCAATTGAGACATAAATGGGGGTAAAGAATGAACCTGACATACCTCCTCTTTTGCTGAATCTTTAGAATAAATCTCTTGCTGGTTTTCTTTATAATGAATCATCCAATTCAGTACTACCTTTGCCGACTAGTTCAGAATGAGACATAGAAAGGGTTAAGGAATGAACTTGACATACCTCCTCTTTTACTGAATCGCACCATTTCCCCCAAAAATTAATGATCATCATTTCTAGGGTATCAAAATCAAAATCGCCTAAAAAAGATCCCTCCAATTACTCATCTCAACAAGATTTTGAGATGGAGAAATTGGTTTAGTTTCAAGAAAATCATCTTGTGTTGTTGTTAGTACAAGAATGATATGTTGTTCACCAGTAATTACATCTTTCACTGAATCTTTAATTTCTTCGTTCTTTTTTTCTTCATCCAAAGCCCTAGATATCAAATCCACCATTTTATTCTTTTCTTCTTCTTCTTCTTCATCCATTACTACACTAACTTCTCTAAAACCTAATCAAACTTCAATTACCCTGCCTTAAGTTTCTTAAAATCTCTTCCAATTGCATCCGCAATTTCCTTCTTCTGTGTTTCTCTATTTCTGTAAAGATGATTATTACGAGCCGAAGAATTAAAAAAATAGTAAAAAAAATAAAAAAAGAAGAAGTAGAAAATTCATCGATTTTGGTTTCTATCGAGAAGAACGTAAATGAGGGGTTTGTTTTTTGTGTATTTAGTAGTATAAGCTTGGACAAATCAAAGATTCAACATTAGGGTTTATGACTTTATATACAACAGAGAAGAGAAGAGAATGAACCGGATACAGTAGGTCATATAACAAAAGAGACCGGCAGCTGTAGGAAATCACAACAGATTCTAAAAAAAGGGGTGGAGAGTGTTAAAGACACTCAGGAGTAGCATAAGGGCTACATCCTTTTATCATCCCATCTTGCCTTGCAATCAATCAAACCTTGCATCTGACAACATTTGCAACAAACGGAAAGGAATCAGTAGAAAGTAGAAACTTAATATAACTTCAAAACTTTAGATTGGGTGAGCTCCCTAATTAAGTGAAAGTCAATAGTTGCGTACCTCATTCTAATATGAAGTAGGGGACACGGAGCTAAATAACGAAATTGAGCTTTTTGTTATCACAAACAATAGTAGAAGAAGAAGAAAAAAAACATCAAGGTTCTCGAGGACCTCAGCTGCATTATGAGCTAATGATCTATACTGAGTTTCAGTGGAGCTTCTTGCAATAGTTGATTTTTCTTTGAGGACCAAGAAACATGATTGGAACCAAAAAAGCACACAAAAACCACTTGTGGACCTCATATCATCAAGATTCCCAATGCACTGAGAGTCATAGAAGGATGAAATAATTGTCAAACCCTTGTTTAGGACAATAGTAAAATCTCGTGTACTTTTTAATATCTCAAAACCCTTCTAGATGAGAGCTTTTTAATATCTCAAAACCCTTCTAGATGAGAGAAGATCCTCTTTAAAAAGTAATTTTGTCCCGTCTGCTAGAGGTTGAAGAATTCCCAAAAGAAAACGCCAACGGTTGCTGGCTTATTTGTAAAATAAAATAAAATACGTTATAAAGAAATAATTGGTCGGTTGGATGTTCGGGAGCCAAAGACTAATTAAGTTAACTTGAAGTTTTAGTTTGAATTATTTGATTTATTAGATCTTGAATTTTTATGAACTTTGTTTCGTTTTCAGCAATTCATGGAATAATGAATCGGGGAAAAAATAACAGTGGTATGATTTCTCATGTGCTGGCTGTTAAGATATGGTCAAGATATCATACGATCTTGGCATTATTGTGTTGTTATACGGTTGTAACTGCATATATATTTCCTTTTGTATTTGTCCTAGTTATTGTTAGGTGTATCTTTATTCTTGCCTTATCAAGTTCTGTAAGTTTGTATAAAGCAGGCCTTTTTCCTGTGAATACATTGAGTTAATCTCACAACAACTGTAGAATCTTTATGCTCATGTTTAACATGGCATCAGAGCTAGGAAAGATCTAACAACCAGTTTTCCGCTGCAATACAATCCAGAGAAAACATTAGTCATTGCCTCTTGATCATAACCTAGTTCAAAGTATAAACCCTACATTCAGAAACATAGTAATCATGTCAAAAGAAGATTTTCAACCTATCACTGTTCGGTTTGATGGAACAAACTACAATCACTGGTCATTTCTCATGAGGAGCTTTATTAAAGGAAAGAGTATGTGGAAGTATGTCGATGGTTCAAAAAATGCTCCTACAGCAAGCAGTTCTGGTGACAAAGGAAAATAAATACAAACAAAGGACCAAAAGAAGAATGGAAGATTAACAATCACAAGATTCTCACTTGGATTATCGGAAACACGGTTATTCCTCCTATAAGCATGCAACTCACCAGTTTTGATGTAGACAAAGATGCATGGGACTTTCTTTCAAAAAGGTAAACTATAATCAACTTTGCTCAGAGATATAAACTTGAACAAGATATTAGATCTATGAAGCAATCACATGACCAGACTATTTCTGTTTTCCATTCTGAGATGTCTATAGTCTGGAATCAATTAGCACTCATGGAACCAGTGTGGACTGTAGACTTGGAACTGTGGCAGAAATATAGAGAGGAAACACGTTTAGTTCAGCTTCTAATGGCTTTACGCGATGTATTTGAGTCTGTTAGGGCATCTATCCTTCATCGTTCACCTCTTCCAACTGTGGAAGCTGCTTTGTGATAGAGCATTGCTCGGTCGAACTCGCAAGTGTTGCTATCTCAAGCTTGTTTGTCAAGTTTAGTTGCCAAAACTATAAGTCTTGATTTCTAGTCTACTTATAGCTAAGTCTCGGATTAGGATAGTAAGTATAGTTGAGCCTTAGACTCCACGGCGTTCATCGATTGAAGACGAAGAACTACTCAAGGGAACTTCTAGCACTTCATCAACAAAGAGGTATGTGGAGACTTGAACTTATCTATCACTTAAAAGTCTATCTATTATATCTCATATTTTGAGACAAAAGTCGTATTGCTATATAGACTTCAATTATACACATTTGCTATTTCGAGCCGAGTTTATCTCGCTTATCTATTTCTCGAAATATGTGTTGGTAAGCTTTCGCTTTGGCCAAGTTCATCTTTACTCGTGACGAAAGTCATGTTGATTATTTCAATAACTTGAAAATCGCTTTAATGAAAATAGTTTGTGGATAACGACTATTTTAACATCCTCTAAGAAAGTTTCAATGATTGAAATGAGAGTTTAGAACAAGTAACTGATGAAATTTTAGATAGTGGTAAGAATGAGTTCGTAAGACTTGTGAAAGCTAGATTTATTTAAACTAAAAGTAGAGAAAATTTTAATCCAAATTTGTTTTTTTTAGAGTGAAAATAACCAAGACACTAGATTCCACTATTACACATGAATAAATGATGATAAAGATTCCAAAACTCTAATTATTTTTAAAATTTCTTTTTCTTAATTCACAAATTATCAAGCATATTCTCAAACATTAATTGTATCCCTTAAGCATAGATTATCTAACCAAAGCATAACCTATCTAATTGAATCACAACTAATTAGGAAAAATTATGCAAACAATTAAAATTCTACAAAGTAGTGATTGAGTGAATTATAAAATACAAATTAGAGAAAAATAGAATAGTTACCAATTATTCATGCATAAATAGCTTCCTCCGTGCCTTGATTACGCGAGAATTAGCTCATCATTATCATGGAAACATGCTCAAAATTCATCTTTATTAATGCTCAAAAATGGTTCACAAATGATGAAATAGGAGAAAAATTGATAAAAACCGGGTTTGTAACACTTTTGTTCGTTACAAACCGAGCTGTTACAGAGAACGATAAAAATGAAGTGTTGTTGACACTGTCGCAATACGACCCACAAATAGTTGTCGTTGTCACTGTTGAAAAACGATGGTTCTGCGTGCGTCCAATGTTCTTCGTGTTCTTCACAGCAGCAGAAAATGGAGTTTTTCTGCCACTTGATTTCTCGACTCTCTGGTTCTTCCTAACTGCTCCCAACTCTCTCCATCCCACAGTGAGACCCCAATCAACCTATTTATATCAATCAACACGTAAAAATCTCGCTAATAAATCCAAAATATTTTCTTTTACTCGGGGATGATATTTACGTGATTCTTCCCCTGTTTATCTCCTCCACGCATCTGTTTGATCTCCACACACTTCTTGCACGCTGAAAATATGTTAAACTCGCTCTAATCTCCACAAAATCTTCCACAAAATCTTCTCAACACGTGATATACTCGTTTCTCCCTGTTTTCTTCTTGCGGATTACTCAGCCAAATTCGGTCGAACCTAAAGCCCAAAACATGTTTATTAGGTCATATCACAACTACCCATAAGAAATCAGCCCTTTAATCTCTTCATAACATCATCAAAAATCGATCGAACCAACTGCCAGTGAAGAAAAGAAATTTCCCGCCAAAATCCATTTTCAAATGATGAAGGTGAAGTGCCCTGAATCCAAAACTCGGGTGCCTTTAGTAGCTCGGCTGCCTTGGGGGTGCCCTTATCCATTTTTAGGGTGCCTTTAGTAATTTTGGTGGGTGCCTTTAACACTTTTTTCTGGGGTGTTTTCAACATTTTTTCGGGGTTCCTCCAGTGCATTTCTGGGGTGCTTCCGGTGCATTTCTGGGGTGCCTTTAGTATTCTATCCTAGGGTGTAAAGCACCACTTTACGAGCCGATTTCGTCGCAAGAGCTTATTTCTCTAAAAATACCTACAAAGACATAAAACACCATAATAAGTACAAAAATGGGTACTAATAATATATACAATAGAGATGAAAATAGACACATAAATGCGTCTATCAGTAACCATGTTTGGATATAAACATAGTGTGTTCTCAAGTTTGTGTGAAAGTCCAAAACCAGGAACCTAACGTATGCGTACCCGTACGCGTACCTGCGGTTGTTGGAAACTCGGGCAAGTATGCGTACCCGTATGCATACTGGCAGAAGTTTCATGTCCGTGAATTTATACTTGATCTTGGAAGTGTGAATTGGTATACGCACCCGTACGCGTACTTGCGTAACTAAACTCGGCCCGACCACTTAGGTATGCGTACCCGTTTGCATACTTCAGTAGGTTACTTTCTAAAATATGTTTGTTCATGAACTAAAACATTTATATAATAAGGAATGCAATCTTTGCAAACCGTGGCTATAATGTTCATGAATTGATTCGAGTGAATCAAAACCGATTTTGCTTCAGTTGTGTCTTGTATACTTCTATAAGATCTAAGCAATTGAACAACTCTATAACTAGTTCATTTGAGTCGTTTGAACTAGTTATGGTGAAGATGAATAAGGTTGATATGAAAGTGCTCATATGGCTAACCATTGGTTAACTATTGTTGAACCAACTAAGTGTACACGTTTAGGTACGGTTACCCAAACCTAAATGAAGGTGCATTTCATTTGTGTATAACAAGCTAAGTTCGATCTAACGGTTGAAAGATATTAGCTTGAATCTAATCAGGTTTTCATCTAATGGTGAATATTGAATGCTTTGTTACCAAGGTAATTTGGATCGCAAACCCTGATTTGGAGACTATATAAAGGAGAACTCTAACAACTGGGAAACCCAATCCCCACACCTCCTGTGTGATAATAGTTGTATAAGCTAGATTCGATTCTCCTTTAACCTTAGGTTTTTCACAAAACCCTGTAGGTTAACGACTTAAAGACTTCATTAGGATTGTGAAGCCAGACCCAACTATTTTCTCTGTAGTTGCGTGATCTGATCTTGCTGTTTCTATCGTGTTTGAGTACAATCGTAAGATTGGCTTGAGATTTATATCTCCGATAGGCAAGATAAAAAAGTAGTCACAAACACCTTCGTCTCATCGTTTGTGATTAAAAAATATCTTGTTTCGTTAATCGATTAAGATTATTGTGAGGTGATTGATATTTCTAGGTTGTTCTTTGGGAATATAAGTCTGGTATATCAATTGGTTCCTGTTCACCTTGATTTATCAAAAGACAGAACAAAAAATCGTAGGTATATCTTGGGGAGACAGATTTATCTATTCAATAGTGTTAGAGCATAGCTCGGTTAAACCCACCAAGCGTTGGTATGTCAAGTTTGGTTGTCATATTTTAGTGAATCAAAACTCATTTAAAGAGTCGCTTGATTATATACTAGAGTCAACTTCGTATAGGTTAGCTTGAAAGTATTATGATATGAGACTTACAAGTATTACATAAAGACTTGAAGAATGTGAAGAAGTATGGAGCTACAATGACAACATCATCCTTCCTCTTGAGGTTAGTAATATTTGACTTGAACTGTGTCATTCCCTAACGTATCTTTCAAGTCGTGCATATTGAAAACATAGTTAGACATAGTATTAAGGAATACAATACGAGGTTTATTGCTTAACCATTAAACTTTGTATATAAGACATCGACATGATCATATGAATGCTATTGTGATTATGTATGGGTATGAGTGAAGATTTCATCCTAGGAAACAATGTTTTACATTCGTTTAAAGGAAGTAAGTTCATAAACTGGTTTTATGAATCGAAAGGGAAATCGCTAGGCTTATTGGTATTGTTATTCATTGCAAATCTATTTTGAATTACCAATATGAGTTTTTAGTATAACCGATGTATCTTGGAGACAAACGTGGATTAGGATATGATGGAATTGATACTTCGATAATGAACAAGGAAGTAAAATTCGTAAAGGCTGTTTGCCCTCCCATTCCAGAAGATCCACCTGAACAAGATTGTGCAACTAAGTTACCAAAGTGCTCAAAAAGGATTCTGACAGAAAACACATCCGAAAGCAACCAGAGGAAATCTCCAACTAAGGATCAGCATATTAACCAAACGTCTCATAAAGGTAAAACTAAAAACTTTACTCCCTTCAATAAGCATTGTTATTATTGTAGAGATAAAGGTCATATGCAAAGGGATTGTAAAATTAGAAATATACAAAACACTCTAGCATTTGTTTCTAAAGAATTGAACTGTTTCAAAAACCTCTCAGATCATCATTGTCCTGTGAGACAAACGATTTATTACAAGAATTCAAGATCATATCCTAAAAGAAACATTCCTAAAAGGAAAAACAATAGTAAGGGTAACACCTTTATCAATGGGGATATGAGATCTGATGTTTCAAAGTGGAAAGATGCAATGTCGCTAGAGATGAAGAATCTTCATTCAAGGTCCACCTAAAAGTTGATACCGAAATCTGAAAAGGTTTCCAAAAGAAATTCATCTAAAAAAAATTCTAAGAAAAACAATCCTGTTGTAATCTTAGACAAAGATGACTATGAGTGTCTAGTGCTTAGACTCAAAAAGGATCTAGATATATCCAGCGATATCAATGTACAAAATCCTTTCATGATCTGCTACACTGTAGAAAAAAAAAGGGAGTTAACCAGGACTCTATGACTACTCAAAACTTGCGATGTCCTCTTTGTATGTTTAGGGTAAAAAAAATTTGTTTCGGTAATTGTTTAGGAAAGCTTTCCTAATTGAGTTGCTACTTCGAAAAAGGAAAGGTATGGATTTTAAGTAGGTCTGATTATGCTGTTCATATTGCAATATCATTATTGTGTGATACAATGCTTTCTCTATATGAAGAAAGTAAGGAAGACTTGACAGAAGAAATTTCGAATATAATTAATTCATGTAGTTCCTTGCCTCGTTCGAAGAACCTACATATGATTCCTTTCATTATGAAAGAAAAAGAATGTAATGATGTTGTATGTAATTTTTGTGTGGAAAAGATTGAAAAAACTCTTGAGTCTAGTTCCACATATTATGAGAAAATAAAATATAAACTATGTTCCGAATATTGTTCCTTTCCTATTAAGACATCTCTCTCAACCATTCTTGCTCAAAATATGTTAGAGGGAACAATGGAACTGATTGGAAGAAGAGATCTTCTTGAAGATGATATTGCTGCAGCAAAGATGAGTATCTCTGGTTATGAACATTCTATTGCTAATCATAGATGGCCTGAAGATCTTGGAGAATTTAAAAGAAATTTAGAATACGGTAAAAGCGATCTAACCGAAACTGAGGTACTTCTAAAGGAATTCTCCAGTAAGGCAAGCAGATCAAAAGTAAGATTAAATTCTTATTTGAAAGTAGGCTACTTTATGTAAAGTGTATTATGAATAAAACTATCTTATTATTATGAATAAAATTATTATTTTATTATACTTCTTATGATAGTTTTTGATTACATAGCCTGTGCTTGAATGCTTTATTTTATTGCTATGTATGTTTATGGGATGTTTGATTTCGGTTTTATTACCTTGATATTCAATCTCATAATGTGTGAACCCTTATGGTTTGGGTGACTTTTTGATTTAGCGGGATTAAGTTCTAGCCCATGTTGGTAGGCTTTATCAAAGGATCATGAGGGGTTCTGGTAGAAACAATATGTGAAAAAGTCACAATATGTTGAATCTTTTGGTTTAGCATAAAAGCATATGTATTTCGACGTTTCAACTTTTGCATCGCATAGTTAAAACCGGTTTTCAACCTTTCTCTGGTAAAGGTTGCTCTTTGTTGTTGTTCTTTTGTTTTGGCGGGAGGATGAAAACTTCAATGGGGGAGAGTTCTAAGTGAACTTGCGCCTAATGACATATCTTAAGGGGAGAAGAGGATGCGGAATTTGATGTAACAATCTTGTTAGTTAATTGTTTTCATGTTTAAGAAAAGCATGATTTTATTTCATATCTTTATGGCTTTTGCTTAACAAAATTTCGGTACAATTGATGTTGATTCCATTATTTGTGTATGGATGTTTGTTTGTGATTCAATTATTTCCGGTTAAGAAAAACTATTGTTATCTTTCGTTATTGTTTGGTATCAATTGTTTAGGCTTACAAAATTTCGGTGCAATTGCAGTGCTATAATGTCTATGTTTGTTTCAATTGCTTCCGGTTAAGATAAATGATTATGCAAGGTGATTTATTTGGTTTGTATGGATTGTTTATGACTTAACAAAAGTGTTTCGGGATCATTTGTTTAGTTCAAGTGATTTCCGGATAAGAGAAACTAAGTTTTTCGGATCTTAGTTAGACTTATCAAATGTGAAGGTTTCGGTTATTCAAGTCTAACCGAATGCCTTAACAAGAATTACTAGTTAACTAACCTAGTATTTGTCTTGTTTAAAAGTGAAAGGTCTAAGTTATTTTTGAGAATAATTAGAGCCTGATGAGAGAAATAAAGTTAATTCTGATCTTCATTTTGGTCTTATCGAACAAACGATTGTATTTTTACAATCGGTTTAGCAAAAGAACTAAGGTGCTTAGTCGATTTTTGATGTGCTAAACTATTAGGGAAAATTGCTTCGGGCAATTTTTTCCTAGATAACATGTTAAAACCAAATTACTTGTAGTTTCGGTTTTGATATCGGTTATCTAAAATGGTGTGTAAAACCCTCGTGCTTAACTCTTATAGGTTTGCAAATTCTCTTTGTGAGATTTGTAAGATCCTTTCGGTTTGTCCTTTATTTTTTCGTTTATTTGTCATTTTGTGACAAAAAGGGGGAGAAATATATGGAGTAAACAAGTGATATTGACTTGTTGTGAGTTGGTATCACTAAGGGAAAGGACATTTGTGCTAAAACGTTTATTCTAACGAAAAGAGTGAAAGCATAGACTAAGGGGGAGTCACATACAATATGATATGTAGTTATGAGGAACCACATGAAAATAACAAAGACGTGCGGATTAAGAATCTACCTATCTTACCTTTAGGGGGAGTATTAGCTTTGTTATTATAATGTCAGCAGCGGCATTTATGATTGAATTTAATGCAGGTTTTGTGCTGTTGAACTTGGAATCAAGCGTATGTGTATAATGAATTTTTGTAATTTGTTTATCCATATGATGTAAGAGTTTTGTCACTAAAATTGACAAAGGGGGAGATTGTTAGAGCATAGCTCGGTTGAACCCACCAAGCGTTGGTAAGTCAAGTTTGGTTGTCATATTTTAGTGAATCAAAACTCATTTAAAGAGTCGCTTGATTATATACTAGAGTCAACTTCGTATAGGTTAGCTTGAAAGTATTAGGATATAAGACTTACAAGTATTACATGAAGACTTGAAGAATGTGAAGAAGTATGGAGCTACAACGACAACATCATCCTTCCTCTTGAGGTTAGTAATATTTGACTTGAACTGTTTCATTCCCTAACGTATCTTTCAAGTCGTGAATATTGAAAACATAACTGCGAAGCTGTGTATGATACTCTAGTTAGACATAGTATTAAGGAATACAATACGAGGTTTATTGCTAAACCATTGAACTTTGTATATAAGACATCGACATGATCATATGAATGCTATTGTGAATATGTATGGGTATGAGTGAAGATTTCATCCTAGGAAACAATGTTTTACATTCGTTTGAAGGAAGTAAGTTCATAAACTTGTTTTATGAATCGAAAGGGAAATCGCTAGGCTTATTGGTATTGTTATTCATTGCAAATCTATTTTGAATTACCAATATGTGTGTTTAGTATAACCGCTCATAAACTTGTTTATGTATCTTGGTAAAACTATTCACAAGGCCTGACTTATGTATTGGTATGACTTTTATTAGTGAAATCGATCTTAAGTAATCACTCAAGATGGTATGATCGATGCCTTGTAAATAACAACTTTTATCTAGTCATTGGGGAACCGATCCTTGGTGCAACAAATTTACAAGAGGGAATCGATCCTTGTAAGAGGTGCACCACGATTTTAGTAGATGGGGGAACCGATCCTATGAACATGTGAGACAAGTTTGTAGTTTTGGGGGAACCGATCCTATGGACATGTGCAACCGAATACAGGTAGTTACCATAAGTTGTTGGGAACCGATCCTAGTACCTAGTCAACCGAATTTTGGTAACTAGCATGACTATGCACAGTACTCACATAGAGGTAGAACCGAACTTGTTTTGGTAGAACCGTGAAACCCATGATTGGTGATTTGATAGGATAATCAATCACATAGTTCTTGGAATTCAGACGAACCAATTCTAAACTTGTTTGGAAGTGTGGAAAATCGTTTCCAAGATTGTAAGTATGAAAAAGGACTTGCAAAGTAAAGATGTCGACATACTTTGAACATGTGCAGTAACTCTTATCATTAATTGTTCAAAGATATTCCTTAATAGCTAAAGGAAAATCCCAGGATCGAAATAAATTGAGAATCTTTTATTTAAGGTTTCTTAGTTTTTATATGCTATTTAATCTCCAGCAATTAAATGCATATCTTTAGAAAATAATAATTAGTATGTGCATTTACTGATTATAGATTTTGCTATTGGGATTTCGGTCAATATTTGGACAGTGCATTTCCAGGAGTTATGAAAAACGATTTTGTGTTTATTGCATATCTTTGAGAATATTCGGTTTTGGAAATTCCTTGGTGTCCAAACTTCCTTGTCTATAAATATTGAAGTTTGCATTTTCTAGCAAACAAATCCTCAGAGCCAGCAAAACTACCTAGTTGTGTTGTTACTGGTGGAGCCGCCTATCGGAGAGGAAAGTACCCTAATTAGGAGAAATCTCTTACGGCCGTTCAGTTTAAAGACTTCTTTGGGATTTAGAAGCTCTATTAGTACCGTTGGGGTGAAACTAGATAATGGCAGTTTATTTTAGTTGTCGATTGATTTGATTGACTAACGGTTGTTGAACTTTGATTGCACCTAGTTTGTTTATGCTTGAGAATCTTCTCTTCTGATATAAGATTCACTAAAACTAGATCGAAGTTTCGACGGGGATCTTTAGACTGTTTGTAGATCTAAAGAAATCTTGTGATAATCCAACGTTAACAGACTCCGTTCTGTGTGTGATTAACCACAAGAGATTCAAGTAGATTGTGTGCAGGTGCTGATTGAAGATTAAAGAAGATTTGAAGACTAGAAGATTTTTTTGGTTCATAATCTTTGGTGTGCACAATACTTGTTTCGGCTGGAAAGGGATCCAACTATAATCGGTTTATCTTTGTGATAGATTGGATTGATTAGTTGAGTAGATCGGCATCAATACACTTCTTTATGATTAATAGTATTGATTGCATAGTCTAACAATTACTTCGGTAGTTGTTGAGAGATTGATCTAAGGACCCGACAAAGGAGTTTATTGGTTAAACGGAAGAGCCTTTTTCAAACTCATATCATGTTGTTTGAAAAGAGTTGTTACCGAACAGATTTGGTGTTCCTTTACTGTTTGGAATACGAACCAAAATAATTGTTCCAAGTACGTGACTTATTACAAGTTGGAGGCGTAGGAATACTGAGGGAACTAGGTGAACTATAGGTTTAGTTGCTTTGTCTCAACTATACGAAGTTGGTTTGATTTTATATAGCGGCTTAATTCTGAGAGTATTCAATTCTGGACTAGGTCCCGGGGTTTTTCTGCATTTGCGGTTACCTCGTTAACAAAATCTTGCTGTGTCTTTTACTTTTTTATTTCCGCAATTATAATTGTTTTATTATAATTAGAAGTAAAATACACAAACGTTAATTCCTATTTTACTTGATAGATAATCCATAGTGTTTAGTTTAGTTTGAACCTATTATCAAGTAAACATACTTCGTTGTTGTATTGTCTCGATCTTGTATCCATAGACGATCATACGAAGTGTGAACCGATTAGTTGTATTGTCTCAACTCAGTCCATAGACAATCACTTTCGGAAAAGGACTTATAGTTGTAAAAGTTTTAGATTGAGGTATATTTGGGTACCCTCGTCTTTTCAAATAGACTTTTCTGTGTTATACAGATTTTTTTTATCAATTCTTCGACTTTGGGTTGTAGCAACTCTTAGTTGTGGTGAGATCATCTAAGGGAATCAAGTGCGTAGTATCCTGCTTGGATCAGAGACGTAAGGATCATGAATGTACCGTGATTCAGTGTTATATTTATTAGGGTTCAACTACATTCAAGAACGAAGTTAACTTTGTAGTAGGCTAGTGTCTGTAGCGGCTTAATACAGTGTGGTGTTCAAATCTGGACTAGGTCCCGGGGTTTTTCTGCATTTGCGGTTTCCTCGTTAACAAAACTTCTGGTGTCTGTGTTATTTCTTTTTCGCATAATATTTTGTTATATAATTAAAATATCACAGGTTGTGCGTTGAATCGATCAATTGGTAAATCCAACCTTTGGTTGTTGATTGAAATTAATTGATCCTTGAACATTGGTCTTTGGTACCGTTCAAGTTATTTCTCTTATATTCAATCAGGATCGCAAATTCTTATTTGTTTGATTGCGGATTGAATTGAGAGATTGAGATATAACTCTTTGATATACTTTTTATTAAGATTGAGTCTGACTGTCTAGTTGATTCTCTTGTATCCATAGACGATCACACGAAGTGTGAACCGATTAGTTGTATTGTCTCGACTCAGTCCATAGACAATCACTTTCGGAAAAGGACTTATAAGTGGAAAAGTTTTAGATTGAGGTATATTTGGGTACCCTCGTCATTTCAATTGGTATCAGAGCAGGCAAACACGAAAAGATCTAACAATCTGTGTTTGGTGCGATCCAACCTATAAGAAATTGAATCTCTGTCTGATTTAGTTAACTTAAATCAAGATGAAAAATTAGTATTTGAGAATAACATCTTATGTGAATCTACTGAACAGGTTGATCCCTATAATGTGGATTCTGGTGAATGGCAAACCTTCCTTAATAAACAACTTGATGAAATTTCTGAAGATGGTGGCTCAGAAATCGATCAAGATGTTGAAGAAGATATGTCAGAATTCTCAACTTTTCTAAGTGTTATTTCCGGGAGGAAGCTATCTACCTCAGATGTAATTGAGCTTCTTACTCCTCTTTGCAGAGAAAATAAGAAACTAAGAAAAATCTTCAGATTCATATTATAACATGTTATGGTGCATCAAGACGATTATCTACTCATTCAAGGAATGGTTTTATTATGGTCTCTATCCAGATTCATATTATAACATGTTACAGTATTTTATTTTCTTTGAAAATTTAGGGAAAAGATGAGCACATATACGGTATGTTGATTTTAGCATTGATTTGTAATATGTTTATGTTTGATTTCAAGTTGTATCACATTTATTAACCTTTGAGCATATACAATATTTTGTAGGTAATATCCGTGATGGCATCTTCAAAACTTGCATATGACACTGATAGTGGATCAGATGTTGATGATTCATTGTCTGTCGTGCAGAAAGAAACAATGGTTTGACCACAACTTAGATGAAACTAATATAATGAAGAAATCAAGTGAAATTATCACTTTTTTTGTTCCACCCATGGTCGAAGCTACGATGATTGACAACAAGGGGCCTCATGGTGGATCAGTTTTAGGTAGAAGATACACCGAAAGTGATCGTCAAGTTCGTCATAATTTAATTATCAAAGATTATTTCAGTAGTGAGGAGTCAAAATATCCACCAAGTTATTTTCATCATCGGTATCATATGGATATTGATCTATTTAAGCACATTTTAAGTGGAACTCGACATCATGACAATTATTTTACTCAAAGGGTTGATGCTGCTAAGAAATATGGTTTGAGTCCTCTATAAAAGATGATGGCCTTTGTGAAAATGCTTGTATATGGTTGTCCAGCTGATTCTATTGATGAATCCGTTCAGATTGGTGAAAGCACATCAATTGAATACCTAAACCGCTTCTGTGATGCTATAATTGGTGTTTTCGAGGAACAATACTTAAGAAAACCAAATAAAGCTGACATCCAAAAGTTGCTTAAAGAAGGAGAACAACGTGGTTTTTCCGGAATGCTCGGCAGTCTTGATTGTATGCACTGGCCTTGGAGGAATTGCCATGTGGCATGGCATGGTACACACACAAATGGTTTAAAATATGTCTAACTTTAATTTTAGAGGCGGTGGCATCCCAAAGTCTTTGGATATGGCATGTATTCTTTGGCATGGCCGGTTCAAATAATGATGTTTATGTTTTAAACAAATATCCTTTATTTGATGAAATAGTTAATGGTGTTGCTCCACCATGTAACTTTGTTGTTCAAGGTCATCAATACGTTATGGTATATTATCTATCTAATGAAATTTATCCTCAGTATAAAACTCTAATTCAAACTATTTCCAGTCCGACTAGGTCTAAGGAGAAGTTTTTTGCCGAACATCAAGAAGCTGTATGAAAAGATGTGGAACGACCATTTGGAGTACTGCAAGCAAGTTGGCATGTTGTTAAGGGGCCGGAACGTATGTGGAATGTAAACGATATTAGGAAGATCATGAAGACCTGTATTATTTTTCATAATATGATCATTGAGCATGAGCGCCAACAAAGAGTCGACCCTGAAAGTTGGAGGCCACTTCCGGACGAAAATGTTAAACATGTTGTTCCACAGCATGACTGCGCATTTTTAGTCGATAACATGATTAATCGAATAAGGATGTTTCGAAACTAGGAAGCGCACAACGAGCTTAAGATCGATCTCGTTAACCACTTATGAGATCAATTTGGAGATTCAGAAAACAAGTTGTAGGGATCCTTTATTTGCAGCACAGGAATTGTTGTGTTTTATTTGTTCGGAATAAAGATGTTGGTTACATCCCAGGTTAGAGTTATTATTGAGAGACCCTTATTTAGCATTGCTATTACGTTTTTTCCTTTATTTTATTTATGGATGATCAATATTTTTATAAATGGGTGCATTTTTTTTTACAATTTATGCATAAGTGGTGATTTCTTACCGTATACCGGATGTTGAAGCTTTATACAATTACATTTATATGATTCGTGTGATTATTAAGGTTTCTATTAGTCTTTATCTTAATTTTCTATCAAGGGACTGTATAAACAAGAAAAGATAAAATAGGGTTTGTGTTGGAGTAACAATTAGAGAAGGAGAAGAACTTCTTATTGATAAAGAGGCATCCTATATTACATACACATAATGTTCTTTATATATATGTAAGGGAAAACCTAGTCATCTAATGGACCGCACATCCATGGGCCATAGGCCCTATAACACTCCCCCTTGTGCGGTTCAATAATGAAACTCCAGATGTAGTGCTTCACATATAGTGCTTCGAATATAGTTCTTCAAATGTCATTGTCTCCTTGATGACTTGTGCCGAAATCAATGGCCTTACTAAAACTTTGACAAGGAAAAACCCAGTGGGATAAAACCTTGGTACATCTCTTCACATGTTGTCTCGTACTTTACATGTAGTTCATCACATACAATACGATCTTCAAAGATCGACTAGTCTAAGTTAATTGCCTTGTTAAAACTTCGTAGGAAAAACCAGAGGGACAAAACATGAACTAAAGAAAAAGAGTACAATATTAAGCAAAATTATAACATACTTGGACTCCAATATGTTGCCTCACTAAAACCTTGACAAGGAAAACCCAGTGGGATAAAACCTTGACGGAGGGAAAAGAGTACAACGTGATAGATGCAAGTAAAGGTGATCCGTTGCAGATGATCACTTTGCTCCATTGAAGTTGACTAGTTGCTTCACAACTCTTAAGGCATAAAATCCTCGTGGGAAAGACAATAGCCTTAGTTGGGAAATTACATTCCCGATGTTTGTAGTTGTCTCATTAAAAACCTTGCCGAGTAACAAAACCCTGTGGGAAAAAGTAACCTTGGTGAAGGAAAATAGATCAACACACCATTAGATGCTCTCCCTGATGTCAGACAATTTTTATTAGTCTAATGCAGTCAGAAGGAGTTTATCACACTTTACTTTGGTGACTTGAATGTTTATAAGACCATTATGTAAGTTACGTTGCTTAATAGAATATCGCGTTTCATTTCTTTGATTCAGATATTTTCAGTAATATCAACGCGATCGTTATGTCTTCAACATTCAACATACTTGATGTTTTTAGTGTTGTCTCGCTATAAACCTTGTCGAGTAACAAAACCCTTTGGGAAAAACTATTCTCGATCGAAGGGAAAAAGAGTACAACACAGCTTCAATTTCGAAGTAAAATATGTCGACATCATATCCTTGGATCCTCCCCCTAATGTCGGCATATCCCCCTGATTACTTTCAGAGTTGTTCCAGACAGTTCCTTTAGTCATGTTCTTTTTGAAAATGAATATCGGTAATGACTTAGAAAATAGTCTACCATATCCCCTCCTGATTAAGTTCGTTGGAGAAGATATTATTTTTCCTTCATAATCAACAACCTTTGGATTGCAGTTCCTTTAACATTCCTTTTTTTATGTCTTTGCAGGGATAAAACAAACTCATGTCAGTGGTTACTTTTAAGTATATGATTACGTTCATTATACCATTCCAATGACGTTGCTTTGGCGCTGAGCTATATCTAGCTAACAAGTTCACTGAGGATGTAACATTTGTTCGAGTACATTATGCTAAGTACAACAATGCGTCTATTGCACTTAGATAAGGGAATTTCATAACCCAACACATCTTCGTCATCTTTCTTTAGACGAAATGGTCATTTACTTATTTTGTACTTCAACTAATTATGGGAGTGCTATCAGGATGCATGTCTTTGTTAAATTGCCTGACAACTTTAGACATATGCAAACTAGTGGAATAATATACCAAAAGCTCAGTATTCGGCCGAGCTTTCCCCATATTTTTCATCTCAAATTCGGATTTCAAATAGCTCTTAAGTTCTCTTATTACATCAAGAGTACCCATCATGTCTGTACCATCGACATAGATAGCTACAATTCCAAATCAAGAACTTTCTTGTGAATACGCAAGGAAAAATAACTTACCTGTTTATCCCCTCCAAATCAAATAGCCACTTAGACGGGTATACCACATCTGCCTGATTACTTTAATCTATAAGTGAGTGTTCTATCTAACTGTAAACGCACTTTGTGGTTTAGAGTCAATTGATTTGGGAAACAAAAGGCTATCAAGTACTTTTATAAATATCTACTATCTCTTTATTCTTTCATAGATACGTAACAACCATATACATATGCTGCATTTCAAGTCCTTTTGAAATTACCAAGCCAACTAAGTAGCGGAACGCTATAACGTTCATTACTAGAGGACAATTCCAGGGCTTTTTGAGAAACCTCGCACCACAAGGCGAGTCTTGATACTTTGAGACTTCATTCTTCCCACTGTGCTTTATGACAAATAATCATGTATGTCCCGTAGGCTTTACATTTGGTTGGTTAGCACTACCAAACCAAATACCTATATATTTGTCAAAGAACCAAGTTCTACCTGGATTGTGTAGGCCAAATATGCTCTTTGTTGACATTAAATAATAAAAAGCATGGTTCGATCTCATACTGCTCTATTTCCTTGAGCAACTATATATAAAAATAATCATTAATATGCTCGCACGATCTTTCCATTGACTCGTGTGTGTTCTCATAATCCTTTAAGATTTCATTGTTCTATGGAATCATTAAACTTCGGAGCGTCCTCCAGTTTGATTCATGGACATAGTCAGAGACAATCAAATGAGATGATTTCATTAATGATACAAATTATAGGTTATGCCTTACTCATCTACTTCCTTTCTAGTGAGCATTGATCGAACCTGGTGGTCTCTCCATCTTCCTTTATGGAGCCACGGCCTCAACCACACTTCCACTAAGTGTAGTTACAACACTTTAGTCTATGGTGTATATCCCTTATTGAGGATTCGTAACCTTGCAGGTAGGTTTGCAGCTGGTATGTGTGATCTCATCACTTTATCGACATCAGTGTACATTCTGAAAATCGATTATTCTTTGTCACTTCACATTTACATTTGTGGAGTACTAGAATCAATATGAGACACAGTGGGAACACACCACGAAAATTCATGTCGTTCCCTTAGAAAATACATTTTCTTATCTCCTCCTAACGACGGGAAGATTGTCTCATCAAAATGACAACCCGTAAATATAGCGGTAAGAGATCTCCTGCCAAAGGTTTTAAAAATGCGGATAATTGTTGGAAATTCTTATCCAACATAGTCACTTGATCATTTAGATGACCCATCATAGTACGATGTGGAGTCGTAAGGGCACATATATAGTGCAACCAAAATTGCGTAAGAACAAAAAAATGTTAGGCTTATATTATCCAGTTACCAACTGGTACGCAAAGAATGGTTGACCAATTGTGGGTCTAAGACGAATAAGTGAAGATGCGTGTAATATTGCATATTCCCCAAGCAGTTAAAGGTAGGTTTGTACGCATAAGCATGCCTTAGGCACCATCTGTAACCTTTGATGATAGCCTTTGAAAGACCATGGGGTATAGGATGCTCTACATTAATCCTATTAAACATGCAATAACCATCAAGTCCTTTTGATGTGCACTAGCTAGCATTTTCAAGGGGTGGTGAGCCCTTATAAGTATAATATGTGCTAGTAGTTTTCCAAACGCAAAACTTCTTGGGAACTATAACTAGTTCAAAATGTCAAAACATTCACCAGATCCATAAGTCACTTTAATGTTCTGCATTCTGCATGAATATTTTTCTAAATTTCACCTCATTTTTTCCCTTTCTAATATGTAATTTTTTTACCATTTGCATCTTAGGATGGTCCCGATCCTGTTTTACATGAGTGATATGCTCTATTACTTAAAAGCATAATGGGAGGGTGGGGGTGGGGGGTGGGGGGTGCATCTAGTACTTTAGAAAACACTTATTGAGAGATATGCCGTCACTTTGCATTCTGTCGATCTTTTTCCCATTTTCGTTCACTCAAATAAAGTGATATTTGTATGAGTTCTTTCAAAACAATCATCATGTCACAACCAAAGTTGCTTTATGGTTATGCCCAAAGCCTTTATGAGTCAGTTCCCAACATTTCATCGTCGGAGTCAATATGGATTCAATAATCCAAATATTATAGTGAATTACATTGCACTAGATTGACTCATTAGTTTCTCTAAAATATAGTTCCTTCCAAATATATTAGAGACTATAAAAGATGCAATCAATTACATTCTCATCATTGTGATGTTCCACATGATATCCATTTGCACGGGTTACTTGGGAATTTAATAAGGTGTGATTATCTCTCGGTACATCTACAGATTTTGCGACGTCTTTGTTCTATCTTAAAAACAAATTTTGAGCAATGTTGTGCCCGATGATCCAATCCTTGTAGTCACATTATAAGGAAATAATTCAACAACTAAATTAAATTCCTTAAGAGTTTCGTGTAATAAGTGGTGTGACCTTATTACGTAACAAAAGAAAATCTATCTCATTTACTTTAGAGTGTTACCATTCATGAAGATGATATACTTTTCATCATAATGTACGAATGATCCTTATAACTCAAGTACTTTTGAGTATATCTCAAGTTATTTAGAGTATTTCAATCTCATGAAAATGATATACTTTTCATTCCATAAGTGCAGACAATGAATTTAATTCTTCGCAAATTTTTTTTTTTTTTTTTTTTTTTAGCTAATGAAATATATGTCAAACTATCATGTAAAAAACATTTTAGGATCAAATATAGAATCTAACCATACGAATTCGATTGAATAAAGGTAAGAAAAAAATGGGTAAGTGTATTGACTTGGCAAATTTCTTGTTGCCATTAATGTTGATGTCTAGGGCATGACCTTCTCCAAGAATATAGTGTGTTCGTTTTCCTTTAAACTCCCTATATCTTTTGTAGTTGACTACTAATATATGATACTTGCATTACAACGCTTGTATCATTCTCAGTGAAATGCTTATACCAAGATTTGCAACTCTCTTTGGTATGGGTCAGAATTACATCTTTGTCCCATTATAGGTAGATACATTTACTTTGTATCATTACTACTGGAGCAAGAATTACATCTCTGACTCATGAAAACTTTTGTGAGTATCTTTCCACAAAACGTGAGGTGTGCTTTTAATTACAACATATCATTGTCAAAGTTATTGACTCATTATAGTATAGCAAGTGGATTACATCCCACTGAACATTCAAGTTTGGGGGAAAATGAATGTTTTGACAAACTTCCTTCAAAGCATTACATCGTCTGAAGTTAATATGTCGCCTTGGAAATGTTGAAGGTATGACTTCCTCTTTGAAAGGTGTATCTTTACAAGTTGAAGATTTTTATGACGAAAGCATTGTACTTGTGCACACAAACTTCCACATCATAGACTCTTTAATGGTGCTCAAGTACTTCTGAGTTCAAAAGGTTAAATTAGAGCCGAATTGGTTTAGTCAAAGTCTGGTCAACTATTTGGTCAAGACCTGGTCCATTGGGTTGACAAGGTCATGGTTAATGAATATAAACATATATGGTTCATTATATATGAAATATTCAGTCCCATTAATAATAAGTTTGAAACTATTAGCACATGAGACCAAAACATATCGTTAACCCTAAAAATTGACAAAATTCTTCTTTCAACTGTTCTGATCGAAATACAAATGCATCATCGTAAGATCATGATTAAATTTGTACAGTAGATTCATCACAGTGTTTTGACAAACATATTAAAATTTCAAAGACATCCAACGGCTCGATAAAAATATATTTATGACGCCGTATGGCTGTTCTGATTCACGTTTCTGTGGAAACAGCAGGAAATATCACGTACTTGTGAGTACTTTCCATGGTTGGATCTTTATAAAAAAATTACAGTATCTCCATGAGGATAACATATACCACATATAAAAATTACAGAATAATCCAACGGTTAAAATTATACGAAACCTAGGTTTTTAGACGCTGTTATAATTAGGGTTTTCTGAACGAAGAAAGTTCTACTAAAATCGGAATTTGGAGATTGCATCATTTTACTACTTGATTGAAATTTTAACAGAGTAAATAAAGACTAATTGGGTAGAACATACTAAATTTTCATGAAAATCTAACGGTAACGTTTGATAATCATGCTTTCGTGGAGTCCTAATATATACTATGAAACAAAATTTCTTTGTTCAAAAGAAATACCTGGTAACGCATCCATGGAAAAAAAAAATCAACCGATCCAATCTAGATCTGCGGTATAGTTTCGTGCATGATAACGTGTTGGAGTAACAATTAGAGAAGGAGAGGAACTTCTTATTGATAAAGAGACATCCTATATTACATACACATAATGTTCTTATATACATGTAAGGGAAAACCTAGTCATCTAATGGACCACACATCCATGGGCCATAGGCCCTATAAAAGTTTGCATATTCTCATCTATTTATAGGCAAATCCAGATAACTCACGACCTAGTTTTTGGAGGGAATTTTTTTACCAAATTTATTATGCCGCCAAAATAATGGAGGGAGTTTATCCACAACAAAGTAATGGATAATCTTTTTATTATTATCAAATAAAATATTTAATTTGAAAAAAAATATAATAATACATCTCGGCAAAAAAATGGTCAAAATGCAAGAGGGTTGGAGAAAGATTTTTTTTATTCCTTATATTTAGGAAAAATGGTTAAAATATAGGATAAAGGATATCTTCCCAAAATGCCACATATAAAGCTGACCACATGACCATTGGATAAGCTCTTAGTGATACATGTGTATCTTTATCTCTCCGGGATCTAGTGATTCTCAAGACGGATTGAGGATAGAATTGTAATTTATGAGGGATTACTGATTTAAGGCAGTATTCCTACATAAGGAAAATACTCCTAGAAGGTTTGGGAAACCAAACCAAAGTAAGGAAGTATTCCTAGATAAGGAAATACTTCATAGATAAGGTAATATTCCTAAATAAGGAAATATACCTAGACAAGGAATTCTTTCTAGAAAAGGAATTATTCCTAGATAAAGAAATATACCTAGAAAAGGTATTATTCTTAGATAAGGAAATATATTCCTAAGAGGTTTGGAAACCTTTAAAGATATAAAGAGAGATGTTTAGCTCATAGCTAAGACATCTAGAGTGTGGTTTGTGATACAGACACACCTAGATCAGAGAGGGAGGTTTGTGAGACAAATCACCTAGAGACAAGTTTGTGAGGAAATTAATTATTGTAAAAGCAAGCTTAGTAAAACAGTTTAAGGTTATCCACTATTTAGAGAGATTGTAAGCGTAACAAAGAGAGAATTGTAATAGTTTTCTTGTTCATAATCTAGAGAAGATATTTTCTTCGAATCTTGTTTCCAGTGTGTTCTGTTTTCTAGTTTTCGTCTATTATTATTCTGAATTCCGCCTCTATAATAATAGTCACCAAGGTACAGAGATCAATACGTATTAAGTTGGTATCAGAGCAAGGTTCATTTCTTTTAGGGAAGATTCCTGTGGTTTATGGTCTTCACTAGATCTCTCTACAAACAGCTTGGTGAGTTACTCGAGAAGCAAGAAAACGTTTAAAGAATAAGAGAACCAAAGATGGGAAAGTCAGTTGAATCCTAATTCAAGCTAACCACAAACTATGAAAGAGAAGGTGGCTGCGCTACAAACAGACATGAAGTCTTTTACACCCAAGCCGAAGACAAAGAAAAAGACTACGTTTTCATCTGGTGTTTCTGAAGAAAAGAACGAGGAAGAAGAAGAAGAACCACTCGAACAAGATTGCGTCATGGAGCGAAGATTGACTAAGACAAGAAGAGGAGTTATGGATGCTTTTCAAATTAGACGTCAAGGTCAAGTTTCCATCAAAGAGAGATGGTTCAGCAGGGTGAAAGGAACTCTCGGGTTCCCTTACTTCCAAATATAACTTTCACAGGAGTTCAAGTTCTTGAGGGGGGGGGGGGGGATGATACATGTGTATATTTATCTCTCCGGGATCTAGTGATCCTCAAGACGGATTGAGGATATAATTGTAATTTATGAGGGATTACTGATTTAAGGCAGTATTCCTACAAAAGGAAAATATTCGTAGAAGGTTTGGGAAACCAAACCAAAGTAAGGAAGTATTCCTAGATAAGGAAATACTTCCTAGATAAGGTAATATTCCTAGATAAGGAAATATACCTAGACAAGGAATTCTTTCTAGAAAGGAATTATTCCTAGATAAAGAAATATACCTAGAAAAGGTATTATTCTTAGATAAGGAAATAGATTCCTAAGAGGTTTGGAAACCTTTAAAGCTATAAATAGAGATGTTTAGCTCATAGCTAAGACATCTAGAGTATCGTTTGTGATACAGACACACCTAGATCAGAGAGGGAGGTTTGTGAGACAAATCACCTAGAGACAAGTTTGTGAGGCAATTAATTATTATAAAAGCAAGCTTAGTAAAACAGTTTAAGGTTATCCACTTTTTGGAGAGATTGTGAGCGTAACAAAGAGAGAATTATTATAGTTTTCTTGTTCATAATCTAGAGAAGATATTTTCTTCAAATCTTGTTTCTAGTGTGTTCTGTTTTCTAGTTTTCGTCAATTATTATTCTGAATTCCGCCTCTATAATAATAGTCACCAAGGTACAGAGATCAATACGTATCACTTAGTTAGCCATTCGACATATGGTAAAAAACATGACCGTCGAAAATCCAGACGTAAACTGTTTAAGTGAAATGAAAATTCAGTCTAAATATGCATAATGTGGAAAAGTTTGGAGCAACATTAATTGGTGTTTGATATGCATTACAAAAAATTGGGTATATAAATGCCTGATAATTAACACTCTATCAAGCAACCTACAAATTAATTTTTATTGGTTGTCATATTAGCGGTTACGCAAGTATTGAAGCCTTGGCCCTTTGAATTGATAAAACAACATTAGAATCTTCTGGTTGATGATGTGATTTTCCTTGTGCAAAACTTTTCTCCCTGTAAGTGTTAGTCATACATATTTGACACTTATTTTTATAGATTTATAACCATTTTCCCCTACAAATTTTAGGTCCATTAGTTTAGACAATACAACTTATAAAATTATTTCTATAATTTTAAATAATAAAATAAAATTAACCTCTGGTAGACAAAGTGATAACTTTAAATTAGTATGTTTTTATCCCTAACATGCAGACTGAGAATATCATAGTGGCTCATAAAATTTTACATTTTCATGAATGCCAGAAATTGAAAAATTGTATGCTTGCCTTGAAATTGGATCTGTCAAAAGCCTTTGACAGATTAGAATGAGATTTTGTCTTATTCATGCTTAGAAGTTTTAGTTTCAATAATCTTTTTTGTGATCTTACTTATGAGTGTTTATCTTGTTGGGTGCAATTATCAAAAACAATGAAAAATCAAATAAATAAAAATTATTTATAATTAGCTCATTTGTAATGGAAGTGATGGATTTGACAAAACGAGCGAGCCCCCAGATCTCTGCAACAGCAACACGATAACACTTTGGAAAAACAGACGTGTTCAACACGCTGTCCTTAAGACATTAGCGCCCGGCTACGCCCAAAAGTGATGTTATAGTCCTCACAGGACGGATGCCTCCAAGATAAAACACCCTATTACACCTACTACTAGAATACGTAGTAAACGTTCAACTTAAGCTTGACAACTCCGGGGGAAAAAAATTAAGGAAAATCGCGAGCGCTTACAAACACAATATAAAAATATTGTTCTTGGGGTCTCTCTAAAATCTAGAGAAATCCCTTTCCCTTAAATTATTCAAAAGTAAAAAAAAAGATTGTTCATATAATTGACTAATACAACTTAAAAAGCGGAACTCCCCGATGTGGGACTAATAAGATTTTCATTCACAAAAGAAACCATTATTTTTTTTGTAAACGTGGGGGTACCAAATACACCACCAACTTTTTCTTAGGAAACCTATATGGACAAAACCTAAATATAATTCCGAGAGTTCAACTTCATGAATCTCAATCGAGGAATAATATTCAGCGTTATATCTCTTTCTCTCACAATCAGAAAGTTGACAGAACCAAATCCGCAAACCTAATTTACGTGTGAGAGTTCTTGGACGATCTCAAAAATAAATATCCAAGAATCAATCAATATAACATTTGAGATGTATCTACTTTGATTGATTTACGCACAACGTGTGATATTTAAATTATAAAGATAAAAAATATAATGCGAAAAAAATAAATAACACAGACACCAGAAATTTTGTTAACGAGGAAACATCAAGTGCAGAAAAACCTCGGGACCTAGTCCATATTTGAACACCAAACTGTATTAAACCGCTACATACACTAGCATACTACCAATTAACTTCAGACTGGAATGTAGTTGAAACCGAATTAAACCCTCACAGCAATTCAGTTACAGTCGCGTTCCTTACGCCTCTTGAATACCAGCAGGAATCTGTGCAAATGATTCTCTTAGCTGGCGTCCTTTACAACTTAAGAGTTTCTTCAACTCAATTAAGACTTTAAACCAATCTGCCTCCTACATATAAGCATATATGTGTGAATCCTTTTTGATCAATGGATCAATGTGAGACTGGAAATTGGTAGCAATAGAAAAAGTCTAGCTAACCTCAAAATCCGTACTTATGCTTCCCGAAGAGCAGCCTAGATTTTTATTCACCTCACAAATATTAAACATGTTGAATCCCAAAATCTGAGACAAAGAGAACTTTGTGATTTAATCTATCTTGTTCGAGTGAGCATCTCAGTAATCAAACAAGATCAGGATACACGAACTATCAAGATAAAAGATAGTTGGACCTAGCTTCAAGAATCCCAATGAAGTCTTTTTAGTTGCTAAACCCTATAAGGGTTTTAGGAAGAGGACGATTTTAGTTTAGAACTAAGACACACAAAAATTAGTGTCGGGATTCAAAGATCCTAGTTGCTTGAGGTACCCTTTATATAGACTTTCAAAGTATATGTTTCTTTAGGTTTAAGCTAACATAGTTTTGAACCAAGCAAACAATATCCACCATTAGATGAATATTTGAAATGTGATTGACATATCAAGATATACACTCTGGTTAGGATGAACCATAACCGAACCGTGTATAAAGACATTGTTTATGGACGGTTAGCCGAAACTAGCCTATTAAACTATAAGCTTAATCATATTCATATAACACTGAAGACTTTAAGTTTGAGTCACAACCATAGGTTATAATGTGATCAATCATGTATATATATATATATATAGTGTTCTTATAGATTTATTCAAATGTTAATTATCTCACAGAAATAATTTTTTGTGCATCTAAAAATATTCGACAGGGCAAGTACGTGTACCATGTATGTGTACTCAACCTTGTTCGTGACTATATTTGTCATGGTACATGTACGCTTAAGAAAAATATAAGTTCCGAACTTACAGAACTTTTCCGTTCGCGTACCGGGTATGGATACCACACCGGTTTCCAAACCAACAGTTCTTTTTCGGTATGCATACTAGGTATGCGTACCATTCCAGGTTCAAGAGTTCACAAACTTTTTGTGGTATGGATACCGGGTATGCGTACCACTAAGTCACTGTCGATATATATCTACTCCGGTACGTGTACTGAGTACATGTACTACGGTTCCGGATCTATAACAGTTTTCCCAGTTTGTGAAACGAGTATGCATACTGTCCTGTATCCAGATTTACAGTAGTTTTATATTTCTCTTTAAATCAATTTGAAACATTCCCAAATAACATCAATGACACATATCACTGTTCCAGGCTATTTTAGAATGATAATCTTGAATCATGATTTATATTTTGAACAATAAATTGTTCTTAACCGAAATTCATCAAGTATGAACAAATGTTTATTAAGATTAGTCATATATATTTCGAGAACTAATTACCAAGATAAACTTGACTCGAAATTCTTCATATGCTTGCAATAGTCTAATTAGTTATGCGACAACGTCTCATAGGTAGAAGGGTGAATTTAACTTGAGAAATAGGTGGTTCAGTCTTCACTTACCTTTTGTTGAAGAAGTTCTCCAAAAATTTCGGTTGATCTTCGACTTCAAATGGTAGAACGCAGTGATGTCCGATTCTCAACTACATACTTCTATCCTAATCCGAGACTTAACTAATTGTAGATTAGAAATCAAGATATAGTTTTGACAACTAAATTTGACAACAAACTTGAGATAGCAACACTTGTGGGTTCGACCGAGCAATGCTCTAACAATTTTATTTAGTTAAAACCTTAAAATAAAAATATATATTGTTTTCCAACATATCTACGGTTAGCTTTTCCGTTATGCTTAATGGGAACATAGACCTATATATTCATCTATTATAGGATTTATACAAGGGACTCATTGTCCGTTTATCTGTATATTATCTGCATTGAATTAATGTCTAGAACTCTAGCAGATTTTGAAGTTATTCGTGGAATTAAGAGGATAAATGTTTTTGGTGCTTGCTAACCAACAAACCATCTGCTATTTGCAGTTGATTGCTTTGTATTTGGGAATGCTGACTTAGTTCAGGTAAGACATTTGCTTGAGGATAAAATATTTTTTGTTCTTCTAGTAGTCAAGCAGTCAACTTCCAGGCATATACTTTCACCCCTAAATCCCATCATATATATTCCATGATTATTGCTAATATCTTCAAAGTTAGAAAGATATCTAAGGATGATAAATACCTTGGCACGCCCTTGTTTTTCAATAGAACTACATCTCCTAATTTTAATTTATTACTTGAGAAAACTTACTTTAGTTTGAAAGGTAAATCTAAGTTACTTTCTTAGACGGGTAGAACTATTTTGGTATCACATCTGCTTTCCCTTCTTTAAATAATCCTCCCTACATTTTCTGCTAAACTCCGGAAAGAATGATAAGTTGCAAAGAGACTTCTTGTGAAATAAATCTGATCATAAAATTCAGATTTATACCAAAAGCTTGAAGTCTATGTGCATCCAAAACCCCAAGGTAGTATCAGTCTATGAAATCCCTTTTTTTTTTCATCTAACCTTTTATGGAGAGTTTTATCTAACCGCCCCGCTGTCCTTTGGGTTCAGGTATTGAAAAACAAGCACTCTAAGTTTTCCTATGCTTTAGTAAGCTCTAATAGTTTATAGTTCATAGTCAGGTAACATTGATGAAGGAAGTGGTAGCCATGCAAAATGTTTTACCAGAGAAGAACTTGAGCCAAAGAAGCTTTCCAATTGGCGACAAAATGTAGAGGACAAAATATTATCTTTCAAAGCGATTCTGAACCGACACTCATGTTGCTAATGGAAATGTATGCTAAGGCTAGGGAAAAGAGATATGCTATCAGTGAAGATTACAATATAAATCCAAGAATTTGCATAAATTTTAAAGTGAAAGGTTTTATTTTAAAAAGTAGATAACGTATAATTGAGGCAGCGCATTTATCTAATTTCTGTAGCCGTCATGGATTTACGAAGTCTTGGTCAGGGGAAAACTTTAGAACCTTTAGAACCCTAATGAACAATTTACAATTCCAATTTTGGAACTATCAATGTAACCGATATCCCAATCCTGATTTACACCAGGTTTCTTACACGGAAAATATTTCAATAAATTTATGAAGATCGGATCCTTCTTTCCTGGAAAAAAAAATAGTTTTTAGTTCTCATATGTCTTGGGACTGCTAAAAAAAAGTCGTATCACAAAAAATTAAATAAAGCAAAAATAAAAATAACTGCGGACACACTATTTTGTGGGCCTTTTACTCCTACCTAGCAAGATTCACCCACTCCGTTGCGACAGTTGCCAACATATGCCAGATGCGTGAGGTTGAATTTAACACGTGATACAACGTTGTCGTCGCAAAATTTACACTTCGTGGCCAGAAAATTGTCAGACCCAAATCAACATGGGAAACTTTCAGATGTTTTACTGGAAAAGAGAGTCCTAATCTTTTTCAACATGCATATTTGCCTATAAATTTTTTTTTTTTTTTTTTTAATGCAAGTTGTTTTGTTTTCTTCGAAGATGAGGAATAATCCCATGAATTTGGATAACTATCCTGAAGAAGTAACTTATGAAATACTTTCTCGCGCACCAGTTGAGTTTGCCTTTGAATGCAAGCTAGTATGCAGAACTTGGCGTAATTACTTCGATTATATTAAGGAAGGTATGATATTTGCGATCGGGTTAAACAACGAAGAAAAGCCTAATTTCAGGCTCTACTATGCAGCGAATGACATGATTAGGAGCAATATCAAGGAAGCTCACACTTATGCTGACCTCCTAGCAGAATTCCATCATCCTCCGATCGAAAACAGGTACCGTAGCGATCCCTATGAAAATTACAAAGATGTCATTGTTGGTTCGTGCAACGGCTTAGTTTGTTTTACTATCCCTAACAATGTTGTAGATGATCCTGTTTACATATGTAACCCTTTCACAAGAGAATCTGTTAATCTTCCAAGGTTAGAATCAATCAACCCAAGGGGCTTACTAGTGAGTGGGTTTGGTTTTGATTTGCATAGCAAACAGTACAAGGTTGTTAGAATTTACTACCCTGACAGAAACCTCGATGTTGGACATGCAGAAGTCGACACTCTCGGTGCTAGCACCGGGTGGAGAAATATTGGAGAGGTTACATACTCTTTATGCTCATCACCGGGTATCCTAGTTGACGGAGTGCTCTATTGGATAGATTACAAGGCAATGAAAATAGTTGGGTTCAGTTTGAAAGATGAAAATTTTGAATTATTTCCATCACCACCCTGCTTACATCCGGGTAAAGCAGCTAACTATAGGCTCAAAAAATTGAGAGGATGTCTTTGTGTTGTTCATCATAGGCGATTATGTAAGCGTGTCGACATATGGTTCTATACCAAGGATTACAGTTTTAAGAGTACTAGTTGTTCATATAACATGAACAAGGAATCGAGTTACGACCGATATTGGAGTTGGGAGATAAAGCTGAAACCCATAACATTTTTCGCGGATGATGATTACGACCCACTCCTCGTAACAGAGGACAATAAAGTCCTGTACTGGTGCAACAAGTCGAATCTTTTTTGTTTTGATCCAGAAACCTCAACCACCACATTAGTCATCGAAGATACTTCTGATTTGGGTTTGAAGTATTTCAGTGCAACTCCCCATGTGAACACTGTTGTTTCATTAAAAAAACTTGAAAAAGAAAATTGTGTCGCACAAGAATGGGATGGGTGCAAAAGAGAGTTGTATCAGCCACCTAGTGACACACAACTGATCATAAGAGAATTTCCAGATAATTTTTCTGTTTTATTTTGGAAGGTTGCAAGATGGGTTATCCCTTTGGCAATCGCCTTGCAATTGATTATTTGGTGCAAATACTCAGAATGGATCGATCAACACTGTCACATAATGGCGCCACTTGACCCTTTGCAAAATTTGTTTCTCATTTTTATCTTCTTAGATATAAATATCTCAATATATATTTTGGGGAGACACATATATTACAGAAGGACAATTCTGCACTGATCGGAATTAAAAAATCTCGTGTCAAAAAATAAATAAATAATAATAATAATGTACTTTTATGGAAGTCGCATTCACTTGCAAACTGAGCGATTGCGTTTACTTCAATTTTACTTGAGATAATGCTATCTAATTCTATTTGAAGTTTAAAGTTCGAACTGATGTTGTCGTTCTTCTCTATGCTGATTTGACACTGTAGTGCTAAACCTATCTTCTGAACATTTCAATTTTCAAAACAAAATTGATCTTCTGAACCTTCAAGAGCTCTACCAAAACATACTCCTCTCAACATGTCACCTAAAAACTCTTCTAATCTTACTTGATTTCTTAACTCCCGAATTGAAAAGGAAAAATCTGGTGAAATAAGGACTCCAAACATTTACTTCAGAAGACTAAACATAGAAAAATACCTGACACGCCTTGGATACTCTGGTCCATTCTGAGGTCCCAGAATTAAAGTCAGGAACCCAGAACTGAAGGAAAGTTTTATACAAGCATACATGCTCATCATCACTATTATTATTCAAAAAGATTGGTCAACCAAATTGAAAGAACACGCAAAAGAAAGTTGTTTTCTTTCATGTAAGGAATACATGTATCTATATGTATGAGTTCATCGTCAATATCTACATCAGATTTTCATAATGCTCTACAATTGAAAATGTATCCTAGTTTCACAGGTCAGCTCAAAATGCTAAGAGTAAGCATATCATGTACATGTACAAGATGTGGTCGTATCTGCCTAGGCAGATGAATCTAATGACTTACGGAGTAGTATACTGGTATATATTGAACATATGGGACGTAGCAGTTTCTTTGGGCATTCTTCATGTTGATTCGCAAGTGGATTGATCTCCCATAGCAGTTGCAGCACCTACGAAACAGAAATGAAACCCATCAAATTGACATAATCTGGTATACACTAAGCAGAGGAGAAGCAAAGACACAAGTGTCCAGAGGGAAGAATTAGATGCTAGTAAAGAGCAATACAAAGTATAAAAAGGTCTATGTGTTTCATACATAATCATATTCGTATTTTCTAAATTTAGGCGAGAGGACTGGACATTTTCATTCTTGCTTTAAAGAATGTACAGAATCATAAATGACTCCCAACCATTAAAACAAACAAACAGCTCTGGAAGGCGATACGATAACATGGCATTACTTAGTCGAAAAGCAGGTGAGAGTTCAGGCGTTTAGGATGGCAAATGATTACAGGATTATGAGCCGTCATAACAATGACATGACTTGAACACATACTCCAGCTCGATTATTTGAGTCTTAAGGGTTTAAGCAGACTCTGTCATCTCTTGAAGTGAACCTATCTCTATATTAAGGCTCAGGTTGAACCTATAACACTTAAATTTAGTTAAACATGGTAATCAAAAACTAAACTAATAAGGACCATCCGCGGAAAAGAATCCACAAATAGACTACTTTTGACCTTAAAATTAACACCATTTTAACTTGAACCTTGTTATCCTAACATTAAAGAAGTACCGCAAGATGAACATACATTCAAACTAGTAGCTGAGATCCCAAATACACAGTTGTGTTCCGTGAGTGAGACCCACAATCCACACAGTTAAGATGACATGGTTTTTCAGGTCTTCAAAGTCCTATAGACAGGAAGGAAAACACATTTGTATGTTCTAAATGCAGCATGCACCAAATGATTGGGAAATTAAGCAGCCACTTTCCATTTTCCAAAATAATTCAAAAGAAAAACTAGTGATGCAATTATCCAATTCATAGCATTTATACAGACGTTTCAGTGAATATAATCATTTCTCAACTCCTTTTTTCTTTACAATATCCAGTTGTGATGAAACTGGAACAAGGAAGAAAGATAGAAGACGATGGCCACAAACACGACATTAAAGATCTGACACAGTATCCTCAGATATCATGCATTACTTTTATGCAAAACTGGATATAATAACTCTTAGTAGCTTAAATATATCTTCAGTATTAGACAGTTTAATTGAAAACCCGGAGGATCATTAGGCATTAGCTAATTGGAAATCCAGCAGAAAGGAAATAAAGCCAAATAGGGACTGACATGATGAAGAGTCGTAACATGAAAGTGGCACAGTGTACATACTAAGACCTCGTGTTCCAAGTTGAGAGATGGAATTAGAGTTCTGTAAGGAGGAAACAGGTTATGCTAAAGTTTGCTAATGTAATTTTATAATGATAGGAGCAGTGGTTCGTGTCTGAGAATCAGCAAATGCTATTAATCTAACCTATTTCTACCGATATTTTTAAACTGCTCCAACTCAATAGAGCAAGAAGCTCATCTGCTTTGCACCAGGAAAAGTAAACATCATGCAAAGTTAACAAATTAGAAAAATTATCCAATAAGCATGCGTTATAGATTATACTCACACTAATAGCATACTTCAAACATCATATATAAGAATCTAAGAGTAGAACAAAAGACATACCTAGAATTGAGGTATTATATCTGTGCACCACAGCTAGTTGGTATTGATGATGATTATGGTGATGGTGATGCTGCAGAGGTTTCTTTGGGTATTGGTGGTGTTGCTGGGACAGTTGTGGGTAATGGTGATGTTGTTGTTGTTGGCGTTGTCGTTGTCGTGGATGTTGGTGATGCAGCTGGGGATGGTGATGAAGTTGCTGCTGTTGTTTGTCAGTGATGGTCTTACCATTCTGCCTAGCCTCTGCCAATTGATTAAGTTGTTTGGCCACAATAGGACCCAAAGTGTATATCTCTCGCCATATCTGACGCTGTTGATATGGATTTTCAAACCTTAGCACTTCCATTTCTTCCCTTGAATAACTTGCCTCCAAATTCTTTTGACAGAAGACATTTTCTACTGGAACATTTCTCGACTTGTTGCCTTATGTACTCGAAGCAAATTCCAGCCCTTTTCTTACCCGAGCAATGAAACTCATCATTTCTTTCCTTGCAAAGCCATATCCATTAACAATGTGAGTATTTCCGATTTCCGCTGCCATGCCTTTACTACTACTACTACCACCTAAGGATGAGGGTTCTCCCCATTTCCCCCAATTAATCTCACCAGGTCTAATCATCTCTTGAGGTGGAGAAGCTGAATTAGTTTTATTAAAATCATCTTGTGTTGTCTCTACTACAAGATCACCAGTAATTACATCTTGCACACATTCAATTCTACCAATACTACTTTCTGCATTTATCATCTTAACTACAACGTTTACCAATTGAGACATAAATGGGGGGTAAAGAATGAACCTGACATACCTCCTCTTTTGCTGAATCTTTAGAAGAAATGTCTCCTTCCATTCGTTCAGTGATGAATGAACCGCACAATTCAGTACTACCTTTGCCCACTAATTCTTCAAATTCTTGATTCTTATTGACATCAATTCCTATCTGAGAAATGGGTTATTCAAAATCTTCACGAAAACCCCAAGAAATATCTTCATTCACCATTACTATATTCTCTTCTCCATCATCAATTACTTCACTACCTACATTTCTAATCCACATCGAATTATCAAAATCAACTACAATTGGACGATTACAATCTAACAAAAATTCTGCTTCAATTATCAATACAAGAAGTATTGATTTCACACAAGAAAATTAAAATGACGAAACTAATGAGTGAAACTAAACCGAGTGTCTCCACCTTGACAACAACACATGATTATGATGCAATGTAGTTAATATCGGATATCGTTTATCTCGGCCTGGACTGATACACTAGTACAACTTTATATCGGGGATATTATCGTTGAAAATATCGGCCTCATAAGGTTTCAAATTTTAAGTCAAATATGATAGTAACACAATCACCAAATGGTTATAGTAGAATTACAATTTTCATTGGTAAAGCCAAACTAAGGTAGATGGGAAAAGCTAAACATACATAAAACTAACCCTAATTCACTAAAGCCACAATTACTATATGAACAGCTCCGTTAACAAAACAATCAAGATTCAAGACAACAGAACAATATCAATCACACAAATTTGTCCACTGCAACCAACATCAACAGATGGTCTTTCCTATCGAGAGTTTCACAAGAGAGACATGCAACTTAAACCTACAAACTGCTTGTATAGGAAAGGGTTGTTACCTATACAAATCAACCATTAATCACACACAAAAATCATAATCAAAGAAAACAAAGAGAGTAATTATCAAAAGATTCAAAACCCCAACCTTTTGTTAGCCAATAATCTCTGAAATTTAGATGAAGAAGATCAATAATCAAAAGTTCCTTCCTTAAATTGAGATTCTCACTGATGAGATTGAAAAGAATAACATTATCTGTTGAACTAAATTTCTGAAGAACATTGATCTCTTTTCCTTTCAATTCAGTTTTTCGGCTGAAGAAATATATTTTGGATCGAGTTTTAGGGAGTTATCCCTTCCCTTTTATGAAACACCTAAACAACCAAAACGACTAAAATAACCAATACCGGATAATCGGGAAAATTTCGTATCGGCCGATATTATCGGGAAGATATCGTTTTGCCGATATATTGCTTATCGTATCGCTCCAAGAGCGATATCCGAAATTTTGCCGATATATCGGCCGATACGGCCGATATTGACTACATAAGTCCTCTCGAGCCTCATCCATCAAACGGCCTTCGTCTCGAGCCTCATCCATCAAGCGTATTTCTGTTAATATTTTTGTTAATATTTTTTTCAATATGTATTAACAAAAAACAAAGGAGGCAGTAAGAGGCCTTCGTCTCAAGCCTCATCCATCAAGCGTTCGGAGTTTACCACGAGAGCGTCCCAATGGTCATGACAGGACCCGAGATGGTCAAAAACAAGGGGAAGAACCCGAGAGAGCCGTTCAAGATGAACAATTTCCAAATTCAAACGAGTACGAGACATTGTGAAATGAAAGAAATCGAAATAAGATAATCATGCCAAATCAAGATAACTAAACCCCTTTTTATAAGGAGGGAAAAATCTGAAAGCAATTAATTACAATTATTAATAAGCCTAATTATGGCTGCTAAAAACGAAGCAAAGAAATAGAAGAACATCAGATAACAACTTTATCAGAGCTTTGCAACTAAGCATCACGGCACCGAGCAATAACCTGATCCACCTCCTCCAAGAAAGCACGCGCCTCATCCACTGAAAGTCTTGCTTCCACACATTTGACATCCACATCAAGAAAGAGTTGATGAGTACGCTCCAATGCCTCCTAAGAAATCTTCGCTCCAAGCGCCATCCCATAGGTCTCTGACTGTTCTACCCATTTGGCGCAAATGCGAGTGACCATATGATGATGGGGTCAACAGACACTCCACCTCCTCTCGGACCAATTGCAAACGCTGAATCTCTTTTGCAGAACTACTCCGAATTACCAAGACAGGCGCCGTTCCCAGGAAAACTGAATGCCCCTCCCGATGACGTGCCATGACAAAATAAGGATGACTAACAAATGAATAGAAAGATAGAGAGAGAGAGAGAGAAAGAACAACAATGAAAGCAAAAGATTTATA
>JAJJMB010012497.1:943746-955603 GCA_023531105.1 Papaver atlanticum
GACGCATCCTAACACAAGCTATGACTGATTGTCAAGTCTGCAAGCCTTGACAAAACAGTCAGGGGGCTAATGTAAGCACATGGATTTGGCTAAAGCCGAAGGCACCAGAATAGGGGCTTCAGATGATGACAAGCCGAAGCCACCATTGACGATGACGTGACAAGCTGAAGCCTCTAGTATTGATGACGTGGCACGAATGGGTTTCCCTCAGGAGATAACTAGTGACTGCCTAAATAACCCCAGCTGTAATAGTACACGTGTACGGCTAATGACAGAAGACTTACTAGAAAAGGTATTAGGGTACACGTGTACGGTATTTCCATATCAGGCTTTGCCTATAAAAGCAGAGCAATCCTCCAGAGAGAGACAGAGCTTTTCAGAGAATTGTATTGTGTATTGGGATTAGTCTCCACATTACTCTATGATAATTTAAGGGTGTTTACACGAACCAATTCAATCTTTTCGTAGTATCTGCTATCAACAATCACAGGAATCTCTGGATATTATGCTCATTGAACTCTACAAGGTATATCATCTCAATTGCCTCACTTGTAATAATGTTTTGTTGTTTTTATTTTTTCTCGCGAATTTCTTGCAATTAGCAGCTATAACTTAAAATTGAAAATACTCCACATTGAAACTTAGTAACCCTCCCTCACATTATGTGAATTCCAATTCACAGGCTTCTTGCACTCACAGAGATCACCAAAGCCATGTGGTTGGTATACGAGGTACAGAGCATTCAGGCTCACGAGTTTCTTCTACTACTAATGTTCTTCAGCAGTGTCATAAGAAGATGTTCAGATAATTCATATCCAAGGGTGTCACCTATTAGGGGACAGCATCAAAACTATGGATTCAGAGGAAAGTTCTCATTTAAGGGTTTCACCAAGCAAGGGGCAGCATCAAAACCATGGGTTTGCC
Organism: Papaver atlanticum; assembly: GCA_023531105.1. Lineage (NCBI taxonomy): Eukaryota > Viridiplantae > Streptophyta > Magnoliopsida > Ranunculales > Papaveraceae > Papaver > Papaver atlanticum. The sequence continues at coordinate 944,671 of JAJJMB010012497.1, forward strand.
AGAAAATGGAGAGAGGAGGATCCTCATTTAAGGGTTTCACTAGGTAATGCACATCATCGAAGTTATGGGTTCGGCAGAAAATGGAGAGAGGAGAATTCACATTCACTGGTTTCACCCGTTAATGGAGATCGTCTAATTCATGAACCAACTTTAGTTGAGGAATATTGTGGCAGTGTAATTACCGATAGTCTGATGAGCATCACTCCCTCGGCCCCAGAAGTAATGAGTGGTTCAGATTCTAGTTTCGGAAACTGGAAACCTTTGTGCTCCTCTAAGAGTGAGAAAAGTTGGGCAGATATGATTCAAGAAGAAGAAGAGGAGGAACATTTAAGTAGATTCAGCAACTTTTCTGCAAGTATGATTGGATCAATTGGTGAGTGGGATAGGGAAAATTCGAGTTACATGTCACCAGAAAAGAACGAAGCTGTTTACAGCAGTGATAATCTGAATTCCAGAGCTTGCAATCATCAGTTGTCATCAGCGAAAAATATAAAGGATCATCTACAAAGGAAATTTGAAGCAGTTGATAGTTATGGAGAATCCATAAAATCAGCAGCTCGACGTTTTCGATACTTTGATCAGAAGCAGCATGATCACCAACCCACAACACCACCACCAACACCCAGAAACTTCCACAGAACCATCATCATCAACGCCAACAGGTTAGCATGCTAAGCGAGATTTCCCAAATTCTAGGTATGTTTTTTATTTTTCTGTTCACAAGGAAATTACACTACAGATTGGCCCAGACTAGATTGCCATTTAAATCTGCAGTATCTTTTTGGATTTGTTGACAAAACAAATACAGCAATTACATGTTTTTAGTACTTTGAAGGACATGACTAGCATCTGATTTATTTATTTTTCCATTTGGGTTGTTGTGTCTTTGCTTCTGTTCTGCTTAGTATATACTAGATTGTGCCAATTTTGATGAGTTTCGTTTCTGTTTACAGGAGCTGCCACGGCGATGCTTAAACCAATCCATTTGTGAACCAACACGAAGAATGTCCAAAGAAACTGTTACCCTTATGTTCAGTAAATACCAGTATACTACTCCATAAGCAGTTAGACTCAACCGATTTGGCAGATACAACCATACCTAGTACATGTACATGATATGCTTACTGTTAGCATTTTGAGCTGACCTGTGAATATAATATGCATTTCAATTGTAAAGCAGTATGAAAAACTGATGTAGATGTCGATGAACTCATATCCGTTATGTGAATGAAACAAACTTTCTTTTGCTGTGCGTGTTCTTTCAAATATTTGTTTTAGTTAATGATTTACAGTAGCGTGTCTAATCTGCTCTTTTGTTGCCCTTACTTTCAAAAAGCTGAGAAACATGTAACTCGAGCTCTTAGAGCGGCAGGCCTTAATAACATTACCTCAAGTAAGCTGGCTCCCAAGCTCCATATTACAGTTGCAGAAGCTGTTCGTCAGATAAATGCTAAGAGAAGAGAAAAAAGAGCTGCTATGAACTATGGTGAACTTGAGGAGGCAAACCATGCTGTAGTCTCCTGACATTTTCATCTGGGAGTTTGATATGCGACTTGGCGAGACCTCCCCAAGTTTACTTGTTCCATTATATTGTTGCTGTGGTCCTGTGGAAGTTTCTCCATCTCTGTAAAAAAATTGAAATCAATAACGAAGTTAGTTGTTTGTGTGTGAATATGGAATTCCATTTCATGAATCCCCATTAAACAGATCTTCTGAAATTTATCTCAATGTTTATGGCACAACTTCGCCGTTATCCAAAAAAAAAAAAATTCAATCACTTACAGATTTAGTGTCCAACTACAATGCAGCACACGGGAACTTCATACCTTGTTTAGCTATTGATTGCAATGCTACGCTATTCTCGTTCACTCTAAACAAGGGCTTACGTGGATTTTCAGAGACACAATTTTGAAGAAATATTCCTCCACCCTTGCAACATTTTTGGTCATAGTGATACATTTTGATTTCAGAGAATGCGGTACATTGGATCACGGAGTTTATTTGAATCCGGCATACATATTCTTCTAAGGATTCAGTGTAGGTCTGTCCTGTCTGTCTTACTGTTACCTTGCCACTCGAATAAGTCAATGGTATCTTTCGTTAATTTTTCACTGGATAAACCAGCTCACATCTGTTATTTCTCTCTGTATTTTATTTTGAACTTGACTAAAATTGGATAAAATTCAACTGTTAAGTTTGCCCTTCAATACGATTCTGTAAAATTACAAAACGGTTTTTATTGTTAATTTTTTGATATGTTAGATTTCCCTGTATATGTATTCCTCTAAAATAAAGAATGCAATAATTTCAAAGGCCGTACAAAATACTGCTGTAAAGACAAATGGCACCAGTTTGTCACAATCAATGCCAATGGGATAGCCTCCCAAAACCAACCATCCAGCATATATGAAGCAGATGCACAATACGATTTTTAAAATCCAAGGGAAAACCCATCTTGCAGCCTCCCAATATAAAACAAGTACTGTTCTGATCAACTGTGAGTCACCAGGTGGCTTGGGATGACACAATTCTCCTTTACTCCCATCCCATTCTTGTACAACTCAGTTTTCTTTTTCTAGAGTTTTTAACGAAACTCTAGTGTTTATATGAGGAGTTGCGCTAAAATACTTCAAACTCAAACAAGAAGAATCTCGGATGACCAATTTTGTTGCTGAAGTTTCAGGATCAAAACATATGAGATCCGACTTGTTATACCAATATAGGATTTCATTCTTCTCCGTTACAAGGAATGGGTAATCATCCAAGATAATGTTTTTTGTTAGGGTTTCCAGCTTAATCTCCAAACTCCAGTATCGGTCATAACTTGATTCTATAGAACAACTGGAATCCTTGGTATGGAACCATATATCGATACACCTATATTCTTGCCTGTGATGAACAACACAAAGACATCCTCTTAACATTTTGAGCCTTATATATGCAGCTTCACCTACATGTAAGCAGGGTGGCAATGGGAGTAATTGAAACTTTTCATCTTTCAAACTGAGCCCCACAATCTTCATTGCCTTGTAATCCATCCAATGCAACACTCCGTCCACAAGAATACCCGCTGTTGAGCACAAAGAGAATGTAACATCTCTGATATTTCTCCACCCAGTGCCACCGCCGAGAGTGTACACTTCCACATGTCCAATATCGAGGTTTTTATCAGGGTAGTAGATTCTAACAACCTTGTACTGTTTGTTATGCAAATCAAAACCGAACCCGCTCACTACTAAGCCCTCTGGGCTGATTGATGCTAATCTTGAAAGATCAACAGATTCTCTTGTGAAAGGGTTACAAATATAAACAGGATCATCTACAACATTGTTAGGGATAGTAAAACAAACTAAGCCGTTGCAGGAACCAACAATGACATCTTTGTAATTTTCATCCGGGTTTTGACGATACCTGTTTTCGATGGGAGGATGATGGAATTCTGCTAGGAGGTCAGCGTATGTGTGACCTTCTTTTATATTGTTCATAATCATGTCACTCGCTGCATAGTAAAGTCTAAAACAAGGCTTTTCTTTGTTGTTTAATCCGATTGCAAATATCATTCCTTCTTTAATATGGTCGAAGAAATTACGCCAAGTTCTTGATACTTGCTTGCATTGAAACGCAGTCTCAGCTGGTACATGAGAAAGTATTTCGTAGGTTACTTCAGGAGGATAATTATCCAAATTCATGGGATTAATCCTCATACTCGCAAGCATTTGAAAAGCAGACATGTATCTAGTTCCTTTGATGATGATGTTAAGAAACATAGTGTTGACATCCTGGAGTAGAGATATTGCATATCTCACTATCTTTACTCTAAGATATTTACGTATATATTCCTTGCATGTTACGTATATATATTATTCTGCATGCAAGATATGTATTATTGTTATTTCCCTTTCTAAGTATAAAGAGAAGCTTTGCTTCATTGTAATCTTTACACGATTAATATATATCAATCTTGATTCCATGACATCTTTTGTCATGGCATCAAAGCCACAAGAGATCCAATCTTCCGTTGCAAACCATCAATAATCAGATTCCTTTCAAAGCATGAAATCGTGTTTACTCTGTTTATTTTTCTATCTCAACACCTATATTCTCATCATGTCTCGAGAAGACTTTTCACCCATTACAGCAAAGTTCGATGGAACTAACTATAATTATTGGTCCTTTTTCATGAGAAGTTTCCTCAAAGGAAAAGGACTATGGAAATACATAGATAGTACAGAAAAGCGTCATGCAACAACTGTTTTAGAGAAAACAGACAAAACGGAACCTTCAACCAGTGATAATCTCAAAGATTGGGAGATCAACAATCATAGAATTCTCACATGGATCGGAAACACTGTTATTACATCCATCAGTATGCAGCTTACCAACTTCGAGGTCGCCAAAGAAGCATGGGAATTTCTCTCAAAAAGGTATACTCAAATCAATTTTGCTCAACGTTATAAACTTGAACAAGATATTCGATCCTTAAAGCAACAGAATGACCAGACAATATCAGATTTTCACTCAGAGATGTCTGTACTATGGAATCAATTAGCACTAATGGAACCCAGATGGACTACTGATGCACAATTGTGGGAAAAATATCAAGAAGAATCGCGGTTAGTTCAACTTCTTATTTCCTTAAGAGATGACTTTGAATATGTTAGAGCATCAATTCTACATAGAACACCTCTACCCACAGTGGAAGCTGCATTATCTGAACTCATCACTGAAGAAACAAGGAAGAGAATCAAGCCAGACATCTCAGCTGTCTTTGCTACATCTTCAAGATCAAACTATAATTCTCAAAAGAATCCATCAAGCCGTGACATATCTCAAGTTCAATGTCACAACTTCAAGCAACTTGGACATCTAGCCAGAAACTACACTCAACAATCAGTTCAATCATCAACAACATCTCAAGCTCTATCTCCATATCAATGTAACTACTGCAAGGAATTTGGACATACGGTGAACAACTGCACATCAAGAAATATGCGTGAGAAAATGAGGAACTTAAATTCAAATACATCAACAAGATTCAATGCAGCATCAGTTTCAGCTGAGCTAGAAAAGAAGCATGAACCATCTCTACCTGATATTCAGGAGATGATCAAACAAATCATGTCAATTGGTAATAATCCTTCACTGGCTTCTACACTTGCAATTCCTATAGGTATTTTTTCAACTTAGTGGTTTCTCGACTTAGGTGCTTCCAACCATATGACTTTTAATCCTCAGTTGTTTGAGAGTCTGAATCCAATAATAACTCCTAAAATTCATACTGCTGATGGTTCTCAATTAACTGCAAGTCATATTGGATTGGTTAAAACGTCCAACAAATTGTGTATACCTGATGTACTTCTTGTTCCTAAGATTACCATGAATCTTATCTCTATTGGACAACTGTGTGATCAAGGATTTAAATTTCACTTATTTCCTTCTAGTTGTGTTATACAGGATCCAAAGACGGAGAAGCTAGTTGGGATAGGCCGTAGAGTGGGTCGATTATACCTTCTAGAGATGCTCATTGTCCCTATACAATCCAAAGATCAAGTTGCTGCTATTTCAACCTCTACTCCGTCTTCCACATCACCATTCATGTCTTGGCACTCTAGGTTAGGCCATATATCATTCCCTCGTCTTAGATATATAAATTAATAAAGGTTGTTAGGTTCTACTCAACTAGATAAAGAACCTTGTTGTATTACTTGTAAGATGGCTAAACAACCAGCTTTACCTTTTAATAACAGTATAAATTTTTCTAATGCACCATTTGATCTTATTCATTCCGACGTTTGGGGAAAATCACCTATTATTTCAAAAGGAGGGGCCTTATACTATGTGATTTTTATCGATGATTACACAAGATATACTTGGATATATCTTTTTAGTTCAAGGTCAGATTTCTTGAAAATTTATACTGAGTTTTCTACCATGATCAAAACCCAATTTGCAAAAACCATTAAAACCTTCTGTGCTGATCAAGGGGGGGAATATATATATCAAATCCTTTTAGAAATTATCTTAAAACTGAGGGTACACTTCTCCAATTATCTTGCACAGAAACCCCTGAACAAAATTGTGTTGCAGAACGCAAACATCGTCACATAGTAGAAACAGCTAGAACTCAGTTACTTTCTGCATCAGTTCCATCTAATTTTTGGGGGGAGTCTGTCCTTACTGCCATATACACAATAAATCGTATTCCAACAGAAGTCATAGGTGGTATATCTCCATATGAACGTCTTTATGGAGAAATACCAAATTATTCAGAACTTCGTGTTTTTGGATCAACCTGTTTTGTTCTTCTTCCAGAACGAGAGCATAACAAACTCAGTAGAAAGAATTCAATATGTATTTTTCTAGGGTATGGGATAGAACATAAAGGGTATCGTTGTTATGATCCAACAAGTCAAAAACTTCGTATATCTCATCATGTCACCTTTTGGGAGAAAATACCATATTTTTCTCTTCTTATAAGTAAGCTCTCTGAAAATTTCGCATATCAAGATACTTTTGATATAGGGACTCTTCCATTAGAACCTATTTCTGAGACAAGTATATCACCAGAAAATCCTCAAACCTCAATTCCTGATACTCCAGATATGCCTGACTTCTTCATTCCCCATGAACAAGAAGTTCCTGAATTCTCCATTCCTGATGCTCAAGATGTACCTGAATTCTCGTCGAATCACTCTATGTCTCATCCTGATACAAGATAAAAACATGAGTTGATGGTTCTATAGAACGTTACAAGTCTCGTCTTGTTGCTAAGGGATATACACAGGAATATGGAATTGATTACGAGGAAACATTTGCACATGTTGCTCGTATGACAACAGTACGCACTTTCTTTGTTGTTGCTTCAGCTCGTGAATGGGATCTTCATCAAATGGACGTTACAAATGCCTTCCTTCACGGAGAACTTCAAGAAGAAGTATACATGCATCCACCTCCAGGTTTGTCTCACTCTCCAAACCAAGTCTGCAAGCTTCGTAAAGCCCTGTATGGTCTCAAACAAGCACCTCGTGCTTGGTTTGAAAAGTTCAGCACTGCTATTCTTCAATATGGATTCAAACAAAGCCCTTATGACTCAGCTATGTTCTTTAGGAGATCAAGCAAAGGAATTGTGATTCTTCTTCTTTATGTTGACGATATGGTGATTACAGGCAGTGATTTGGAAGGTATTGATATTCTAAAATCACAACTGAGTTCATCTTTTGAGATGGAGGATCTTGGTCATTTACGATATTTCCTTGGCATTGAAGTAGATAGATCATCTTCGGGGTATTTCATCTCTCAAGTAAAGTATGCTTCTGAGATTCTAAGTCCTGCAGGGTTATCTGATAACAAGACAGCTGATACTCCATTAGAAGTGAATGTTAAGTATAACCCTATGGATGGAGAAGTTTTATCCAATCCTATATTATATCGTCAATTAGTTGGTAGTTTAAATTATTTCACTATCACTCGACCTGATATTAGTCATGCAGTTCACATCGTGAGTCAGTTTATGTCAGCTCCACGTTCAACACACTATGCAGTTGTTCTTAGAATATTGCGTTATATCAAAGGTACGTTATATCAAGGATTGCATTTTTCTTCTACTTCTGATCTTAAACTCAGAGCATATTCCGACTCTGACTGGGCTGGTAATGTTACTGATCGTCGTTCAACCACTGGGTATTGTTTGTTTCTGGGAAACTCTCGAATTTCCCGGCGTAGTAAGAAACAAACTGTTGTCTCTCGATCTAGTGCAGAAGCTGAATATCGAGCACTTGCTCATACTACTGCTAAAATTGTCTGGCTGAGATGGCTTCTTAGAGATATGGGAATTCATCTTTCAAGACCTACTCCATTGTTCTGTGACAACAAAGCTACTATACACATTGCTCACAATGATGTTTTCCATGAACGAACAAAGCACATTAAGATTGATTGTCACTTTGTGCGACATCATTATAAGAAAAAGACCATTGATCTGCAATTCGCCAAGTCTGAACTACAGATAGCAGATTTATTGACAAAATCACACCCCTCTAATCGTCTTCACTTTTTGGTATCCAAACTCAATATGTGCTCTAGGCCATCTTGAGTTTGAGGGGGGTGTTAAGAAACATAGTGTTGACATCCTGGAGTAGAGATATTGCATATCTCACTATCTTTGCATATCTCACTATCTTTACTCTAAGATACTTACGTTTATATTCCTTGCATGTTACGTATATATTTTATTCTGCATGCAAGATATGTATTATAGTTTTTTCCCTTTCTAAGTCTTTGCAACTTGTATAAAGAGAAGCTTTGCTTCATTGTAATCTTTTAATATATATCAATCTTGATTCCATGACATCTTTTGTCAGATGAAACCGGCTGTATTTATAGGATTAAGACTCACAGTCCAGTAGTACAAGGATTAGGATTCCCTTCTTCTCCAGTAAAACATCTAGATGCATGTCACTGCCAGATTTTTCTATACTGGGTTAGGATATTTAGACCCGTTAAAAACGGCCAGCCCGCACTACAAAGTTGGGGCTGCGGCCCCCCAGAAACTTCGTATATTCTGCTGCTGAATGATCATTTTTTATTTTTGTTAGCAAAATCGTGGTTAGTGAACCATAAAAGAATTGAAGACTACTGTAATGGGTGATCATTTTTTGTTTCGGTAATATTTCGATTCTCATGAAAGATATTATTATTATTTTATTATTTTTGTAAATAATCAATAGCGTCTACTCCGTGATATAAAAGTTTGGATAACATTTACAAAAATATCATGAAACATAGTTTGGAATCTAAACCGGAGACAATCCCGTTTGCGGATATTTGTTATAGGGCAGGTGTGCATACTAAAGTTGAAGCGTCTTTGGTTTTTTTATCTCGTGATAGTGGTGATTCTAGACCAGCGGATATTCTTGTCTACAATTGGGAGAAGGGCCGAGATACTTGTTTGGACGTGACGGGCGTTTCTCCGTTTGCGGGAGGTAGTGTAGTTGCTTTTACCCCGGGTCTTGCTTTGTTTAAAGCCGTTGAGCGTAAACGACGTAAATATCTTGATGTATGTAGAGCTAATGGGTATAGTTTTGGTACCTAAGCTTTTACTACCTTAGGTGAGCTTGGTATTGAAACCATAGAGTTTTTGTTAAGATTGAAAAATTACATAGCTAGACATGATGTTAATATTAGAGTTCGTAATTTTCTTTTCATTAGATTAGGTTTAGCTATCCAAAAAGGGGTTGTGCGGTTACCAACTAGTTTCTTGTAAAAATTGCATTATTATTTTTAATAATATTAAGTTGTTTTTAATAAAAAGGATAATTTATATTTATAATAAATCTAATCATTATCAGCACTGTTGGGAAGATTCTGATAAAATTGAACAAAACTCAATAGCTGATCAGTTTGCGTTCCTAGAAGCACATAATATCACAAAGACGAAAAAAACGAAACCTAGAGGGATGGAACAAATAAACAAACACATATACAAAAATAACACAAACATAAATGTCATGACGGTGATAAATGGCTCTACTATGTTCTTGTAGAGTTGATATAACCATCTGAAGGTTCTAAACCATCCTACTGCATTTGCGCACCGGATAAACAAAGGGATGATAACCCAAGGGATAGCAGTCTTCAAATTTGGTAAAATATCAACATCTGAAAGCACTCTTGTGGTGTGATGCTGTCTGACAAGAGGTGGCTCATCCAGCTCTTCTTTACACCCATCCCATTCTTGTACAACACAGTTTTCTTTTTCTAGAGTTTTCAATGAAACTCTTGTGTTCACGTGAGGAGTTGCGCTAAAATATTTCCATCCCAAACCAGAAGAATCCCTGATGACCCACTTTTTACTTGAAGTTTCAGGATCAAAACAGACAAGATCCGACTTGTTGTACCAATATAGGACTCTATTCTTCTCTGTCACCAGGAACGGGTCATAATCCTCCAAGTTACGGTACCCATGTGCTTTCCATCTTGATCTTTAAACTCCAATGGCCGTAACTCGATTCCATATTCATGTTGTAGGGAGAATTTAAACTCCAATGATTATAACTTGATTTTATATTCGTGTTGTAGGGAGAACTAGTGCTGTAATCCTTGGTATAGAACCATATGTCGACACAGTTATAGTCTCGCCAATGGTGAACAACACAAAGACATCCTCTCAATTTTTTGAGCCTACGATCAAACAAAATGTTTGCACGTCGATCCACATAGAAACAGGGTGGTGAGGGAAGAAATTGAAAATTTTCATCTTTCAAACTGAGCCCCACGATCTTCATTGCCTTGTAATCTATCCAATGCAGCACTCCGTCAACAAGGATACCCGGTGATGAGCGTAAAGAGTATGTAACCTCTTCAATGTTTCTCCACCCGGTGCCAGCACCAAGAGTGTAAACTTCCACATGTCCAACACGGAGGTTTCTGTCAGGGTAGTATGTTGGAAATTTTGAATAGAAATTAGAATCAGTGTGTCCACTCACTTGTGCCTTTTCAACATATAGTGTCTTATCCAAGGGACGTGACTCTTCATGAAAGGTTTTCACCAAGAGTCACTTTTAAATCTATATAAACCCCACACATTCTCCATTGCAAATATGTATTTTTAGAATCATAAAACTAGTACAAGAAATTTAAGAGTTTGCATGTGTCTTCAAGAGTTAAAGAAGAGTTTGTGTTACATCTATTCGCGTTCGTTGTTCGGTGTTATCGAAATGCTGCGAAAACATCGAGGTATTGTTGAATGTTGGAGACATATGTCGCTAAACCTGTAACAGCATTATATACAGGGCATCAAATGTCTTAAGCAAAGAGATTACTCGCCTCAATACACCCAAGTAAGTTTGTTTAAGTTTTGTGACTGATCATCTTTTTCTATCCTTCTTTTCTTGTTTTGTTGTTGGTATTACGAAATGTAATACCTAAATGAAAT
>JAJJMB010012506.1:0-10961 GCA_023531105.1 Papaver atlanticum
GATTAATGAAATCGATTTAACATGAGTTGATGCAACATTATACGATAGTTCTAACAACCTAGGATGCGAGACATACAAGGTAATAGTCATATAAAGCAGCACAAAGATTGAACCTATCTTTAACCAATGTAACACAATAAGAACAACATCATAGATATAAGTGAATAGAAATAGTTCAAGGGTTTCATCTCAACCCTAGCTAAGTAATTATCACATATTGCAAACAGGTTATAAATGAGATTCAAAAATAAGTAAACCCATTATAGCTTCTAAACTCAATTGATTTATCCCTGATTTCTTAAGAACATTCAGAACAAAAGAAAGCTAATTAAAGTATTTTTAGATCTCTCTTACTCACTTACTGCCTCCCAAAACACTATGACAACCCCTATTTATACACAGATTTCTCCGCCCAAATTCCAATCACACAACCAACAGATACACAATAAGAAATTCAGGGCTTGTTCTCGAAACTCACCATTGCAGCTGACTTAATGTACACAGCCGCCTCACAGTGCCTACTGAATTTGTCTCCATGTCTCCAAACATTGATTTAGACTCCACATGATGCTTCTAAAAGTAGAGGAGGGGTGATGAAGTTGAGTGTTGCGGATAATTAGAAATTCAGACCTTGATTGACAACACCTGTTGCTTGTGTCCTCCACCGTCACCTTACAACGCCGCCTGACTTTGTTGGTGTTTCAGAGATGAAATTCAGTCCATTCGCTTACCATTCTTGCTGCTGGTGTTTGTTGGTGTTTGAAGGAACATCAATTTCAGACCTAGAGTATCAATTCAGTCACTCTTGAGAACCAATTAGCTGACCTATTCTTATTAGATTCATAGACTAGGGTTAGGTGGAGATTGAGCATCATAGAAGGAGTACGAACTGGTCATCTGATTGATCAGGGAGATAGAATTAGGGCATGGTTTCGACAGAGAGAGATGGAGAAGATACATGGATGGTGATGTTTCTGGGTGAGAGAGGGAGGTGGTGTCGGGTGTGATGAGATTGAAAGTTAGGGTAGACATTTGACAGGGAGCTGTCGGAGGCGTAGGAGAGAAGGGAATTGTTTCTGGTGATAACAAAATGAAAGAAGGGTTTGGGGTCCGTTTGGGTGTAAACCATGAGTATCCTGTTTTTGGCATTTGAGAGTGAAACTTGGACCGTGTTTATATTGTTTCCCAAATCGTTTTTAGTACTTGAACTTCGGCCCATTAACTTCTTTCAAGATCATAGATTTCTTCTTCTTGAACTTCTTGTTCACAACTGGTTCCATTCACTTCATAAATATGGACGCACCCCGACTGCCTTCTCCATTACTTCTGCTTAAAGCCGACTTGACATCTAGCTCGACAAGGCATAGAAACTCCACTTTGCGCAGATCCCATGTTTACTCCATTGTTTCATCCCCTAGCATTACAAAACAAGAAATCGGGGACAATTACCACAGATTTTACTCGCAAACAAACAAGTGATACAAAATACATGAACTGGCATAAATATAAGCAATTAGTGCAACAAGAAACCGTAAACACCTACAAAATGATAAGAATACATACAACATTAGGTGCCTATCAAATACCCCCAAACATGAATTTTGCTCGTCCACGAGTAAAACGAAAACTAAAGAAAATCCTACCTATACCACTGTCGCTGGTCTCTCGATTGCATTTAGCGAATGCAATAAGACTTTTAAACCACTAAGTGTCCCTAGTGAACGAGTTGAAGTCTCGTGAGGACTTGCTTAGAACATACCCACAAAGTTTTAGGATAAAATATAAGCTCAGATTCCATGAAAGTGATACCTGCATTCAGTTTTAGCTCACAGCAAATGAATATGTCAATCTAGCTTTCAAAGGCACAATTATAGCACTGAAACAACTAAGGACATGTGATAAGAGTGTAATGTGTATCTGCCTTAGACATGCATAGAGAATGATTTACTCTGGGAAGTTATGACGTCCAATTACTAAGAGATAGTTTTTAGGCTAAGAACTGAATTCAAAGCCAAGCTAGCTGTCCGGCTTTACGAGAATTGTGAATGTTCACCTAATGAGTTGGTGATATTTCAGCTTACCGCGTTGTACATCGATGGCTACACCCTCCTTGCATATTACAAGACTATTTACAACACAAAACAAAAAGGAACATTGACTGCATATTTACATTGACTACTCTCTCATTTTGAGGCAAGAGAGAAGCATTAACTTTTTTACTGAAATAGAACATAATAACAGATAATGAGTACTTTTTTTTTTCCAACTAAATTTTCTTTTCTTTTCTTTCTGAATTTTTCTGATGACTTTTTTTTTTTTCAACTGATTTTGGAATAATTAAAGATACATACACAAACTGACACAACAAACTTTACACAAAAACAGAAAAATACATTACATGACACTTTTAGCAAGAGGCATCCCTTTTCGATGCACCCGGTCAAATTCAATGGTTGATTTTCTTAACGTATCCTCCAACTTCTATCCCAGCCAACCAAAGAACAAGCTAGTCAAGTGTCATTCAGTATTCTAGATGATTGGCAGCCTACTTAACCTATAAAACACCGAAGCTATATGCGCTTGGTAGATCGTGCATGTGCAAATTTTCTATATCACATGTGAATTGTGCTAGAATCAGTGGTGCCTCATCATCTAGACTAAGCACCCTAAGATATCATTCATGCAAAGGTATCACAAATCAAGGTAAATGAGCTTCATTTTTTATTTTTTTTGGATTATGATTTTATTTATTCAATAGTTCTAACCATACCTAATCACTACAAAGTTCATGTGATATCTATTTGTACCCTCAAACCTATGTTAAACAGTGTCCTTAATGTTTCTAAGGATTCGCAAAGTTATAACATGCCATGAAGTTCATGAAAAGAAAGAAAAAGTTGGAGAGTACCAGAGATCCAACAAGTTTTGTCAAACCTGAGACAGTAGAGTAGTTCCAAAGCAAACAGCATGGTAGATATCACAACAATAACAAAAAAAATAAAAAAACAATACAAAACAGTGAAAAAGATAATCTATCAAACCGAAACGAAAAAGAAGCAAGAGAAAGAAAATTGAATTCTAAACCTGGTATGTACAAGGGGTGAGCCAGTTCAATCCAGATAAACGGGGTCCTCCAGATCAGTTGTTTCAATTTCAGGTGGAATTGGTTTAAGGAATGGCTTTAGTCTCTGGCCATTGACTTTGAAGACGTTCTTAGTTGCTACATCTTTGAGTTCTACAGCTCCATGAGGGAATATTGTGCGCACCAAGAACGGGCCTGTCAATCTAGAACGCATTTTTCCTGGAAAAAGATGCAAACGAGAGTTGTACAATAACACTTTCTGGCCAGGCGTGAATGACTTGCGCAAAATGCGCTTGTCATGGAACACTTTAATTCTATCTTTGTACAACTTAGCACTATCATAAGCATCATTTCTCAGCTCTTCCAATTCATTGAGCTGAAGTTTCCGTTGGGTACCTGCCCTATCAAGAGAAAAGTTAAGCTTTTTGATAGCCCAATATGCTCGATGTTCTAACTCAACAGGTAAATGACAAGGCTTTCCATACATAAGTCGGTAAGGGGACATGCCAATAGGAGTTTTATATGTTGTTCTATAGGCCCATAAAGCATCATTCAATCTCAAAGACCAATCTTTTCTAGACGGGTTAATCGTCTTTTCAAGAATATGCTTAATCTCCCTATTAAAAACCTCTACTTGGCCACTGGTCTGTGGATGGTATGGGGTTATGACTTTATGAGTTATGCCGTACTTGCGAACTAATGACTCAAAAGACCTATTGCAAAAGTGTGAACCACCATCACTGATTATAGCTCTAGGTGTGCCAAAACGAGAAAATATATTTTCTTTTAAGAACGAAAGTACTACCTTATGGTCATTTGTTTTGGTCGCAATCGCTTCTACCCACTTAGAAACATAATCAACAGCAACAAGGATGTATAGCTTACCTCCATAATTAGGAAACGGACCCATGAAATCGATTCCCTACACATCAAACAGTTCAACAATCAAAATAGGGTGCAATGGCATCATGTTTCTCTTGGAAATACTTCCTAGTTTCTGACAACGTTCACAAGCAATACAATAAGCATGACAGTCTTTGAACAACGATGGCCAATAAAACCCACTCTGCAAGACTTTTGCAGCCGTTTTCTTGGCACTGAAATGGCCTCCACATGCTTGGTCATGACAAAAACATATCACATCTTTTTGTTCACTGTTGGGGACACATTTCCTAATGATTTGGTCCGGGCAATACTTAAACAGGTACAGGTTATCCCAAAAAAAATGTTTAACTTCAGCCAAGAACTTAGAACGATCTTGTCTTGACCAATGCAAAGGCATTCTTCCCGTTACAAGGTAGTTCATAATGTCAGCAAACCAAGAAAACTCAGACACAAGCATCAAATGTTCATCAGGAAAAGACTCTCTAATAAGCAAGGAATCATCAAAAGACTCAACATTTAATCTAGACAAATGATCAGCAACAACATTTTCCGAACCTTTCTTATCTCGAATTTCGAGATCGAATTCCTGCAATAACAGTATCCATCGAATAAGACAGGCTTTAGCATCCTTCTTAGAAAGAAGGAATTTTAGAGCAGCATGATCAGTGTATATGATGACCTTAGACCCTATCAAGTATGACCTAAACTTGTCCAATGCAAAAACAACAACAAGCAATTCCTTCTCAGTAGTTAAGTAGTTAAGTTGAGCATCATTAAGAGTCTTGCTAGCATAGTATATCACATATGGAAGTCTATTGACGCGCTGTCCTAAAACAGCACCAACAGCAAAATCAGACGCGTCACACATGATTTCAAATGGAAATTTCCAGTCAGGTGGTCGAACTATAGGGGCTGAAGTTAGAAGAGCTTTGAGTTCTTCCCATGCACGCACACAAGTATTATCAAATACAAAAGCCACATCTTTACCAAGTAGATTACAAAGTGGTCTTGAGATCTTACTGAAATCTTTAATGAATCTACGGTAACAACCAGCATGGCCTAAAAAAGATCTAACCTCCCTCACAGAGCGAGGTTGCTGAAGGTGTTGAATAAGGTCGAATTTTGCTCTATCTACTTCTATGTCTTTCTCAGAGATGATATGTCCCAGTTCAGAATTAAGTTATTTTCTTTACATCTGATCAAGACAAGTGCAAGGTGATGCAAACATTCATCAAACGAAGACCCAAAGACAGAAAAATCATCCATGAATATCTCAAGAAACTTATCAACCATGTTAGAAAAAATGCTCATCATACAACGTTGAAATGTAGCGAGTGCATTACACAACCCAAAAGACATGCGACGATAAGCAAATGTACCATAAGGACATGTAAATGTAGTCTTTTATTGATCTTCAGGTGCTATGTGAATCTGGTTGTAACCAGAATAGCCGTCTTAGAAACAGTAATGACTATGTCCAGATAACTTTTCTAACATTTGATCTATGAAGGGGAGAGGGAAATGATCTTTCCTAGTAACTGCGTTCAACTTCCTATAGTCAATGCAAACTCGCCACCCTGTGGTTACTCGAGTAGGAACTAACTCATCTTTATCATTTTGAACTACAGTAATACCTGACTTTTTCGGCACAACCTGAATGAGACTAACCCATTTGCTATCTGAAATCGGGTATATGATACCCGCATCAAGAAGCTTAAGGATCTCACCCCTAACAACTTATTTCATGTTAGGATTAAGTCTCCTCTGCATTTCCCTAGATATTTTAGCATTATCTTCAAGATTTATGTGATGCATACAAACTATGGGACTAATACCCTTAATATCTGAGATTGTCCATCCTAGGGCATCTTTATGCTCTTTAAGTACTTCTAAAAGCTTACTTTCCTGTTCTATATCTAAAGTAGATGAGATTATTACAGGCAAAGTATTAGAAGATCCCAAAAATACATATTTAAGAGTATCATGCAATGGTTTCAGTTCAAGCTTTGGTGGCTCAACAAGAGACGGGACAAACTTGGATTCAGAGAGTGGAAGTGGCTCCATTCTAGCTTTCCATTTAGTGGTGTCAATGAGAGGTGCAGATTCAAGCAAAGAATTGACTTCACTTATGTACTCATCATCAAACATATCCAAGTTAAAATTATTCAAACAAGCATGCAAAGGATCAACAGACATGTTATTAGACAACGAGTCCTGAATTAAACTCTCAATCATGTTAATATCATGCACATCATCATCATCATCAAGATCTAAATGTTGCTGGCTAGCATTGAAAACATTTAACTCCACAGTCATGTTACCAAATGACAACTTCAACACTCCATTACGACAATTAATAATTGCATTGGACGTCGCCAATAAGGGACGTCCCAAAATGACAAGAATGTGACAGTATGGGTTCTGTACAGGTTGAGTATCTAATACAATGAAGTCCACAGGAAAATAGAACTTTTCAACCTTGATCAAAACATCTTCTACCACACCACGAGGAATTTTGACGGACCTGTCCGCCAATTGCAGAGTTATAGGTGTTGGTTTTAACTCTCCAAGACCCAACTGCACATATACCGAATATGGCAGTAGGTTCACACTTGCCCTAAGTCTAGTAATGCCTTATTGACCGTATGGTCACCTATCATGCATGATATTGTTGGACAACCTGGGTCTCTAAACTTAGGCGGAGTCTTATTTTGAATGATAGAACTTACCTGTTCAGCGAGAAAGGCGCGCTTGTGCACATTAAGCTTTCGCGCTTAATGTACAAAGGTCCTTAAGGAATTTCGCATAAGCAGGAATCTGCTTAATTGCTTCGAGAAATGGAATGTTGATGTTAACTCATTTGGACAATTCCAATATCTCATGATACTGCGATCCCTTCTTTTGCTGCTCCAAACTTTGAGGGAAAGGAGCTACAGGCACATTCGATGGCACAGAAGCATTAACATCAGCAGATTTTTCAGTTCTAGGGAGATTCTCAGAGTCATTTTCCACAACTGGTGTATCATGCGATGTTTTATGCAATTGCGACTTAGACACAGACTCACTCTTACCAGGCATGCTTACATTGTTGTCAACTGCTTTACCACTACGAAGAGTAGTAACAGAGTTCAACTGGTCATGCGAAGATTCATTACAAGTAGAAGTACTTTCCTGGAATGCGCCTTTCAGATTTTGCTGAGGTTGACTAGGGAGTTTACCTTTTTCCCTCTCATTTAGTGCATCACAGATTTGGCCCAATTTAAGTTCTAGACTAGCAAACCTTTGGTCATTTAACTTCTGATATTGTAAAAAAAATTGATTCATTTGATTTACACCATCATCAAAGCTAGGCCTTTTCTCTACAGGGTACTGTGTGTGCGATTGTACTTGGGGGGTTTCTAGGATATGAATATCCTTGTGCGTTTCCTGATGCACCCCCTTGTACAGGGCCCTTGGACCATGAAAAGTTAGGGTGGTTCCTCCACCCTGGGTTATATGTCTGAGAATAGGGGTTATTCTCTTGCTTTTGATACATAACATTGGCCTCTTCCATTCTAGATTCCTGAAATACATGCATTTGTGGACAACTTTCGACTAGATGGTCTGAACTATTACACACATCACAAATAGAAACCTCAACTTGGTTACAAGAAGTAGAAGCAGCATATTTTATATTTTTCTCTAGTTCTAAAGCCTCAACTCTCCAAGCTAGAGATGCAATTTTTGCATTACCCTCAAAGTCAGACTCTACCCTTGATGGTCGACTTCCTAGGTTCTCTATCAGACTCCCATTGCTGAGTTTTCTCGGAAACTTCATGCAAAAAGGCCCACGACTCGTCGGCACTTTTATTTGTGAACCCACCATTGCACATAGATTCAACCAAGGTTCGAGTGGCAAAATCCAACCCTTCGTATAGAATTGTTGAGAGTCTCCACTATTCGAAACCATGGTGAGGACATTGGAGTAACATATCATTAAATCGCTCTAGATACTTGGACAGTGTCTCACCATCTAGTTGAATAAAACTATTGATATCCTGACGAATGGTGGATGTTTTGTGATTTGGGAAGAACTTTTTGAAAAATTATTTCGTAAGTTCATCCCAAGTTCTAATGGACCGAGGCCACAAAGCATATAGCCAAGATTTGAACTTTTCCTTCAAAGAAAAAGGAAACAGGCACAATTTTAGGGACTCTTCTGTCAACTGATTGAATCGAAGAGTCTCACAGATTTCCTTAAAATCTCTCACGTGGTGGTAAGGGTTTTCATCATCAACCCCTCGAAACACATGGAGCGTGTGTATTGTGCTCTCCTTTAACTCAAAATGACCAGCAGTTTCTTGTAGAACAATACAAGAGGGCTGGCTTGTCCTCGTGGGGTACATGTAATCCTTGAGACTACGGGGTTGATTTAACTCTTCACCCATTGTCTCAGGTTGGTCAGGTCTTTCTTCGACAGAAACATGGATTTCAACTACGTCCTCTCGCTTAATTCTAACTAGACGATTAGTTTGATCTCTAAAAGACACAATCATAGCCTAGACAGAACATCAATCAACATGTTATACCAATCAGATAACCAATCACAACACACTTCAGAAACTCAGGGTTTATGTGAATGATAACATATTTGTGGATGTATGCACAAAGACGCAGTATTTTGCAGAGATTTAGATAAGCACAGTGAAATAATAATTTAGCTAGCAAATAAGTTACCCAAATGTCACAGGATCATACACAGAGCTGCTATATGTTGCAGGGGTTTGACAATGGATAGCACTAGTTCAGTTTGCATGCAAGGATGGTATATCATTCAAGACAAGAATATTAAATTGAGGAACGATACCGCCGGTATAAGACCGGGTTTAGGCACAACAAACAGATTTGCTCCTTTATCTTTCTTCGCTTCCTTATAGTTCGCAACAGAAGTGCGGGTTCCTGATCACTCAGAGAGAGAATTTCAGTACTCAGTTTTGTGTAGTCAAAGCAAAGAAATACTGAAGATTAAGTTGTTGCTGAACATGACAGAATGGAGTTGCTCATATGACGTAAATACATACAAGCTGGAAATGTAATGCAGGAATGCTTAACTGCTATATTACACTAATGATGCAAATTTAACAAACAAAATATAAGATGGGAATAGTTACAGGGAGATGAGGACTTTTGCACTAGTAGTAAACTAACGGAATCTACATTACAGTTACTTCTACAGATGCGCAAATTATTGACTACAATACAAGACAATGATGCAGGTGTTTACACAGACTAAACCTAACTGAAAAGAAACTATGTGACTGAGAATGAAGTAACTAAAAATCAAAAGTTGCAACTAATATTAACACTAAAGTGCAGACTATCCTAAATCAAACTTTATGCTAACACAGAACAAAGAACAACAGTTACACAACACCTAATGCTACTAAGAAACCAAAACAATGTGTTGCAGGGTATGAAAGGATCACTACAACAAGAATATACTAGCTATGTCATAGAAGCTACAGAGTTACAACACTAAAAACTATAGCATACAATGACAGACAGTTCATCGAGACCAAGATGCAAGATATATAAAGATGCGGGTATGAACAGAATGCAAACATGTTGAAGTTTAAAAACTAAAGCTACTGCTACAGCTAAGTTATACTATAACAGAAAATACGAAATCTGAACAAGTATATATACAGCATATAGATGCGTAGAACTCTAGCTAGATTTGATTTACAGTTACAGATGATGATGATAACAAAAAGCTTGCAATGGAACAAGTTACACTACGAGACACTGAGGCATATGATGGTGATAGATAAAAGAAATCTTAACTAAATGCGACTATCTAGATGAAATTTTAAAAGACTAGATGCACACAGAAGAGCAGTTATAGATTATGATGTAACGATAGACAAACTACAGATTTACAATTTAAGCTACAGAATTATAGTAAACTACTAGGCTACAACATGCAACTGGCTAACTTGACTGATACAGGAAAATGAAGCTACAAAACTACAGCTAAGATTACAAAGCTAAGATGAAAATATGGAGATAAATTACTGGTTTCTTAAGTTACGCTAACACAGTACAAAGAATGAACTTTTTCACATAAATTACAGTTCTCAACAAGGCCACAATAAAGAGCAACAACAATATTTACAGACTCCTACATGACTATTTCACTGAGAAAACTAAAAACAACATAACTTAACAATTTTACAACCTGGACTATAGATGCAGACAACTCAACTAGATATACTATAAAATAATAATGCATCTACCCTAACTGAAAACAAGATGCAAGAACGCAATCGATATTGAAAATCAGAACCTACAGCTAGAACTGATACTGTGATACAGATTACCAAAAACTTGTATACTATACTACTGAGATAAGACTGTCAAAGGTAAAAGAGAAAGAAAATTCAAAATATTCACAGATTTCTAACTTACTGAAGTGAGTATATTACAAACTGAGAGAGTAAAACACAGCTGAGAAGCTGGTTTACAAGAAGAGACAAGTTACAGAAGACACTGACTGAAACTACAGGAGCAGAAAATAAAGATGCAACTACAGAATGATTAAAGGCTACAGCTAGATGCAAAGACAGTTTCAACAATGCAAGATATATGAACAAGTGAATTAACTAAACTACAATACAACAGCAAAGTTACAGATGATAGTAACTACAAACTAAGAAAAAGAATAACAGAACCCAAACAAAGATGTTAAAAAAAATACACTAAGTCATATGATCAAAACGAAAACAGAAAAATCTAGACACTTATATACAGGATTATACTACAAATCAACAAAGTAAAGATAGAAAACGTTAGCTACTCCGCTACCGAGTCCCCGGCAGCGGCGCCAAACACTAGGTAGGCTAAGAAAAGATACCTACAATTATATTAAACCGCAAGTGCACAGTGTCAACAATGTAAACAGGGAAAATACGGGTCGAACCCACAGAGACTAGGGCAGTGTGAAATTGAATTCAAA
>JAJJMB010012509.1:7671-137954 GCA_023531105.1 Papaver atlanticum
CAAGGGGTGTTGTCGGCACCAGTAGCATCGGGATTTTTTGCTGATCCAGACCTAAGATCCACCATCTTGAAATTGGGAAGATTGAAATGAAATTGAAAATTGATCTTACAACCGAGAGATTAATCTCCCACTGTGGTCGCCAATTGTTTTGGGGAAAAAACTGATTCTGCTGGTTTTGGTAAATTTCGGTGTGCCGCCGAGAAACGAATCTAAACCCTAAACAAATGCATTGCACGGGAGTACTTTAGATTCAAGAGATCAACCTGTACAATCCTGGCCAAAACCAAGAAATGGCCGTTCCAGTCTTGCTTCGGTCACAAAGCGAAGGAGAAGGCTTGATCTTAGGGAGGGAAGCGAAGAAGGTGTTGAGATCATAATATTGAATTTTGAGGGTGTGGCTGTTTTATGACTTGTATCATAATATGGAACTGGCTTGCGGAATGTAAGCTATCAGTTCTTGGTATTTTTCTGGATACTTGTTGTTAACCAAAACTCCGTCGTTGGTTGAAATAGGTTGAAAAACTATTTATACAAGTCATTGAGCACCCTTGATCTCGTCGGAAGTGGAGACAGTTAAATAGTGGAGAAGTGGGGTTGTGTAGAAGTAGTTTACTATCACGTTCCCATTGTGAGGGGAAACTGGTCAGCCTTACACCCACTATCCTCTTACTGCTATCTAACCGTCCGCTCTTTCCTGACATTTTCTTGTAATGGGCATATTGCACGCCGCACGTTGTAAACCGCCAGAACAATACCCTGATGAGTATCCCCCAGTTTGTGACATGTTTGATGTCTCGAGTGTTTCATGGAAAAATGTGCAACAAGTTACTGAGTGGGTCTAATGTGCAAGACCTAGTTATTCTGACAAATCGCACGCAAGCTAGGCAGTATAATGGCATAGTGGAGCCTGCACAGTGGCACAGTGGCAATGTGGCGCCTGTTAGTGGCACAATGGCAATGTGGCGCCTGTTAATTTCTAAGTGGCGAGGTGATGCCTGCCAATGGTGTAGCGGTCAAAGTGGCGCCTGCTACATCTTGGCATATTGGTGTTGGATCCAGATATGGCTTAATGATATTATCTCTAGTTGCCACATCGAACTTAATGCCTAGGTGATGCTATTTGGCTTGGGGCGGCGTAATGGCCCTGGCCAAATTAGGGTTTGGCATATCAAAACCCTAAGTGGCGCGCGCGACTAGGTGGCGCGGCACGGCGGCATCTTGGCAAATACTACCTTGGCTGTTTTGATCAAAGATACCATGGCAAGGACATAACGTGGGCATGTCCATGGACGATCATGGGTGATCATAATATGGCGCGGGCGCCATTCTTTAGGGTCTCCTGGGTCCCACATGGCTTGTGGCATGTTGTGGGCCCAGAGTGGCATAATTTGGCCATCACTATAAAAATAGGGTTTCCCTTTGGTTTGACAAAAGCCATTGGCATATTGTTGCCGCGGAATGGCGTGGTCTGCCAATTGGCATACTGGCGTGATTTGGCAGGTTGGCTAGCCAATTTGCATGGCGCTTGTGATGATTACCAGGCGTTGTTTGGGATAGTTTGTAGACGATCCCAATACTTAAGCGCAGAATACAGCAACGATGTTTGCACGCTGTTTGTGGTGGCATGGCGATGCCTATTTGGGCGCGTTGGGGAGCGGCTAAACTTAATAAATCAAGTGGCCAAATCTTACGGCCGTGATTGGTTTTTGGAGACTGGCTTGGGCCGTCTAGATTAGATTCCTAATGTAATTAGGCGCATCGACCCACCAACTTCCAATCTTTATTAAAAGTGTGTGTGGCGGGTTTTGAGCGATTTGATTGGTTGATGGGAGAAGGGGATGGCAAGAGAAAGATGGAGCGTGACCAACGGCCACAGGCGGTGCCCATTGGAGCGAATTGGCCGGCTATGTGGCGTGGCCGCGCCTCTTTCGTAATTGCTCCTTTTTTCCACAGTTCCTTTTCTGTTTCTTGTTTTTTGGTAGGACTTTGCTCCCACTAGCTCTGTGTCAGATCAGTTTCCTTGTTTACCTAGGTTTGGCCTCGACCAATAGGGTTCGAGATATTCGCACAAGGCGCAAAAGACCTAATGTTTGCAAATTAATTAGGCCGAAAACTTGAATCTTGTTAGTTATCACAATATTGAGCAAATTTAACAAATTTTGTGTGTTGACACAAAATTATTTTTATTCTCAGGGAGCGGTTAGCGCGTCTTCTGATTGAGCATTTTCATGCAGCCTTAATTTTGATACTTCGGGAAATTCATGCTACTCAGCTGCGAGTGAACACTAATTGTCATGTCATACCAATACTAAGGATTTAGCTGGGGAACATAGCATAGTAAAATACTCAATAAACCATACACTGATGAGTAATGCAGGCGAGAGTTTTACAGAATGTCTTGGATTGTTGCTGCATGCACCATTCTGAATAAATATACTGAATTGCTCAATACATGTGTGAGTAGAGAGGCCCGGGCGCTCATTACTTTTAAATGGCTCAGTCCTTTTGCAGACGGCGCATTAAATACAGGGTTTTACAATTTTATCCCTGAACTAAAAACCACCATCAACACAACCATATTCATCTTAACCATAACTAGTTCAAATGACTCAAATGAAACTAGTTCTAGAGTTGTTCAATTTTTTATATTCTCATAGAAGTATACAAGACACAATTGAAGCAAAATCGATTTTGATTCACTCGAATCAATTCATGAACATTATAGACACGGTTTGCAAAATATTGCATTCCTTATTATATAAATGTATTAGTTCATGAACAAACCGATTTTAGAACATAAACTACTCAAGTATGCGAACGGGTACGCATACCTAAGTAGCCGGACTAAGTTTGGGTTCGCCAGTATGCGAACGGGTACGCATACCTTCCAAAACTCAGTTGAATTTCTTGAACTATAAACTCACGCCAATACGCATACCGGTATGCATACTAAGTTTCTGGACTTCCATAAACCAACCAGTACGCATACGGGTATGCATACCTTGGTTCCCAGACTTGGAAAACACATACACAAGTACGCATACTGTGTTATATCCAATCATGGTTAATCGTTCTAAACTCTCATTTCAATCATTGAAACATTCTTAGAAGACGACAATAGCTGTCTCAAACAAACTATTAGCTTCGAAGTAATTTTCAAGTGATTGAATGATCAATACGAAACATTCCGAGTCTACATCAAATGATTGTCTCACACAAATCATGTAAGATGTTACCAGGCGATTTTCATATGATCATCTTTTGACTTTCGTCAAGAATATAAGATGAACTTGGTTAAAACGAAAGCTTACCAACACATATTTCGAGAAATATGTAAGCGAGTTAAACTCAGCTCGAAATATCAAATGTGTATAATCGAAGTCTCCACATACCTTTTGTTGATGAAGTTCCACAAGCTCCCCTTAGTAGTTCTTCGTCTTCAATCGATGAACGCCGTGAAGTCTAAAGCTCAACTACACATTCTATCCTAATCCGAGACTTAGCTATAAGTAGACTATAAATCAAGACTTATAGTTTTGGCAACTAAACTTGACAACAAGCTTGAGATAGCAACGCTTGCGAGTTCGACCGAGCAGTGCTCTAACACTTTTACCTCATGTGGAATTTACTGTCAACACCTCTGTGAATCGATCTAGTTGTAAGACTCCTTTTGAGATTGTATATTCTAAAGTTCCTAATCATGTTTTGGACCTAGTAGTACTTTCTAAGATGCAAAATTCAAATACCAAAGCTGATTCTATGGTGGAAAGAGCTTCCCAGCTTCACCAAGAAGTCAAAAAAAAAAAAAAAAAAAAAAAAATCTAGAGGAATCAAATGCAAAGTACAAAACAGCTGCAGACAGACACAAACGTCTTAAAGTTTTTAAAGAAGGAGAATTGGTTATGATTCACTTAAGAAATGATAGATTTCCAGTGGGTAATTACACAAAACCAAGATGAAGAAATATATGGTCCATTTAGAGTTTTGAAGCGCATCAATGACAATGCATATGTTATAGATCCTCGGGCTGACTAGAACATTTCCAATGTTTTCAATGTTCAAGAAATTTTCACCTTTCATGGTGATAATGAAGTTTTGCTACTTCCATAAATCTCGAGGACGAGATTTATTCAAGAAGGGGGACTGATGTCGTACAACATGCACATCAAGCTTAATTCCTTTTGTTTCTTAATATAGTTTTTCTAGAGTTCTATTTTTAATTAAACTCTTTTATTTCCTAAGTTAGTTTAGTTAAAACTCTTTCCTAAGCTAGTCGTATCTAATGCCTATATAACGGATGGCCTTGTTTCAAGTTTAGATAATTATTGTTATTATGGTAACTTAACCGAATATCTTTCTTTCAACTTCTTGTTCTTCCTGCAACCTATTTATTTCAATCTGTTCTCAGCAATATCTTTATTGCTTTCTTCTCTTTGTTCTACATTATAACCTCTTATCACACCTAACGGTTGGTATAAAGTCACTTGTCTTCTTTTACTATTTTTATATATATAATACTTGCATTAAGCTGTGGATTGATAATGGTAGTATTTCATATGGGTGGAAGTAAACCTACAAAATTATATAGCATTTGATACAACTTTTTTTTGAAAGATCTGTTGCATAATGGAGTTTAAAAATAAGGATTGTCACTCAATCGTCGCAAGATAGTGACTCCTTGGTTAGTAATGTGTTTGTTATTTGTGTTTTTTTTTTATACTAAAATAAATTCATTAATAAATTTTAAGTATTACAATAGTCATGCTTTACCAGATTAATAATGTCATATGGAAAATTGTCTAGAAATTGAAAATATGCTTCTTGTAATCTAGATTTTTGGGATAGAACATGAGCTACATTATTACCAAGTGTATTTATAGACTTACAAAACCAAAAACTATTACTACTGAATTTGCTTTTAATAGATTGAACTAAGTTTTGGTTAAACCAATGAACCTGCAATTCAAATCCAGTTATTGATTTGACTACAGCTTCACAGTCCATCTTAAAGATTTCCTTTGTTATTCCAAGTTCCTCCATCCAGCCAACAAATACCTCTAATGCTTTGCATTCAAAATAATCATCCCCGTACTCTTCATCCACCTCCTCATTACAGCATAAACCTTTTTCTCCTAGGCAGGTACCTACAAAATTTATAAGTATTAGTCCTACACTTCCTTTTTTAGTTAAAGGTATATAAGAACCATCAATATTGATTTTTACAAACTCCTTGTCTGGAGGCCTCCAAGTCTTAACCTGCAATTCATTAGTAAGGGAAAACTGATGCTGGTTTTTCAGATTAATACATTGATTATACAAGTGATTAATTTTAGCAATAGTGATCTGCACACTTGACTTCTTGTCTTGAAAAAACACTAAGCACCTGTCTTTCCAAATGTACCAGACTGTACACATGAATCTGCAAATCTGGCTTTCATTACTCAAACATAAAGAAGATACATTATTAACTTCAGAATGAAACCAACCTATAATCCATTGTTTAAAATCTGTATGCTGATTTTTAATAACATCAATGTTAATATTCATAGCAAACCAGATAGCTCTACTGTAACTGCACTCCATGAAAATATGATTCATAGTTTCCTCATTGCTTTTACAGAAACAACAAGTTGTCTCTATGCCTTGTTTATATCTAGCAATCTTAGTTCTAGTGGGAACAATATTTCTAAGACATTTCCAAACAAATATTTGGATTCTATGTGGAACTTTAAACTTCCACAAGTTTTTCCAAACATCAGTAGGGATAGTACTACCTGCAATAATGGAGTTAACATCATTAGAACAAATAGTATGATAAGCATTTTTCACAGTGAACTTTCCTTTTCTATCTGGAGACCAAATCATGGAGTCTTCACTAGTATTAAGGATTCTCATACTTAGAATTAGATTGGCACACTCTTGAGAAAAAAGGGCATTAGCAATATCAATATTCCATTATCTGGTTCCAGCTAAGAATAAATCACAAACAAGAGTATAATTATCAAAACTAGAAGATCCAACAACTGGGACAGGTGGGTTATTTAGACCAATAACCCAACAATCTAGCCAAATATTCACTTTGGTGCCACATCTCACTAACCACCTAGTATGATGTTGCACAACTTCAAGATCAGAATAAATACTTCTCCAAAGCCAAGAACTTTCATCTTTGAGTTTATCTAAATGAAGAAAACTTCCATTTTTAGAGTATTTAGCCTTGAGAATTTTATAACAAAGAGAATCATTATCATTACAATTATTCCAGGCTACTTTAGTTAGCAAAGCAGTATTAAGATGTTCTAGATTTCTAAAGCCTAAACCTCCTTGAGCTTTAGGAATCCGGAGTTTATCCCAGCCTATAAAGTAGATGCCTTTATGAGTACCATCTTTTCCCCACCAGAATTTCCTCTGTATAGAGTCCAATTGAGTAATGGTGTTTTTAGGAATTCTAAAAAAAAACATTTGATGAGTGGGTAAAGCATTCAAGACATGCTTTACCATTGTAGATCTAGCTGCATGGTTCATATTTTTTCCTTTCCAGGGAATTAGCCCAGCATTAAAACTTTGAATAAGAAGCTTGAAAGCTTTGGATTTATCTCTTCCAATCAAAAGAGTCACACCTAGATATTTATCAGTGTCTGTCATTTCAATCATTTCAAGAGCTCTAGAAAGATCAGTTCTAGCAGAAGGACTAATGTTGTTACTAAAATAAACACTAGATTTATTAAAGTTCAACAACTGACCTGAAAAGCTACCAAAATGGTTAAGAGTATCTAGAATACCTCTCACATTGTGCATATCAGCTTTAGTAAAGATAAGTATGTCATCTGCAAATAAAAGGTGAGTGATTGCAGGGGCATTTCTAGCTGCCTTAACACCAGAAATAACATGGTTAGAAGCAGCATAAACAAGAAGTCTGGATAAATAGTCCATTGCAATTATAAAGAGATAGGGGGACAAAGGATCCCCCAATCTTAAGCCTCTAGTAGGACAGAAATCACTAGTAGGAGAACCATTGAGAAGAATAGAAATTTTGGTAGTTGAAATACATTGTTCAATGTATTTACAAAATTTCTCAGGGAAACCAACTTTCTTAAGCATTCCTAAAAGAAATGGCCACTCTAACCTATCAAAAGCTTTGGATAAATCCAATTTAAGTGTCATTGTACCAGTAAAACCTTCCTTATGCTTCATAGTATGGATCATCTCATGGGCTATGATTATGTTGTCCTGAATGGATCTACCTGGAACAAAAGCAGATTGATAAGGTGATGTGATCTTTTTAAGATGAGGTTTAATCCTATTTGCTAAAATCTTTGAAATTATCTTATAGATTGTATTGCACAAACCTATAGGTCTAAAGTCAGCAGGATATTTAGCAATGTCAACCTTAGGAATCAAAGATAAGTAAGTCTTATTAAATTCTCTAGGCATATGACCAGTAATAAAGAAATTCTGAACTGCTTGAACTACATCATTACCAACAATGCTCCGGTTAGCTTGGTAAAACCCAGCTTGAAATCCATCTGGGCCTGGAGAGCTCCAAGCTGCCATGTCTTTATCAACTTTAAGAATATCTTCTGAAGAAGGAATTCTGGTAAAATCCTCAGACAAATCATTAGTGATGACAGTAGGGATTATATCATGAATATTCTCAGGAACATGTTGTAAAGTAGCACAACTCACAGAGCTAAAATGAGTGACAAGAATATTGGCTATATCATCTCTATTATCATACCAATTACCATTCACATCATATAAACAATCAATGTTTTTCTTAAACATTATTCTATTAGCTAGAGTATGTAAATATCTAGAGTTATTATCCATATCTATGATGAATCTGTCTCCATATTTTTTTCCTATAGAATTTTGTTTTGATATTAAACCAAAATTCTAATTGTTTGGTTGTGTCACTTAGTTTATCATGTTGTGTAATGGACATTGGTTCATTCTGGATTTTATGAATCTGATCCTGCAGAGCATTAATATTACTATCAATATCACCAAATTCAATCTTATTCCAGTAAGACAACCTTTTCCTAGTAGAATTATGCTTTTCAATCAGAAGATGAGCAGGAGAACCTGCAGTATTAGTATTCCAAGCAATTTCAAGTTCATTTTTAAAACCAGCATGCTTTATCCACATTACATAAAATTTAAAAGGTCTCCACAGATTCTTAGTAACTTGTTCAGTTTGTAACATTACAGGACAGTGGTCAGAGCCTGCTTGAACAAGATGATATAATCTAGCATAAGGAAAATCATTACACCACTGTTGATTTCCTAAAGCCATATCAATTCTAGAAGTTCTAATACCAGTACCTAGATTATTACTGTACCAGGTAAAATCTCTCCCAATGTAACCTAAATCCATAAGACCACATTCATTTATTTTGTTTTGAACAAACCTGTCATCTTGGGAAAAAGAAGAACTAACATCTAAAGTATGAAGATGTACATTCAGATCCCCTATTACTAGCCAAGGTTGCATGATATTATCACTTATACTAGTCATGATATCCCATTGGATTTTCTTAATATCAGTATAGGTAGAACCATATATAAAAGAAACCAACACATTTGGCTTAGCAGGATGAAGATTAACAATCATATTAATGATATTATTGGTTTTATCTTGTATTTCACATTGAATACCATCTTTCCACATCAAGAGGAGCCCACCAGCTAGACCTACTCTATCTATGCAGTCATAGTTACAGTAGTTTAAAGACTTAGCTAAATCAATCATTCTCAAAGTGTCTATTTTTGTTTTAGTTAAAAACAAGAAATCTGGGGATTGTTTTTTGATCAAAATAGCTAATTGGTCTCTTGTAAAAAAAATTGCTAATCCTTGCACATTCCCGCATAGAATTTTCATGATGTTATTAGATAATAAGAAGTATCTAGAAATATTAAAAGAGATATGAGATATAATGTATACCTGAGAATGATCTCTGATACAATCATTATTGGGTGCAGAAGTATTTACAGCTGGTTCATCCGATTCCATCATAGAATTATGTTGATGGTCCATATTAGTAGTATCATGACCTTGCATAACTGCAGGTGGTTGAATGTGAATATTGTGGGGATTCATAGATGGCTCAGTGTTGAGATTGGAATTTATCATCCTCTTGACATTTCTAGAATCTTCTACATTACCTTCATCAGCTATCTCCTCTTCCATGTAACTTGTTGAGTTTCTATCATTCTTTTCCTTAGTAGCTTAACTATCCTCCTTAAGAAGAGCTTCATATTCAACTGCAGTGGGGGAGTCTAAGTAGAGTAAACGAGAGGTATACTCACAATTTTCATCATTATGATCTATCACAAAGCATTTTGGGCAAATGTTCTTAGGCTGAAGTTCCTAGTGGTATCTAATCCATACATCTTCTTCAGTTAAAGTCTTCCACCAGCCTCCTCTGTGAAGAGGTTTATTCAATTCCACTTCAATTATAGCTTTAACAGTATTTCTAGCTCCAGGCCTGCAATTTTTTTGTTTAGTTGAGATCTTCTTCCCTATAAAACCAATTGTTTCATCTATCACAGCTACATTCATATGTTCCAGCTTCAAGTATTTAAATTGCACGGTGAAAATTTGTTTATCAAATACATAATCCTTCAGTAGAATGTGATTATAGTATTTCTGAACATGGAAAAGAACACCATCTATTAACCAAGGACCATCTGCAATAACTTCATCTCTTTCAGCTTCACTGTTTAACCTGACCAGTATCAGATTATGCCCCATAATTCTAATTTCATCTTCATCTTGGTTTTCTCTTTCAGCTTCCCTAAGATTCCATATGTCCACTGATCAGCGGCTTCATTGATTGTTTGTGATGAACCTACTATTCTTCTTCGGTTAGCAGATAAATCAATACTTGCATTCCTTAGCTGCCTAGATAACTGATTGATATGATCACCTTGGGTAGCAGACATGATTCTTCCTGAGAGGTCGACTTTTTGGCTTTTTATATGATTTTGGTTATTGATTTGTGATTTTCCAATCTTTTTCTCAGTATTAATATACCAATAGGTATTGATTAAGTATTTTTTGTTCTGGGAAACCCTAAATTCAATTAGATATGGGAGTAAAATAGGATTTAGATTGTAACCATAAGTAGTTCCATAATATCGATAAGAATATTTTGGAGATATTGAATAATATGGAAACAAAAAGATTGACTGAATTTCTCTTGATTGATTGCTAAAAAATCGGAATTTTTTTGACTGAGATCTGAGAGCCAAAAAAAATTGAATTTTCTGACAGGGGTTACTGATGTGAAGTAATGTTTGAGAATGATGATTTTTCCATTGAAAAATTGATTGGAAATTTTGATAAGGTAGTATAACTGTATCCTTACTTGGGTAATCTAATTGGCTTGATGAAGATTCATACTTTGATAAAATCAAACAACCTTCTGAACTACTAATTTGAGCCATCAATACAAAGAAGATGGTTAGCACCACTGCTGGCCACACCACTGTTTTTTTCCCAACTGCAAACTCCATACTATATCCACCACTGGTAATCCCACAAAATGATTGATTAGAGATCTGAAAAATTCACAAACTCATTAGTAATGTTTAAAAAAGAAAATGGAAAGTCTAAGTTCAAATCAGAGAAAAGGGATTAGATAGTTTTAAAATAGATTGATTCCACAACCATCAATCAAAAAATGAGGAAAAATTGTTATTCATAAAGAAAAACAAGATCAAGAATCAAAGAATCAAACAAAAAAACATGAGATTTTCTAAGTTCACTTTACTTTTTTTAATTTCAGCGGTGGACTCATCTGTTGTTGGGTCTTCCCTAAAAGCGTACATTCAAGTTGCAGCATAGTCGTTAGGCTTGTTCTTTTGGGCTTCACTTAATTAAAAAAAGTCGATTCGCCTCTAAGCGGACTGGACACGGATGCATTTCCAAAAGAAATTCATGTTAGTGGCTTGGATGGGGATGAGGCATCCAAAATTCGTGAGACGCCCACCCATCCGCGGATGCATGCCAAATACATATGGGATGATGAAGTAGCACTATAAAGCATATTTACCCAACACGGATACATTTCCCAAGTAGCACTATAAAGCATTCAAAATTAGTATTACAGTATTCAGAGGTATTATTATATTACAGTATATTTACCCAACATGCTTAGCAAATGAATTGAGTGATTTTTATTCTATGAAGTACTACTGATGGTAGTAATAATTTAGCTAGTCATCCATCGAGCGGGAAATTTGTTTAAAAAGAGAAACATGTTCACGTAAGAGTGAAATCACCACATCCACCCCACCATTTCTAGTGCATGTGGGCAAGAAAATTATTAAACCTTCAACCGGAATGTTGGGCGGAAACATTGCACAAGGACTTCCACCACCGAAATCAAGATCATGAAACTGAAATCTTAGCCAACTATCTACTTCCAAATTTGGGCACAGCGTGTTTCCAAATTCTGGTGCTATCGCTTCGAGGTCATCGCCTTCATTATCATTATCTACATCTTTTGTTGCCGCCCCGAAATCGATAAATGATTTGAAATACCTACTGTCGACACGGATAACCTCATCATGGATTACTTTCGAGACATAAGCATGACTCTCTTGCAGCAACTCCTTAACTTTCAAAGTTGGATAAGCCCACAGTACTAAATTGCCGAAATACTCCATGGGCACAGCTGGTTTAATTCTTGCCCTTCCATTCACTGAAACCCTTACTTGGGTTGACTCTTCTGGATCAAGTCCTCTAGCTTGAGTCATTTTCTTCCATATATGTGAAAGTAAACATTCAAAAGTACTATATATTTGATGCGGGTTACAATTTTCTCCAAGAACCTTAGCTTTGAGGTTTTTAATGAATTCAGTAGAGTAGTTAATCATTAAAGTCTCGATGGACGAAAAGACGAGGGTAATGTCGGGGTTAACTGTTGTCTTTTTGAACTCGATCGATGCATGGTCAAATTCAATGTTCGGTGGGTTTCTTGGTTGAGAAATAGCCAGCCGATCATGGTAAGGAAGTGATTCTAAGTTGAGACCTCGGACCATTCTAGCCCATGCCACAAAGAACAAACTCATGGATTGACCATCAGCCACACGGTGGTGAGAAGTTTCACCTATAACTAGACCACCGCATGCATATCGGTTGAGTTGAATTTGTAACATTTCTTCAACTCCTTCAACAGGTGGAAGCAGATGGTTAACGTCTTTCGATGGATTAATGAACGGGAGTTGTTCAGCTAAGGTTGCAGGAATGTAGGTTTCGGTTATGCGAACACCAGCGTTATTTAGAATGATGCACTTTCGACCCCGATCATCAGTTATGAACCTTCCTGCCAAATGTGGGTAATAAACAAGAACTTTAGACAAGGCATCTTTCAAGACTTCATTTGATGGCATGGGTGGTTTGAATGCATATAAAACAGCTACTTGAAAATCGAAAGCAGCTTTATCGAAGATTGTAAGAGGAATTATAACATCTTCAGCAGACATATTAACAGATGAAAAAGACGAGTCGGCTTTCAAGATGGTATTGTTGATCAAACCAATTGCCATCTCGAACAAAGATTGGTTTTAACTAAAAGAAACCACAGAATTAGTTAAGATGGATAAATTTTGAAGGTTTCAGAAGAATCAAAGATATGTTGTGAGATCCTAAAACAAAATTACGCGGGGTTTATATAGAAAGAGGAGTTGATGACGAAGAGCAATAAGCCAATAACCAATGCTTTGCATGCATGCCAAACCTAATTAATCATTAATAATTGTTTATGTGTACTGTTAAAACAAGGGCTAGAATTGAAGTATATGGGTAAGTTTGAGACTTTGAGTGTTTGACGATTAGGATTTTTGGATGTACTGGTATATATGTAATGCTTTTGCGTGTGTCCAGTTACTTTGACAAATCTTATACATTGAATGTCCTTTACTGGTTACCTTCGTGCTGACGTGTCAACACCAGATTATTTATTTTCTCCCAAATTAAGCCTATGTATACGTGGAAAATCTGTTTGTTGAGAAGATGTGACTTAATACGCGCAAATGGAGGTGTAAATCGTGCTGGCACATCACGACATTCATAGGAACATGCCAAACGTGTTGTGTGCTGCGTGATGTTTCAGAAATCTAAGTGTCACGTCTCGCGCTGAGCCATGCGTTATGACTGGCCATTTGCTGATTGTAAAGTGGTAGCTAATTTGTATCATGCAAAACACAAGGTTTTGGAAAGTCAAGGAGATTAGTGTCTCACACACAATACACATAGAATTGAATAATGTTAAATTGGTGCGCTTCAATTTTTAATGTGAAAGTTGTTGCCGTCGATATGCCGGGGTTCATGCAAGTCCATTATTTCTGGTGTGCCAGAAGAACTTGCGAGGGGTAAGCACATGGTTTCTACTTATTAACATGAAAAGGGGACTGTCACGTAGACCTATATCAAGGTCTTAACTATGGTTTCTTTTCTTTTTTTAATACAAGTTTTGTTTGGATCAATAAAATTTGGTAAGAGATATTGCCGATCAAAAAAAATAAAAAAATTGGTAAGAGATATTTGAGTTGATCTTGCTGCCTTGACGTAGACTAGAATACCGTTGTCACAGTGGGGAGGGCCGACCGAAGAAAAACGAAACACTTTTGATTGCATAGTGCATTATATTAAAGTTTGTTTTTTAATTATACCCCTGAAGTAATAGGATACATAATGAGTTATAGTAATTGGACTAAAAGGGAGAGATATTTTGGTATTATCAAGTGCACACTACCATTTTTTTTAATTAAATTGCAAATTTATGTGAGATTTCATTTTACAAAAAAGTGGTCATAAAAAGGATTCCCTCCCTTTGGGCCCTCCGGTCAGTCAGCCCAATTAATTACTACCTCCGTTTCTAAAAAATAGGTTTGTTTGGGTTGCACAAAAATTAAGAAAACTAATTATTATAGCCACTTTTTCTTGTTTTTTCTTAATTTATCCTTTGGTCCCCACTCATTTGATATTAGAGAAATTGGAGAGAGAAGTGTTCCCCTTTTTGTATTAAGAGAGAAAAGGGAGAGAGAGAAGTGGTCCCTCTATGAGTATACTAGTAAAATCATAACATTTGACTTTCCACATATGGAAACAAGCCTATTTTTTTGACATAACCAAATAAGGAAACAAGCCTATTTTTTTAAAACGGGGGAGTATAATCAAATCTGAACTGAACTGAACACAAGCCTCCGACGATTCTTCTCTTCAAAACTTAGTTGTAAACATTTGAAAAGATGGCGAATTCAAAGGATTTGTGGTACAGTGACGGAAATCTTTAACAATGTCGTTCCCAAAACAGCAGAGAACTTCAATTGCCTGTAAACTGGTGAGAAAGGGATTGGAGGGTTTATGAAGCCCCTGTACTATAAAGGTTCGCGATGAGAACTTTGATTTTCTTGCCGCTTATCTGCTAATTATTAACATACGACGGACACTTATCATGCTGCTAATTCCAAGTTGATTACAACATACGACGGGTCACTTGGGTCAAGGTGTATGGTATGTACAACGGTAGGTAAGATAAGCCCGAGGATACGAACGACCAGTAGTTGTATACGATGGACCAAAGAAAGATTACATACTTGAACCTTGGTCGTATACGATGGACGTCGGTAGAATTATACCTTTGCTTATTTAGAACTTTCGTGGAAACAGAGAGCAAAGAGAGATATAGCTTGAGCAACAAAAAAACAACAATCAATAGCGTAGAAGTGATGGAGAAGAAAATAATAACAAAGGAAGAAAATGGTTCTGATAGTTTAAGAGAAAGAGACAAAGAAATACTCCTATTCCTGATAATTAAAACATCCGAACAGCATTGGAGTAATCAGGAGTATCTTAGTTTGTTTATCAACAAATTACAATGCTCTCTTGTTTCTTGTCTATTATATTGAATAAATTTGAGTCCATTTAATTAATTGTTTGGAGCTTTTCTGAAGTTAAATCTAAAATGCTCACATTCGAATTCTATAAGGGATGGTGCAAATTGCATTTTCTTTATAAAAAGCTTCATAGATCATAAACTAGTTCAATATTCAAACAACAATTAAGCCATGACTTCTCTTGTTTCCCTTCACTCCATTTTTACTGCCTCCTCAAAAACCCTATCTGCATGCGCTAATTCATCTCAAAAGAAGACATATAAGTATTACAACCATCTTAGAGTTATCGAATGCAGAGCTAATAATAAAAACCATGATCTAGGAGATAACCATGTAAATGAAACTAGCAGCAGTTTCATTGATAGAAGAGATGTGCTTATTGGTCTAGGAGGAGGTATATATGGTGCAACAACATCTGGGTTTGGTGCAGACCGTCGTATGGCTATTGCGGCTCCCATAACTCCACCTGATTTATCAAATTGTAGTCCAGCAGATCTTCCGCCTGGTGTGACAGGAATAAATTGTTGTCCACCACCAACCACAAAAATCATTGATTTTGAACTACCATCTTCTTCTACGCCTTTAAGGGTTCGTCCAGCTGCTCATTTAGTTGATGAGGCATATATTGCTAAAATTAACAAAGCCTATGAACTTATGAGAGCTCTACCAGATGACGATCCACGTAGTCTTAAAAACCAAGCTAATCTCCACTGTGCTTATTGTGATGCTGCTTTCGATCAAACTTTAGTTGGTTTCCCTAATTTGGAAATTCAAGTTCATTCATGCTGGCTTTTCTTTCCATTTCATAGATACTATCTTTACTTCCATGAAAAAATCTTGGGAAGTTTAATTGATGATCCAACTTTTGCTTTACCGTTCTGGAACTGGGATTCCCCTGCTGGTATGGAAATACCTTCTATATATGCAAATCCGGCTTCTTCTCTTTACAACACACTCCGTGACGC
Organism: Papaver atlanticum; assembly: GCA_023531105.1. NCBI lineage: Eukaryota > Viridiplantae > Streptophyta > Magnoliopsida > Ranunculales > Papaveraceae > Papaver > Papaver atlanticum. Next base: position 23,544 of record JAJJMB010012509.1, read on the forward strand.
ACTACATCAACCACCAGCTTTACTTGATTATAATTACAATTTGGTTGATTCTAATCTCCCTGCACAGCAACTCATTACATCTAATCTTACTACTATGTACCGCCAAGTAGTGTCTGGTGGAAAGACACCCAGACTTTTCCTAGGATCTCCTTATCGAGCCGGTGATCCACCGGCTCCTGGTGCAGGAACACTTGAGCTTCTTCCCCATAATACAATTCACTCTTGGACTGGAGATCGAACACAACCTAACCAGGAAGACATGGGTGTCTCCTATGCTGCAGCGAGGGATCCGATATTTTTTGCTCATCATTCGAATGTTGACCGAATATGGCTTATATGGAAGAATTTAGGAGGAAATCGAAAAGATTTCACTGATCCTGATTTCTTAAATGCTGGCTTAATTTTCTACGATGAGAAAAAACAGCTCGTGAGAGTGACGGTACGTTGAACTCTTTATTCCCACTTGTCCAGTTCTTGGTACAGGGATATTGCACATAAACCAACCAAATGGCAGAAGCCATAAAAGAGGAGGACAATATATATAAATATATATGTTGCTAACAATCTATAGATAATTTGCAGGTAAAACATTGTTTGGAGCACGAGAATTTAGGTTATAAGTATCAGGAAGTGGAAATTCCATGGCTGCAAACAAAACCTAAAGCTCCTATAGGAAAGAAGGTCGACAAGAACGCAGTGGGTAAGACAGAATACCCTATAACGCTCGACAAGACGGTGCAAGTACTGGTTAAAAGGCCAGTTACAAAAAAACGAAGAAAGAAAGAAAAAGAAGATAAAGAAGAGATGTTGATTATAAGCGATATTGAGATCAATAGATGTGCTCGTGTAAGATTTGATGTCTTTATTAATTATGATGGCGAGGTTGGTCTAGATTCATGTGGATGTGCAGGTAGTTTTACCAACCTGCCACATGCACATGGAGATAAAGATGGCAATGGAGAGAAACTCAAGACTCCTTTGAAGTTAGCATTAACTGATATCCTTGAAGATTTAGATGCTGAAGATGATGAGTATATTGTTGTTACTGTGGTACCAAGAGAGTCGACAGAATATGGGATGGAGCAGGTTGTTACAATTGATGGTATACACATCCAGTTTGATTAATCATCTTAAAAATGTTTGAATTCTCTATCTTTGTCAGTTACTTAATCTTTCCCTTAATGTATGTGTGGTTTTGTAATAAAATTCATGATCAAGGTATATATGTTCCATGACCCATGCAGGAAACGGTATGCTGCATCTGTATTTACAACTTACAAGCACAAGAATGTTACTTTCATTTCTCACAACTGGGAAAAGCCTAATTTCCCTAAATCTAAACCATATCTATTCTACTACTATGTGCACATACATGCCTTACCATCTTTCATCCCCAAACCAATTGTTCTTCTCTTTCGGTCCAGTTGGTCCTGCTTCGCCGCACAGCTCCGCAGGAATTTTATTCACAAGATTTTCCGCTGAATGTCTGATGAAAATGGGTAAAAGATGTATTAACTTATCAAACTCGGACCTTCCATCATAAACAAGTTTGGGTCCCCACTCTCTCATATACTGCAACCAATTTGGTTCTCTAATAATCGTGTTATCTCCTAGATATTCAGCTGCAACAACTTCATATTTAAGGCTTGAATCCACATAAAATTTGCTCTTTGCAGCATCATTCCTTACTCCAACACCAAGAGATCCTTGCAAGAAGTTCCCAGGGTGTGGAAAACTTGCATGCCCGTTTTTTGATGAATACACAATTGCCTTATTTCCTTCGATAAACTCCAAGTTGCAAGCATCCACCCATTCTCCGCCACTGTGCTGTGAGAAGTATAGACTCCAAAGTTCTCCAGTGAAGTTGCTTATTCGGAGTGTATAATGCTCCCAATCACAAACATGTCCCCCTACCTTACTCAGTGCAACATTTAACACTCCAATCTTAAGAGTAGCTGGTCCATTGAAGGGACAAAATACCCACATCGCAATATCGGTAAAGGTTCCTCCAAGAGCAGGTTTCACGTGAACATATAGCTCTGCACTCTCTAAATTCCCACACTTAACAAAGTTCCTATTACCGTCCTTAGGCAAATCTATCCAATACTCTCTATCATTTGATCCACTGCAAGGAAGGTTTAAACCCATCGGATCAATAGGCGTACCTACTAAATCCCCTTTCTTATACAACAAAGCCCCGTTTTTGAAAAACCATGACAAAGACGAAGGCAAATAAATCTCATCCGGATGGAAGAAAACAGTTGGCCCGTAATGTTTTATCAGTGCGTGCACCTGGTCTAAATTTGGCATAGCATGTAGAGTGGGATCGAGGTTCTTCAAACAAGCAATATCTATTTCATCTCCAGGAGACCAGCAGCTGCTGCAGGAGACAGTCCCAACAGATACACCTTTCTCCATCATCCCTCGACGGCAAGGTCTTGTTTCCCAAACCCTAAAAGGAAATTTAACAGATTTTAGATCCATGTGAAGAATCAAGTTACAGGTCTCACATTTATCTGTAAGATCTTCTCGGACACATCTAACTTCTTCAAGCGAGGGTTTCTCTGGACTACTACTGACCAAATATCCCATTGGTTTATAGCCCTCCGCTGGTTGGGGTAGCCAAAAGTAACCACAACCGTAATGGTTACCATCTCCCCAGTCATCTGTACTACAAGCTAATGTATAATCGAGGGGCTTTGTAAGAGCTGGTAACTCGGTCACATGTTGGAAATTCTTACCAGTTTCGGATGCACTGACTTCTCTTGCCACAAGCACATACCCATGCAACGGCTGATCGTGTGATTGGCTATAGTGACCAAGGCTGAAAAATCCATCTGGTATGTCCGCAGGTTTGTAAAATGTAGCACAGTTTTTCTTATCCTTTGATGAATTGCAACTCCAAACACTCTCAAACTTGGTGACCTGAACAACTTCAAGCTGTCCTAGACATATCACTCCAGTACCGAAGCCTTGGCCTGCGAAGATAAACACTAGCCATAAATTACCCAAATAATGATAACTAAATTGGATGTAGATTAAACTCAAAAGCCAAGGATGCCAATGCAGCGTCGATCATAAAAAAATTATAGAAGCAACAAAGCCTCATTTAGGTACAACTTCAGCACTGGAAGGATATGTTTACACTCTCTAGTAGTAAGAACTAGAATTCCTACTAATCTGCCCAAAAAGAAAAGAGGAATCAAAGAGAAATTTATCTTCTTATTCTTCTTCTTCTGATAATGCTTTCTTTGAAGCCAAAAGGTTGAAACTATCAATTGATTAATCATAGTTCCATGGCGTACCCAGAACAACTAGAATCAAAATCCAGATCCATCTAATTGCACAATGCACCAATTCCTCAATAATAAATTCCAACATACCAAAAAAATTACTGAAAGCCTTAATTCATCAGAGAAACAAATATACCTAAATCAAAAGAAACCTGAGACACCCACAGATCAAAACAGAGAACCCTAACTATCAAAATGCAATGTACCAACAAACCCCATAGAAGAAAAATCAAAATCAAAACTCATAAAGATTGAAACTTTATGATAAAAATAGATTACCTTGAGGCCATTGAGGAATTGGTGATGGCAATGTAAAAGGTTGTAACTGCTCAGGAGTTGAGACCTCATCGTAATTTGTGTTCCAATAAAAACACTTGCACCCATCCATCTCTCTATTTCCCTCTCTCAATTAGGATTTTGGGGGAGGAGATTCTTCGAAACAAAAAGGAGGATTGAGTAAGCAAACGGGTTGGTTATGATCTTTTGCTTTATTCATCTTCTTTTTGTTCCTCAGAATCAGAACAATAAAAAAATCTGATTGTTCTGAAACTCCTAATTGGTGTGGAATTTGATACCCGCTTTATGAGACGGCAGCTATGATGAGTCTCCTACCATTGACTGAAGTCAAAAGGTCAAACAAATATTTGTGCACCCCTACTTAACCAAGGGTGCACATTCCTCCCATCCTTATTGGCTACAACTAAACCATGGTTAATGTACGTGATAAACAGGGTCCACCATACTAAACTAAATTAATTATGGAAAATAGAATCGAACTACTTATCTAAACCATGGTTACTATACGTGATAAACAGGGTGCACATTCCTCCCATCCTTTCTGTATGTGATGAACAAAAATACAGAATGAACTATATCGATTTTATTCATTCGTAATTTTCCTTCTTTTTTTTCTGGATTCCTCTCTTCTCCATCGACATCTCTTCTTTCTTCATCTTTATCAATTTCCCATACTAGATTTCAAATTTAGAGTTTACAATTTTGGTTGATGTCAAGATTATCATCTTCATAATTTTCCAGAATTTCATCTTCTTGCATATATTGATCAAAACCGTATGATTTTTTTTTATCGATTCAAAACCATCTAGTTAACCAGGTAAAAATTGTAACACAACAAATTCTATGCACTACCAAAAAAAAAATCGTACATCACTGTGATTTTGGAAATCAAAACGGAAAGGAAGTTTGGGGTTCAAATCGTGAAAAATTTAGTGAAGTTTATTACCGGGAAATCAGTGGAAGATGGCGTGTACTGCTGCCATTGACTCTGGTAGCGAATGAAGATGATTAAGGGGTGAATTAGGAGTTACGTGGATTTATGAAGTTGGGTTTGTTCTCAAACAAGAGTTGAAGAGAGCTTTCAGCTATGAAATCAGTGAAGAATAAGTTGTTGTCGTCTGGTTTTTCGTGGATAAATGGTGACCAATTGATTGAATTTACATAGGATTAGGAAACCTTGATTGTATAAGATTCAATACTTCAGTTGGTTTTAGAGCATCTCCAATGGAGTATGAGTATTTATCATATGTGGAGACTTAAAAAAAAGGTATTTCATATCATGGAAACCGAATACAAATCTTGTTTTGATAAGCATCTCCAGTGGTAATTGTATCCATATATATTTTGATATACTTGTCGCTTATTTATATAAACAAAATCTAAAAAAATAATTAAAATAATAACAAATTGATGACGTGGGTATGAATAGGAGTCTCCAAAAACTCATACTCTCCTTCAAACTCAAACTTTCATGTCATATTAAATTTTGATTATCCAACCACCACTGGAGAGGTTTTTTTTTGTTGAGAGTTGTCTAAAATCCTAGGTGGCATCAATATTTTTTAAAACCCATACTCCTGTGGAGATGCTCTTAGAACACTATTACACTAACAACTAGAATATTGCTAAATCAGTAGCGGCAGGCATGCAACCTGCTTGTAAAAAAGCCTGAACGACTCCTTCAGTTTGCAGCCTTGGTATCAACCACAAGAACTCTTCCTCACCCTGACATAAACACCAGCAACTCAGTACTTGCAAGGCCTTGGTATCAACTGTATTTGGTTTTTGCCCATACGTGAACTTCTACTATCTAATATGGATTTCTACGGATTTTGCCTTTTCTTCCGAAGTGTCACGGTGTTGTTCATACTTCGTATGTACTGCAAAATATATAAAGAGATACGAGAGAAAAGAGATAGAAATGTAGTCATAAAGGTCAAAAGGAGAGAGAATGAGATATAATGTATAATACAATTATGTTTCCCAATAAAATTGGATTTTTTTTCTCCAATTTAGATGTAGACATTGTCTATGATGTATAATTCACTCAGGTTACCTATAGCCAATAAGGATGGGAGGAATGTGCACCCCTAATTAAGTAGGAGTGCACACATATGGACTCCAAAATTACCAAATTTTCTAGGATTTTTTAAAACTCTCCTATTAGTTCCCCTTAATCGGACGATAAAGATTCTATTGGGTTAGAAAAATATCTGGGCTATCGTGAAACTTTAGGCCGAATCCATTTTTGGATCACTTCTATATTAGGATAAATTAGGTAAAAGAAGAGGAAGATTTTTCTTTGAGAAAAAAATATAACTCCGAGATGAGACCTGGAATTGGTGATCACGATTCCACCGAAACAGGTAAACTATTGTGTTTAAATCTCCATAATCATCATGTTTGTTTATATGCATTGTTATTTCGTTGGTGTAGTCTTATTTTTTATCTTTTCTGGAGGCATACATCACTAGATCAGTTGTTTAAGCAGTTAATTAATCTAGCATTTGTGATTTGTAGAGATGGCGGATATTCAGACGAGGTACGGATTGACGCCGGAAACGTATGCAAAATTGAAGGCTGGGGTGATTGCCAAGATAAGGGAGGGCTAATTTGATTGCCAAAACGAGGGATGAGATGATTGCTGAAGCGAAGATTGGAGTCGCAACGCTAGTTATGGCTGGATGGATGAGTCCCTGAGAGAGAGCTGAACTGATGAGCCCCGAAGATAGAGCTGAACTCATGAGAGAAGCGAGGGCTGAAATGGTGAATCCTGAAGTGAGGGCTCAATGGGAGCCAGGAATGATTGCAAAATTGAGACCTCAAGTGATTGCAGAGCTGAGGGATGAACTGATGACCCCAGAAGGAAGGGCTAAAACGATAGCCAAAGTGAGGGATAATCTGATTGCCGAAGCGAAGACTGGAGTAATGACGCCAGTTAGGGATGGTCAGATGAGTCCCGAATAGAGAGCTGAACTGATGAGTCCCGAAGAGAGAGATGAACTCATGAGGGAAGCGAGAGCTGAAATGATGAGGCCTGAAGTCAGGGCTCAATGGGATCCTGGAATGACTGCCAAGTTGAGGACTGAATTGAAGCCTAAAGTGAATTCTGAGGTAAGGGCTGAACTAATGACCCCTGAAGGAATGGCTAAAATGATTGCCAGAGTGAAGGATAACTTGATTGCTGAAGCGAAGACTGGACTGATGACGTCGGTTAAGATTGGACCAATGAGTCCCGAAGAGCTAGCTGGACTGATGAGTCCAGAAGTGAGGGTTGAAGTCTTAAGAGAAGCAAGAGCTGAAATGATGAGGCCTGAAGTGAGAGCTGAATTGACGAGGGCTAATATGATGGGTGAATCCACAGCTGAGGTGAGGGGTGAGCTAAACCAGAGTCAGGCTAAGTATAATGGTTTTGCTGCCAACTGCAGAAATAAGTTGGCCTGAGTTCAAAGTAGGACGGTGAGTGCACCAGTGTTGGCAACTTAATTACTGGATTTTACTTTTCCTAATTCAATATTGTCGCTCGACTACATAAGTTTTCAATAAATCGAACTATATTAGCTTATATAAAGGTTACAGCAAACACTTCAAGAAACCTACTCCTTTTGTGTGTTTGCAAAAGAACATGGGTGCCAACCCCATTTTTTGTTTTGTTTTGTTACTATTGTTGTTCTTTTCATCATTTAACGAACCATAGTTGTTACACATTATAATCTAAGTATCACAGAATCAAATTCAGTTCCAACTTTAACGAATTCAATGATGTTGTTAACTACAATCAAACAGTTTCCGGGGCAAGAGCTCCTCCATGGAAATTTACCATCCATGCTAGATCGTTTGATAAGCTACTTGGTTGGTTTTCCTCTTCTTCACGGTCCTCTGCTTCCCAAAGGAAACTTGCATATGCGGCATGGATACATCTTTTTGTTTTTTAGAATCAGAATAATCTAAAATTTTAATTGTTATGAAAGTCTTTTTTTTTTTTTTTACAAGAAAAATTTATACATTAGTCGGGAGCCTAGCAGCAAGTTGAGATCTAACGCCTTTTTTAAAGAGCTAAACCCTTTTTTTTTTTTGTAGGAAATACCATTTAGTCCTTGGAATAATATATTAGAGAGAGTCTAGTCAAGTTGACCTAGTCAACTGTCTATTTGGTCCTTTTAAAAAATATATATTACTGTTTGGTCATAAAATTATGGTTTGGTCCTAGGGTGACGTCATGGATGATGTAATTATCGTTGTGTGGTGGCAGAAATACCCTTTTGGGTCCATATATATACAAAAAAGGAGTAGAAAATATCTTATTTTCAGATTCACTTTCTCTCTCTTCTTTATTTTCAGATTCACTTTCTCTCTCTTTTTTAGTTTCAGATCTAGTTTTTTTTCTTCTCTCCATTTTTTTTCTCTGCTAATGATGAAAGAAGATGATGATGAACGACGACGCTTTTGGTTTTTTTTTTCTCTACTACTACTGTTGTTGTTGATGATGATGATGAAGACGATGAAGAAGATGATGATGATGAAATTTTTGCGTTTCTTTTTCGTTTTTTTATCACTGTTGTTGCTGCTGCTGTTGAAGAAGATGAAGATGATGAAGACGGCGATGATTTTAGGGCTATTTCTTCTATGTTTGCTGCTGCTGTTGAATATGATGATGAAGACGATGATGTTGTTGTTCATAGCTTGAAATTCTTTGATTTCTTCATCGTTTTCTTCTTCTTCTCCATCATGGTTTGTTGCTGCTGCTGTTGAAGATGATGAATACGATGATTTTTGATGAAGTTCACTGATTAGAATAAACTCTATTGAAGAATGATAAAGACGACGAAGTTCATCAAACAGAATGAACTCTGATTTTTTATGGTTTTTTTGTGTGTTCATGTCAAAGAATGAACTCTGTTTTAGATCTTGAATTATTATGAGTTCATTTGAAAGAATGAACTCGGTTTTCATATAGGTTTTATTAGGTGTTCATTTGAAAGAATGAGCTCGATTTTCATATAGGTTTTATTAGGAGTTCATTTGAAAGAATGGACTCTATTTTTGTCATAATAATGAAGTTTTGTGTTGTGTTCATTTTACAGAATGAACTCTGTTTTCATATGTGATTTAGTTTGGTTTCATTTGAAAGAATGAACTCCGGAGTTCATCAGACAGAATGAACTGCTACAAAAAACAAGTAAACAGATTTTTTTAGGTTTTTATTAGGTGTTCATTTGAAGGAATGAACTCTGGAGTTCATCAGACAGAATGAACTGCTACAAAAAATAAGTAGGAATTAACACGAAAGGGTACTTTGGTCCATTTAATATTTTTAAATAATTATGGACTAAATGGAAAAGGTGATTTCTGAAATGACTAAATAGACTTGGGACCACCTAAAAAGGGACCAAACGATATTTTTACCTTTTTTTTTGGATAAAGTTATTACCGTGTGGAATTTGATTCCCTCCTTATTAGATGGGAGCTCCAATGAGGTACCAGATTTAGCTGAATACGAGGCCAAATTAGTGAACCACGGTTGATCAAAGTCAAACAGTGAAATAAATATTTGGAGTGATCTTGAGAATTTTATTGGATTTTTGTAAAACTCTCATATTAGCTGGGTTTAAACGGATGGTTGAGATTCAATTGTTATGATAAGGAAAGAAAAATGAAAAACTTTTGCCAAGACGGAGGGAGCATATATCACCTAGGAACAGGAAGTTTCGGAGACCTGTCATTGGTGATTACGATTCCAGGTGAACTATTGTGTTTATTCTCCATGATCATGTCTGTTTATATGGAATATAATAAAATATGCATTGGGCATGTATTGATTGACGCCATAAGCAAGCATTGTTATTTCGTTGTTGCAGTCTTATTTTATATGATATTTTCCTGAAGGAATCGTATCTTAACTTTGTTTTGAAATTCAATTTTGAAGTTGGAACGATGGAGGATATCCAGACGAAGTATGGGTTGACGGACGAAACGTATGCCAGAGTGAAGGCTGAAGCGATTGCCGAGTTGAGGGCTGAACTGATGAACCCTGAAGGGAGGGCTAATTTGATTGCAAAACTGAGGGATGACCTGATTGCTGAAGCCAAGACTGGAGTGACGACGACACCAGATACGGCTAGACGGCTGAGTCCGGAAGAGAAAGCTGAATTGATGAGCCCGGAAGAGAGAGCTGAATTCATAAGAGAAGCGAAGGATGAAATGATGAGGCCTGAAGTGAGAGCTGAATTGAGGAGGGCTAATATGATGGCTGAATCATTAGCTGAAGTGAAGGCTAATAGTTGGTTTTGCTGCCTGCGGAAATAAGCTGGTCTGACTTCAAAGTAAGATGGGTGGTGAAATGCACTAGTGTTAGTAGCTTAATTACTGGATTTTGCTTTTCCAAATTTTTGATCGTTTGAATATTTAACTAGATTGTGATTTGATAAGTAGTTATTCTCATCGTTTTCATGGCAAAAAAGCAGAGATCAGTTTCTCAGTAGAAGTTTAAAACTAGCTATTCTCTAGAATGACTCGCACATACGCCCATTACTTATAGAAATAGAAAACTTGAAATATGCAGGAAGATATTGAGCCTGCGAACGAACAGACACCTAAATTGCACATTTGAGCTCTTAGTAGAATTGATTTGGTCGCTTGACTGCACAGAATATCTCAATTGATTGCTTATATATAAAGGTTACAGCAAACACTTGAAGAAATAGCCTACTCCTGCCTGTGCTGCTAAAAGAACATTGGTGCTAACCCCATTATTCGTTTTGTTTTGTTGTTATTTTCATCATGTAATGAACTATAGTTATTTCACATTATATTCTAAATATCACGTAACCAAATTCAGATCTAGCTTTAACAAATTCTATGATGTAGTAAACTAGAATCAAGCAGTTGCCGAGGCCTGACCTCCTCCGAGGAAATTTGCCAGACCTCCTAGATTGTTTGATAAGCTATTTTGTTGGTTTTCTTCTTCACAGTCCTCTGCCTCCCAAAGGAAACTTGCATATGCAGCAAGAACATGACTGCAGTTGAGAAGAAAGTAACGATGGCAAGGACTTGGGGAAATGCTCAATTTACACAATTGATTCATGAACTAAATGATGGGATAAAATTTTCGAGATTGAACGGTACCTATCCTCAGGAACATCTTGAACTGCACGCTCAAAGTAGCTGCAAGCTCTTGCATAATCATGATGGAGCTCCCAGACCAATCTAGCATACTGCGATAAGATTTCACCGTCTCGAGGATCTATTAGTATTGCTCGAGAGTAATACTCGTCAGCTTGCCTAAGATCTCCCTTGGACTTTAAAAACAAATGGAAAAAGTCTTAGAAGTTTGCATGGATGTGCAACTCAAGCAACCACAACCCACTGTGACATAATACCCAACTCAATCTTTTCACTAGGATTATTCTGCTGGGGTCGAAGGGGGCAGTAGCCCCCTGCAGTGTAAGACCCAATTCATCACTTCAATCGATCATATCTAATCAAAGAACTATGAGATAATTACCCAAAAATCTCACCTTATAAAGAAATTTAGCATAATTTCTTAGAAACAATGAATTACATGGATTTTCTCCAACCATCTTCTGATAGTACTCTCCAAGTTCTTGTTCATTCTCAACACCACCTTCTCCACCCTGGAAATTTGCAATTCCAACGAGATTGTGTGAAATGCTACTTCGTTCTTCTTCTTCATCATCACTGTCCCCAAATTCCCAAAGGAAACTTGCATATGCCGCATGAACATGACTGCAGTTAAGAAGAAAATATAGACGGTAAGGGAAATGCCCAATTTACTTTAGGAATGCAACGTTCAGGATAGGACATAACCCAAAATCAGGCTTGTACATGCTGATAAAAATATAAACGTGTTTGATTCTTGAACTAAATTATGGGCTACAGTACCTATCCTCCGGAGCGGCTTGAACTGCACGCTCAAAGTGGCTACAAGCTCTTGCGTAATCATGATGAAGCTCCCAAACCAATCTAGCATATTGCAATAAGATTTCGCCGTCTAGGGGATCTGCTAGTATTGCTCGAGAGTAGTATTCATCAGCTCCCCTAAGATCTCCTTTGGACTATAAAACCAAACAAAACAAGAATTAGAGGTTTGCATGAAACTCAAGCATATGACAACCCACTGTAACATAATACACAACTTAATCTTTCACTAGGATTCCAAATTCTGCTGGTGTCAAAGGGGGCAATTTCCCCCTGCAGTGCAGCACCCAACTGATTCATCAGTTTAATCGATTATATCTATCTAATTAAAACTATGAGACAAGCACCAAAAAAACTGAATTTGATAAATAAAAATCTCACCTTATAAAGAAATTGAGCATAATTTCTTAGAAATAATGCACTAGAAGGATTCTCCTCCAACATCTTCTTATAATACTCTCCAATTTCTTCTTCATTCTGAACACCACCTACTCCAAACTTTGCAAAATTAAAACCACCACCGGCGCCGCCGCCACCACCACCTCCATTAACATCAATTCCAAGCCCTCTTGCAAGAAACAATGAAGGGTTTATATCATTATCTTGACCCAAATACTGAAATTCATTAAACTTGTCTTTTTCATTCTCTTCAATGAAACCCATTTTCTCACCATGAGTGAATTCACCACCACTTCCAATTGACATAATATTTTCTCCTATTGTTACAGACCTCGGTAAAAACCCATCATTTTCTATCTCATCTTCTTCAGACCCTCTTTTAGAATTAAAATCAGAGAGTGAAGGAATTGACTGCAACATTGAAATTCTTTTTGCGGATTTAAAAGGTGATGAAGGGTTTGATAAAAAATGACTAAACTCATGAATATCACCACCAGAAGATGCAGCAGTAGCAAGTCCTTCTAAATTTCCATCAGATTGAGCTCTTCTAAAACCTTTATTAGTACTGCTAACTTCTCTATCTGATGAATCAGAAAACCCACTATTATAACGACTTAATGGTGATGAGATACTGCAAGAAAATGAGTTAAAGTTTGTACCTCCATGAGGGAATGAGATTTTCTTTAATTCAGAGTTGTTTTTGTTGTTGTTTTCATGATTAAGACTTTCTGATGAGTAAGAAGATGAAGAGAGGAGAGATCCAAGAACTGGTGTTGATGAACTTCTAAGCATCATCACTTTTGAAGCTTATAGTAATTGGTTAGTAAATACTGGAATTTCAGTACAAATATTTATAGTCATAGTAGTATTATCTAGATTTGACTAACCTCATTTTGATTCAACCATCTATGACGGGAAATGATGAAGCGATTTGGTTCCCGTGATTTGCTGGTGGTGGTGGTGACTGATGTATAATGGTCAAACAGTTGGCGGTGTATCACGTTGGAAATTGGAAAAGGAAGTGCCTTTGCTTTGGCTTTATCACGTTTTTGGTAGGTTGACAAGTTCACATGGGCAATCTGAGAGTGAAATTGATAACAACTAACTACCGAGGGGGAAAATACAAACTTGGATAATTGGACCAGTCACGGGTGTATTCATTTGGTTGTCTAACGCTGATTTCTTTTTTTTTTAATAAGAAAGAAAAAGATTCCATTGATAATTTAATGAACCACATCTGAGTTTTTCAGAGATCAGAGATGATAACCACTGGGAAAAATTTCAGACCAAAAAACAACACAATTACTTAGCCTTGCATCTTTGGCTAATAGATCAGCTACCTCATTAGTTTCTCTAGGACATAAACACATTCCCATTTACTCAAATTTCTAAGAAGATCTTGACAGTCACGAATTTTAATATTCGTAGTCCATTTCACTAAACCTAGTTTGCCATTAATGGCATTCACCACATTAACACAGGATCCCTCAAATTGAAAATTGATGACCTGATTTGCAACTGCCCACTTGATTCCTTCCAAAGCAACTTGCGCCTCAGAGTTACTGCCGGAATACACCCTGCTGCTCTCCAACTCCCTGCATCATCAACTATTATTAGTCCAGTTTGAAAAGACGAGGGTACCAAAATATACCTCAATCTAAAACTTTTCCACCTATAAGTTCTTTTCAAGTGATTGTCTATGGACTGAGTCGAGACAATACAACTAATCGGTGCACACTTCGTGTGATCGTCAATGGATACGAGATCGAGACAATACAAGTATGTTTACTTGATAATAGATTCGGATTTAACCAAACTCTAGGAATTGTCTATCAAGTAAAATAGGAATTAACGTTTGTGCGATTTACTTTAAATTATAATAAACACAATTATAATTGCGGAAAATAAAAGTAAATGATACAACAAGATTTTGTTAACGAGGAAACCGCAAATGCAGAAAAACCCCGGGACCTAGTCCAGAATTGAATACTCTCAGAATTAAGCTGCTATACAAAATCAAACCAACTTCGTATAGTTGAGACCAAGCAACTAAACCTATAGTTCACCTAGTTTCCTCAGTATCCCTGCGCCTCCAACTTGCAGTAAGTCACACACTTGGAACAATTCCTTTGGTTCGTATTCCAAACAGTAAAGGAACAACAAATCTGTTTGGTAACAACTCTTTTCAAACAACGTGATATGAGTTTGACAAAAGCTCTTTCGTTTAACCAATAAACTCCTTTGTTGGGTCCTTAGATCAATCTCTCAACAACTACCGAAGTAATTGTTAGACTATGCAATCAATATTACTAATCACAAAGAAGTGTATTGATGCCGATCTACTCAACTAATCAATCCAATCTATCACAAAGATAAACCGATTATAGTTGGATCCCTTTCCAGCCGAAACAAGTATTGTGCACACCAAAGATTATGAACCCAAAAAGTCTTTTTGTCTTCAAATCTTCTTTGATCTTCAATCAGCACCTGCACACAATCAACTTGAATCTCTTGTGATCAATCACACACAGAACGGAGTCTGTTAACGTTGGATTATCACAAGACGTCTTTAGATCTACAAACAGTCTAAAGATCCCCGTTGAAACTTCGATCTAGTTTGAGTGAATCTTATATCAGAAGAGAAGATTCTCAAGCATAAACAAACTAGGTGCAATCAAAGTTCAACAACCGTTAGTCAATCAAATCAATCAAAAACTAAAATAAACTGTAATTATCTAGTTTCCCACCAACGGTACTAATAGAGCTTCTCAATCCCAAAGAAGTCTTTAAACCGAGCAGCCGTAAGAGATTTCTCCTAATTAGGGTACTTTCTTCTCCGATAGGCGGCTCCACCAGTAACAACAAAACTGAGGTAGTTTTGCTTGCTCTGATGATTAGTTTGCTAGAAATGCAAACTTCAATATTTATAGACAAGGAAGTTTGGACACCAAGGAATTCCAAAACCGAATATTCTCAAAGATATGCAATAAACACAAAATCGGTTTTCTTAACTCCTGGAAATGCACTGTCCAAATATTGACCGAAATCCCAATAGAAAAATCTATAATCAGTAAATGCACATTACTAATTATTATTTTCTAAAGATATGCATTTAATTGTTAGAAATTAAATAGCATATAAAAACTAAGAAACCTTAATTAAAAGATTCTCAATTTATTTCGATCATGGGATTCTCCTTTAGCTATTAAGGAATATATGTGAACAATTAATGATAAGAGTTACTGCACATGTTCAAAGTATGTTGACATCTTTACTTTACAAGTCATTTTTCATACTTGCAATCTTGGAAACGATTTGCCACACTTCCAAACAAGTTTAGAATTGGTTCATCTGACTTCCAAGAACTATGTGATTGATTATCCTATCAAATCACCAATCATAGGTTTCACGGTTCTACCAAAACAAGTTCGGTTCTACCTCCATGTGAGTACTGTGCATAGTCACGCTAGTTACCAAAACTCGGTTGACTAGGTACTAGGATCGGTTCCCCACATACTTATGGTAACTACCTGTATTTGGTGCACATGTCCATAGGATCGGTTCCCTCAAAACTACAAACTTGTTGCACATGTTCATAGGATCGGTTCCCCCATCCACTAAAAACGTGTTGCACCTCTTACAAGGATCGATTTCCCTCTTGTAAATTTGTTGCACCTCTTACTAGGATCGGTTCCCCAATGGCTAGATAAAAGTTGTTATTTACAAGGCATCGATCATACCATCTTGAGTGATTACTTAAGATCGGTTTCACTAATAAAAGTCATACCAATACATAAGCCAGGCCTTGTGAATAGTTTTACCAAGATATATAAACAAGTTTATGAGCGGTTATACTAAACACACATATTGGTAATTCAAAATAGATTTGCAATGAATAACAATACCAATAAGCCTAGCGATTTCCCTTTCGATTCACAAAACAAGATTATGAACTTATTTCCTTTAAACGAATGTAAACATTGTTTCCTAGGATGAAATCTTCACTCATACCCATACATAATCACAATAGCATTCATATGATCATGTCGATGTCTTATATACAAAGTTTAATGGTTAAGCAATAAACCTCGTATTGTATTCCTTAATACTATGTCTAACTAGAGTATCATACACAGCTTCGCAGTTATGTTTTCAATATGCACGACTTGAAAGATACGTTAGGGAATGAAATAAATCAAGTCAAATATTACTAACCTCGAGAGGAAGGATGATGTTGTCGTTGTAGCTCCATACTTTTTCACATTCTTCAAATATTCATATAATACTTGTAAGTCTCATATCCTAACACTTTCAAGCTAACCTATACGAAGTTGACTCTAGTATATAATCAAGCGATTCTTTAAATGAGTTTTGATTCACTAAAATATGATAACCAAACTTGACATACCAACGCTTGGTGGGTTCAACCGAGCTAAGATCTAACACAGTTCCCATAATGTTAGAGTCCTTTGAAAAAGACGCATCAAAATTAACTTTTGTAAAATTCTCAGGTGGTCTAGTCCAAGGAATATGTAGCCTCATTGTAGCCCCATGTTGATTACCAAACAACTGATTACTGTTACTAGTAACCCAATCATGTTTACTCTGATTGATCAAACTGACTACAGTAGATATATTGACATGAGCATTATCAAAACCACTGCACAACGCAGCTTCCAAATATGCCAAAGAGTAAAGGAAAAAATCTCTACCAATTCTTTATTAGCTGCTGCTAATCTATCATTAGTTGTGTACCAACTAGTGACCCAATCAATGATATTTACACCATTGCATATCCCTGCAATATTAGAATTCACATCAAGCCAGATGGCTTTTGAAATATCATAATCAATCAATAAGTGTTGCATATCCTCATCTTCTCTATCACAGAAAGGGCATTTAGGATTAATCTCAGCTACATATCTAGCTAAAGTTTCCTTAACCGGAAGGCATCCATGCACACATTTTCATATAAAATGCATAATCTTAGGAGGTAAACTAGTTTTCCAGAACTTAACCCATGGAAAGTGCTCTATCCTTGGATTAGTAACAACATTACTGTTTGGCGAATCAAGGACTCTATAAGCTGTCTTGATTGGAAAAAATACCATTTTCAGACGGAACCCATTGATCTGTACCTGCAGAAGGAATTCTAATATTAATAATATCTTTAACCGTAGCATCATTAAACAGAGAAGTTAAAATATCAAGTTTCCATGTCTTGTTGTCTTGATCAATGAGTTGGTCAACAAATTGAAAATAAGATGAGGCAAATTGGAAAGAAGGAGGAGTTTTCCAACCTGGAATCCAAACATCTTTCCAAATGGAAATATTCCTACCATCACCAACCTCCCAACAATAATTTTCCTTAATAACACTAATTCCTTTACAAACACCTTTCCATACCCAAGAACCAGACTTATCATTAACATAATGAAGAGGATTATGGAACGGAAAATACTTACCTTTCATTACTTTACCCCATAAAGTATCTTCTTCAGTGATCAATATCCGTGCCAATTTAGTAAGAAGAGCTCTATTCATAACTTCAATTTTCTTAAGATTTAAACCCCCTAAGACTTTAGGCTGGGCCACTGTTTGCCAACCGATAAGATTAAGGCTTCTACCATTCTGTTTTTTATTAAGAACAAAATTTTAATGGAACCTATCAAATTTATCAGTTAAAACTTTAGGCATTTGATAAACAGAAAGATGGTGAGAGGCTAAAGAACCTAAAACAGTTTGAGCTAACACAGTCCTACCAGGCATATTCAAATGTTTACCATTCCATAATGCTAACCTATTACCAAACCTTCCTGACAAGTGGTCAAAAGTCTCAACTTTTTTTTTTCTGTATTAAAAGAGGCACTCCTAAATATTTATCTTGCAAGGCCATTCTTCTAATATTCAAGACACTAGCAATCTGATTTTTAACATTGGGGTTAGTTTTTGGACTGAAGGCTAACCCTGACTTAACAAAATTTATGGGCTGCCCTGAAAACTTACTAAATATGTGAATAATATTAGTAAGATGTATGGAGCCATTAACAGTAGCTCTAGTAAAGACTAAGCAGTCATCCGCAAAGAATAAGTGACTGATTTGGTTTTTGTTTTTTGTTTTTTTTGCTAACTTGGCGTCTCATCAGATCCGGCCCTATCGGGCCTTTTGCTTTTTAGTTTGAATCAGATCTGATTCATGGCCTAATTCAGATCAAAATCGAGGGGGAAAATACAATTTGGATAATAGAACCAGTCACTAGTGTATTCATTTTGTTGTCTAAGGCTGCTTGGGTGTTTGTTTTTTTGCTGACTCGATGTCTGGATCAAATCCGGCCCCTGTTTCGGCACGAATCAGTTGTCAGGCCGTTTGTTTTTTAGTTTGAGTCAGATCTGTATCGTGACCTGACTCAGATCTAAATCCTAATTCAAACCCATTTAAGTCAAGGAATAAAATATCGCTGATTTATGGGACCAAGAGACTGACTCATATATTTTTGAGTCAGTTGAGTCTAATCTGACTTAAAAAACAAACACATTGAGTCTGATCCAGATGAGTCAGGTAATTTCAGTCAGATTCAAAAGAAAAAAAATCATATGTAAGTCTTACGGAATATTTCCATAGGAACTTGAATAGTGTTGCCATGTAGGGTAGGGGAATGACTAAGCATTATGGTACGAGAGGGAAGATGGATATAAGCGAGGACTTGAACCTCTCCAAAGTGAATATTAAATCAGCAAAATTAAAAGCGAGAATTGAATTCTGCTTGATCAGTCGACGAGGTTGAAGTCAGGTTTCAATCATTTCACCATAATTAGGGAAAACCCCAACTTCGGTTTCTCCTCCAGTTCACTTTCCTTCCCTTTCTTTCTCTTTTTCTCTTATTTTTTTTCCTTTCTATGAAGAACGTCTCATGCACTAGGTTATATCTATGTTTTGAAATTGTTGTTTATTAAACTGTAGAAGGGATTTGTTGTAAATGTGATTGCGATGCCATACAAACTTATTGATTTTATTTTTAATACCAAATTGAAATGAGGTATGTTTTTTAAGCGAACTCTTTTTTTCTATTGTAGTAACTATGTTGATTGATTTTTGAATGTTTTTTTTTTAAATAATAAGTTGATGGTTGATCATAGTAGAATATGATATTTTTTGATGATCAATTTTATGTGATTTAGATTATTATTGTTAGGGTTCCATTGATGAAACGTAAAGAATTTGGTATTTATTTTTTATTAGTCAATATTGTATAGAACATTTTGCTGATTGTTGTTTGTGTTAATTGTAGTGTGTTATGACTATGATTCCAAATGGGATATTATCTAGGAAGGATGATGACAACCATAGTTGTGTTCGGAGAATATGGAAATGGCAAGACATTTACAATTAAAACAAGTTGGTGTCAAATGAACTATTATTATGGGATTATAGGATAGTGGTGAATAATAATTCGGCATCCTTTAATATGCTACAAAAGTTTGGTTTTTCTTTGGTTTTTGAATTTGATTTCTCTTATTTTGATTGTCAATTAACCTAAAGGATTATAGAGAGGTAGTTCAAGAAAACTAGAAGATTTCATTTTCCAGACTTTGAGTTAGGAATAATTCCTAGATATTGTTAGATTGACGGGTATTCATATAGGTGGTGATCGTATAATGCTATGGATACCACCTATATTGTACAGGAATGATTATAGGGGATATGACAATACATATTTTTCTGGTGTGATGCTAACCGATATGTGAGAGAAGCAGATGCAGAACAAGTGCAGAGAGATTTCTTAGATCATAAAATTGATAGATTCGGTGCATGGGAATCACATTGTTCTAGTGTTCTATTAGGTTTTCTTGGAATATATGGAGGGTGGAGAATACCTGATCAATATGGGTGTTCGGGAAGAATTGACTGGAACTTTTTTTATTATGGTGTATTAGTGGATTTTTGGATATGAATTGCTACGACAAGAGTTTATAAGGGATGGTTAGCGTCGTTGGGCCATTTGAATAATCTCGATCAATACGATTTGGCAAGGATGCATTGGTAAATTTATATGGTTTCCTTGACAAATGGAGTTCTAAAGTACGTCCAGAAATGGGTGGGATGTGTATGATTATAGAGTAATGGTACTACTAACATTTTATAAATTCTCAACAACTTTCGGTAGGTAGGGTTTGCAGGATGTAATATACGTAATGGTTTGTGATAAGTGCATAATTTACTATACTTTTTTTTTATCAATTCCATGCTTGTATTTTCTATGTTTCTTTCATATTATTCTTGTTTTGTTTTGTTTGTCTTATTTAGGTAGAATCATCCAAAAGGAGCGAAATGAGTGCTGAAACGGACTAAGTATAAACGTGAGCATGGACAAAGTACCAGGAGGAAATCGACCAATATTCAGGAGTATTCAACTCTATGTTGTATAGAACGAAGAGACGAAAAGAGCGCAAAAAGAATGAGGTCATTCCTAGTTCGTATGCAAAGGTTATGGGCAAAACAGTTTGGGGATCAAGTAAGGACCAATCCCTACCTACATCGGGATATAGGTTGGAACCGATCCATACATCAAAGAAGTGACGAAACTACTTTGCAAAATTGGATTTCTTAGTTCTGAAGTATTCCGGACTTCAAAATACTTTTCAAAGGAACTCTGGACAAAGATTTTATCAAGATATCAAAGTGGAGACAAGAAGACAAGGAGCGAAAGCTATGGTTTTGGGTTCTTCCATCACCGAATATATTTCCCTTTGATTATCTTTTATGTATATCATGGGTTTCACTAAATCCATGAGTATTTAAACTCCTATTTGATTGAGAATGAATTTTAAGTTCTAAACATGATTTGATTTCTTCATATGATTATCGTTTGTTTCTACTATGATGAATGTTTTTGATTGATTGATTTAGGAGGCCTACTAAACTAATTCCTTGATTGATCTATTACTAGTAACGGGTCAGGATATCCTTAATTGTTGAATAACTCTTACACAAATAGAAAACGTGAGACCTTGCAGAGCGATTCTGTGGAACAATCGCGTGTAGAAACAATACTAGTAAGTAAACCGATTGTACCAAGTTTAACTTCTAAAAAATAACCTAGATTCATAAACCCTAAATCATTCTATTGAGTTACATCTTGTAATGGCACCTTAAGGTGGCTCAGACGGATAGAATCCGATAGCTAAGCGTACCTGTTATCTGGTAATATTAGGAGTCTTGGGGGTAGCTAAGCGTACCTGTTACCCTACGGTTGGTGATAATCTATGATTAATGATGAATAGATAATTATGTTACTTTGATAAATATTTAGTAACGAAGAAGGTTTCCTATATCATACTTCTCATTCTTGATTACATTTTTATTAATTAATTGCTTTGTTATTTACTTTGCTTTATATTTAACATGTAAACAAAACCCCCTTATTTGTGACCTTTGACAACTTAAAACTCACTGCTCTTCGTGGGAACGATCCTTGTTTCCATTATATTACCAGTTAATTGTGTTGAAATAAATTATTTATTTATTTTGCATTCACGACACGCATCAAATTTTGGAACCGCTGTCGGGGAGCAGTTGGTAGCTTTTAGTTTTTATTTTTGTTGTTATTTATTTTTTCGCTTTTATTTTTGTTTTTAGTTTTTATTGTTATTTATTTATTTATTTATTTATTTATTTTGTTTTCTAGATTTTTATTTCAGGTGCTTAATCTCTGGCTCCTGGTTATTGCGCTGGTTATCAGCAGTGTGGTATTACTACTAGAAGCGGAAGAACTCTACAAGATCCGCCTTTAGAAGAGATGGTGAAAAGAAATCCTCCACCTCCGAAGAAGAAGTTGCGGGAATTGACATCTACATTCTTAGTTTCACAACCATTGTATATTACCGTGACTGACACAGTGGAACTAAAGTCGAATCTGATTCACCATCTACCAAAGTTCAAGGGACGTCTAGGAGAAGATCCAAATCGGCATCTTCAAGTATTTCAGAATGTGATGACAAGTCTACGGCAGGGTACCGAAGACAAAGAAACGGCTATGTTGCAAGCTTTTCCATTCTCATTGTTATACCAAGCAGATTCATGGTTATATTTGTTAGGATTAAGACCTTAGACTTAGATAATTAATAAGGGAAAGCCAGTTTTACTAGAGGGAAAGCCAATTTTTGGGTGGATTTAAAATAAATAACTAACAAGGGGAAATCCAATGTACTATATGATTATAAATTCCCCCGTGATGGAATAAAAAATGAATAGTTCCAATACAATTTAAACATCAGCGCCAGAACATGAAGAAAAAAGTTTATTGCCTTGATCAATTTTTTGCATTCCCAAAGGGTGCACACATGAATAGTGGTGGAGTTTGAAGTTTTCTAAACAAATAAAAAACGAGATGGGTAATTTATGTTTTTGAAGATTTAGCAATGAATAAATTGCTTTCTTCACATTTTTGTGGCAGATGGATGATTCTTGTAATCATCATCTTCTGAAGATCAAATCAAGGGTTTTAATTTTGCACATGTCATGAGCAACGAAAAAATTTAAATTGAAATGAATGAAATGAAAGAAGGCGAGAAAGAAGGAGAAGAAGAGGCGCACCTCATTCGGTGCGTTTAGAGTTTTACAAAATTAGAATTTGGAAATCATTGATCATTGAGCAAGATCACACACATATATATAAGGAAAGGCATTAAGCATACTAATGTCCCGTTGTTTTCATTTTTCTATTGCACATTGGATCTAGCTTCGGTGCATCTATTCCATGTCTCTTCAACCAGTATAGGAATTCCAACCACACCATAGGGAAACCTATTATTGTTAGGGGGAATGTATTTTCTAAATCCACCCAAAAGTCGGCTTTCCCATTAGTAAAAGTGGCTTTCCTCCTAACAATTATCTAGACTTAACCTCTCACAAGACACTAGTTCTTTGGATCACGTAGAACTAAAGAAAACAGAAAACAAGATGCACGAAACAGAGAATTAAACAAAGATACAAGATTTAACGTGGTTCGGAAATATGCCTACGTCCACAAACGGCTACGATCAACTCTTATTATTTAAAAAATTACAGAGAATTAAACCACAACTATGACCAGTAGGATGTTGTTCACAAACACCAAACAATTCTCTATGAACAAAACGTTCTAAACCCTAAAATTCTCTAGTTATGAGAACTCTTCTCTAAATTGTGTTGTGTGTGTTTCCCTAAGACTTGTACGCCTATTTATATAGGTTACAAACTTATCTTCCAAGTATATGAGTTATACTAGGAAACCTAAATATTGCTAAGAAAGGAAACCTTGAGTTTAACAAAATCAGGAAACCTCTAGCTATACCAAAATAAGGAAACACCTAGATGATTCTAGAAAAAACTAGAACCTTCCTAAAACATCGATAACTTCTAATAATATTATCTTCCTTTTGGAAGTATTACAACCTGGTCTGACATGAATAAACTATTCTTAGAGAAGTATTTTCCTACTTCCAAAGCTGCAGCTATCCGTAAGGAGATCAGTGGTATTATGCAGATTACAGGAGAAACTATTTATGAATACTGGGAAAGGTACAAAAGGTTGTTGGAAAGCTATCCACACCACAAAATAACTCAGGCGCTCACCATTCAATACTTTTATGAAGGGTTACTTCTAGAACAGAGGTGTTTGATTAATGCATCCTCGGGTGGTGCACTTAGTGACAAGACGTTCTCCCAAGCAACCAGTCTGGTTGAGAGTACGGCTTTAAATGCGCGAAAGTCTTATACCATAAACCACTCAAATATCAGAAGAGTTAGTGAGATTGAAGGGTCTTCACAAACAGAACAACGGTTGAATTATATGGAGAAAATGATGTATCGTATAACATATGCAGTTATTCATACATATGAGGAAGATCCGGTAGAGGGGTGTTTTTTTCCAAAATCAAAAGCAAAGATATGATCCCTATTATTCTACTTATAATCCAGGTTGGAAAGATCATCCGAATTTCAGTTATGCAAATAAGCAATGCATCTCCTAATCCATATGAGAGACATAGTGGTTTTTAACAACCACAGTTCCAACCACAACCACATCAGAACCAAAGCTCTAGTTTAGAGGAGATGATGAATGTTACGATGCACAAGCAAGACGTAATTTTGCATCAAAACCAACAATATCAGCAAAAGACGTAATTTAACTTCTAGGACCTAACCTAGATTCATAAACCCTAAAGCATTCGATTGAGTTACATCTTGTAACTGTACCTTAAGGTGCCTCAGACGGATATAATCCGATAGATAAGCATACCTATTATTCGGTGATATTAGGAGTCTTGGGGGTAGTTAAGCGTACCTGTTACCATACGGTTGGTGATAATCTATGAATAGATAATTATAATACTTTGATAAATGTTTAGTAATGGATAAGGATTCCCCGATCATACTTCTCATCCTTTGATTACATATTTATTAATTAATTCCTTTGTTATTTACTTTGCTTTATATTGAACCTATAAACAAAACCTACCCTATTTGTGACTTTTGACAATTAAAAACTCACTTATCTTCGTGGGAACGATCCTTGCTTCCATTATATTACCAGTTAATTGTGTGGAAATAAGTGATTTAATTTTTTGCACTCATGACACGCATCAGTTTGTCATTTCCTAAAGCGAAGGTCTTTTGAGCACAATTGATTCAAGAGTTGGCAGAAAACTTTATAGTTAAGCGTGCTCAGGCGGGAATAATCCCGAGATGTATGATCTCCAGAGAAGTTGTTGTTCGTTGACTGCAGCGGTGCTCGTTAAAAACATTATACTGCCTTATAACCGCAATATCCAAGTGGGGACATTATTAGTGGAGGTTCGATTCATTACAAATTGTATTAGAACTGCTGACGGGTCAGTTGTCGAGGGTGAGGGATCATGCAGGATGAGTTGAGTCAGGTACTGGTCTCATGAGTGGCAGGGAACGTCGGAGATCTGGGATTGTATATACACGCTAGAGCCGAGGACAACTCCAATTTAAGGTCGAGGGATTTTAATACCCTGATTCTGAAAAGTAGGGTTCGCTGAATAGAATATATATAATGGTTTGTCCTTTCCTAACACCGAGACCTTTTCAGCAAAACTGGCTTTAAAGTTAGCAGAAAACTCTACATTTAAGCATGTTCGGATGGAAGTAATACGGGGATGAGTGACTTCCTTGGAAGCTATTGTTGGATGACCGTAACGGTGCCCGTTAAAAATCTCACACTTCCTGATAACCACGGTGGCCAGGTGGAGACAATATCGGTGGAAGATCGGGTCATTACAAGTTTTGAGACTAGAACCATCCATCATTAATAATGAGTGATGCTATCCTATAATTTTATTATTTAGGAAGGAGAATAGAGCAGTCGAAATCAACTTGATAACTACAAGCATTCACTTCGAACAGATGGTTAACAGCTTTACTTGAGAAACAAATACTTAATGATATGGCAACCATGGTGACACGATGAGTACAATGTATTTGTTTCTGCTAGCACTAATAATACTTTCGAAGATCCTAGATTGGTGCAGTATATGAAAAATGAATTGAGGCATTGTATGATAATGATACATGGGAAGAGATACCATATGATCCTGGTATGAATGTGCTAGGATGTAAATGGGTGTATAAAACTAAACTTAAATTTGATGGTACTCTAGAAAGATTCAAAGTTATACTGGTAGCTAAGGGTTTTAATCAAATTGATGGTGTTGATTTTGATGAAACCTTTAGTCATGTTCTTAAAGATTCTATTAGTTTGGTAGTGAGAAATAGTTGGAAAGTAAGACAATTTGATGCCTCAAATGACTTTTATTGGCTATCTCTCCAAAGATGTCTACACAAAGCAAGATTTGTGAATCCTAAATTTCCAAATCATGTGTGTAAATTGAAGATATAATTTGATGGATTAAAACAGGCTCTTAGAGTCCGGTTTCATAGATTCAATTCTTATATGCTTAAAAATAGTTCTCTGCAATCTACCTATGACAATTCAATATTTTACTTGCTTCAAAATAATATTCGGATGATATTTCTAGTGTATGTTGATGATATTATCTCAGTGGGTGCATTTGGTCAGCAAATTGGTTCTTTTATTTGAATTCTTCAAGCTGAGTTTTCTACCAAGGATTTGGGACCCTTGAATTATTTTTTGGGAATTCCACTAGTCAAACTCTTCTTCTAACACAGAGCAAGTATTCTTTGGAATTGCTGAAAAAACATAATATGCTTGAGTGCAAGCCATGTAAAACTCCGGTTGCACCGGGAAAGAGAGCTTCTCTGTATGATGTTTCTTTGCTTGCTGATGAATCTAGTTACAGATCTTTGGTGGGAAGTCTTCAATATCTCACTATGACAACACCAAATTTGAGTTTAATTTGCAGTTAAATATGTGTCCCAATTTATGCATCAACCCACTGATGTGCATTTACAATTAGCTAAGAGGATATTAAGATACTTAAAAAGGGATATTTATGTTATGGAGTCATATTTTCAAGAGGAGATTGCTTTATACTTACTGCTTATAGTGATAGTGATTGGGATGGATGCCCCGACACACACAAAAATCAACTGCAGGATATTGTGTTTTTATTGGTCCGGATTTGGTTGTCTGGTCTTCAAAAAAACAACCAACTGTTTCTATATCCAGCACTGAAGTTGGGTATAAAGTTTCGACAGTGACTACAACTGAATCTCAATAGATTTCTTATCTTCTAGATGAGTTGGGATTGCATTATCCATTCAATTACTTTGTATTTTTATAATAATTGTGCTCGTAATCTTTCTACAAATCCAATCTTCCATGCGATAACTAAACATGTTGAAGTTTAGTATAACATTGTCAAAGACTTGGTTGCAACGGGTTTTGTGAAAATTCTGTATATGTCCCTACTTTTGCAGCAGCTTGCGTATTTGTTCATAAAATGCTTGTATAAGGATCCTTTCTTCAAGGTGCAGAGTCAAACAATGCATTATGTTAAAAATCAGTTCGCAAAAATATAATACATCATTTGTGGGAGAGTGCTAAAGGCAGTCCATCTATATTTTAGTGTCTGAGTTTTATCTGTCGAGTATGAGTCTGACACGAGTCACATATTGTTTGATCAGTATTGATTTACTTAACTATCAGTACCCTTATCTATCATGATAGTTGTATCTGTTATAATCCGTCGGTTACTCATTTATTATGTTATCTTTAACAGAATCCTTCTCATATTTCTCTTATGTTATGCTTCACCATGTGTTCGTACTTCTTGATTCTTTAATCAATCCATTTGTTTGTACACTAATAATTTATACTAAGAATAGGCTTACTTTGGCAAATATGCTCCTCTTATTAGCCAAGTATAGCTAACTGGGCCTCACAAGCACTTTACATAGAAGCCCATGTGCATAGATCCAAATCAAGCTAAGGAGGTGCTACATCTTTACTGCCACATCATCAATATGTCGACACATCAGCACGCCACTTCAGCAGTTAGGAACCACATGAGCGTGCCATGTCATCAGTGTCACGTCAGCTGTTGTTAACCACGTCAGCAGTAAGGTGCCACGACAGCAGAAAAGTACAGTCAGCAGTCCAGTGTGCGTTGACGTCAGCACGTCATAATACCGTTAGAAAAGTTATGACACATCAAGCTATTTCTTAACGTCATTAACCAGTCAGCCAATCTGGACCGTCCACTGTAATGCCGTCATGACGTCGTTGGCATCATCGTTAACTACATCAGCATGACGTCATCTGCTAGCGTCATTGTGACGACGTCGTCACCTTCTCCGGCACTTTCGTCGTCTCCGGCAATAGTAGCAGAGATTCCAGTGACCATGTCCGGCGCCCTTCCCCGGCGGCTGAGCTCTGTCCGGCAGTGGTGGATGCTTCTCTGTACTTCGCGCGCAACTTATTTCAATGATCCTCGGATATTTCCGCCCCATTTCTTTCTACTTACGGATGTTTACGCCCCATCGAGCCAAGCCGAGTCAGCTCAGCCAACTGAGTCGCTAGCCGATCCAAGCCAATGGCTCACTGGATTTTTCTGCCCCATACTGTTAGCCTTGCGGATGAATATGCCCCACTATGGGCTTAAGCACACCATTCTTCTCGGGCTTGGAATTTTACACCCATTTGTTTAGGCCAACCCTTTACACCATTTTGCTTGGTTAATTCCATAACCCTAGAGGAAGTTTCTGAAAATGTCTGGAAGGTTTGTTGGCTAAGTCACACGGGGAATATTCTAGAATATTCCAGGAGACTTGCAGGAAAAGTTAATACAAGTTATGCATATATCGAAATTAGGGTAAAACCATAATCTGCAACATATAAATACATGGGTTCACAACCCTAAAAGGTATGCAATCTTCTTTACACAAAATCATGTGAAAAACTCTAGCTAACTTAAGCATCAGAGGGTTTTTGCAGGTACACTCCCAACATTGTTCACTTGGAGAGAAAGGTAGCAGTTCAATCAAAACCAACATCATCATCAGATTCATGTTTAAGGTAAAAAATCTTTTACGGATAAAACATTGGCGTCGACCCTAGGGGATTCAAGAAAAGAGATCGTGTTTTTCCCGAATCGAGATTATGGAAAAAGTGAAACAAACTGTACAAAAGATCATTTCTCGGCACTCAGTGACTGAGCAATATGAGGTTCAATCGGCACTCGCAGTGCCTACTGGAAACAGACGGGATCGAGATCGTGTTCGTAACAGAACCCCAGATCCAAATAATCGTAGAAGTGAAAAGCGACCGATGATCGAGTATGAAGAAATGGCTGTTGACTCCATACCTGATGGAGAAAACCCGTCGCGAGTTTGAGTAAACAGAGAGCTTGTATTCGGCAACCCGTCAAGGAGGAATAATGGTCGACTTGATCTGCGAGATGGACGAACCGCGACTCCAAGCACGGAGGCAGAACTGTTACGCGCGCCATCAGCTGAACGAGGTGGAGAAAGAGAAAGTGAGAACCAGTCTCGATCAAGGACTGTTAATATGAACAACCATAAGGGTCGGTTTGTGTGGGAGCGCCTTGGAAGCCGAGTAACCCCGCAAGGTGCGGACCAAACCAGAGAAGTGATCGATCTTGACGGTCCGGAGAAAAATCTATTAAGAAATGACCAGGTGGTCACTGGAGATATACCTTGACGAAAGCGTGTACAATCCCGGCGAGCAGAAACCCGAGCGCGGCCAGCTGCAACTCAACAGAGTACGGACAGAACCATTGCCCGCTCAAAACGCCTCAGGAATGACGAAGATGAGGTTAGATATCGGTACGATGAGAAAGAATTTTCATATGATTACTATGCTCGTTCAGAGCAAGGCAGAGTCAGAAAAAAAGTCCAGCGATCCCCAAAGGAAAAGAACAAGATCTAAAGTTGATATTCCCGAGGATCAGGACTATGAGCAGGAAGACAGTTCCTCTGATGGAGATGTAAATGCAATAACAAATGCTCATTTTTGCAAGATGATCGAGAAAGTAATGTCGAAAAAGCGCTCCAGAGAGGAAAAAATAGACAAGATGCATCGAGCCGCGGGAGCTCAATTCAAAGTGAATATCATAAAATTCTGGCCGCCAATGAATTTTCAAGTTCCCAAGCTGTAAGAATTCGATGAGAAAAAAGATGATCCAGATCAGCATATTTTATATTATGAAACTGCCATGACTTTGTGGTAGTACAATGATGAGTCGATGTGCAAGATGTTTCCACAGTCACTGACTAGCAGAGCAATAACGTGGTTCAATCAGCTCCGGGCACAGTCGATCGGGACTTATCACAAGCTGGTTGACAAATTCTGCCCTCACTATAAATACAACAGACGTGATCGGAAGGGATGCCACTCATTTTTCCTTCTGGGTATTCGAAAATAGGAAAGCATCGGACAGTTTACTCGACGTTTTAAACAAGAGTTAGCCGAGGTGTATGGTGCCAACGATCAAGTCGCCATCGAGGCTTACAAACATGCATACCAGTATGATTAAAGAGGTGTATACGGTTCCTTAGTCAAGAGACTGCCAAAGACTCTAGAAGAACTCTATGATCGAGTAGAAGAATATGCTCGAGTTGAGGATGATTCAAAATCTCGAGAAACAAGAGAAGTTAACAGATCATCAAAACATCCAAATGATGGGAAGAAAGACAAGTCGAAGAACCGTTCGAGTGGATAGAATAACGATCGAGGTGAAGTTCGAGAGAAAAACCATGGGGAACGAATGGAAACTGGATATCAAAAACATTATGATATGAAGCTGACACCATTGAACATACGGCTTACAGAGTTATATGAGAAAATAAACAAGGATTTGAGCCCCCATTCGGCCTTTGTTAACGGAGACACGTGATAAACGTGACAAAAGAAAATACTGCAATTATCATAAAGACATTGGTCACAAGAGTGAGAATTGTCGCTCCTTACAGATCAAAATCCAGCGAATGATAGATGCTGGAAAGCTACAAGAGTACGTGAAAAAGGATTTTGGGAAAGGTTCGGGAAAATTTGGCACAACACATGTGATAAATGTCAGTCACGCCAGGATCCATTCAATGACCAGACGGGCATCGGAAGATGAGACCAGGAGAAAGCTCAGGCAATTTAAGAAATAGTATGTGACAAATAATATTGATTTTGTCAGTGGAAACGAGGAAGAAATTCTTGAGTATGGATGCACAAAGATCAAGTTCACTGAAGCAGACATGAGAGGGGTATACGCTCCCCACAATGATACAATCGTTATAACATCCTGGATTGGAATGTTCCGTGTACACCGTATTCTAGTAGATACGGGAAGCTCTGTGAGCATGTTATTTTCAAGGGCATATTCCTCAATGAACCTCTCACACGACATGATCGAGAAGGATGGAAATCCAATTATCATCTTCAGTGGAGAAGTTACAAAGGATATCGGAAAGTAAAGATGCCTATAACAGTAGCAAACAAGTCCGTTCTGGGCAATTTCTGGTTGCTGGATTGTCGAGCCCCTTATAATGCGATCATAGAAAGAGACTGGCTGCATGTGATCGGTGCAGTCACATCCTCGTATCATCAATTCCTGAAGTTTATTACACCTGAAGGGGTCGTCAAGGTGAGAAGCGACCAGATGGCATCCCACAAGTGTCACGAGAATGCCATGGATGAATTCCGCAAATCAGAAGTTAGCGGGAACCATATCCTGCGAGTCGAACAGAAATAGCAATTACAGAATCCTCTCCCTCCATAATCATATGTGGGAGAGGATGTGGTTGAACCTCAAATAGTCGAGAAGCTAGTCGGGGTCCAGATTTGGAACGAGAAGTAAAAAACCACTTTCGTAGGGGCCGATCAACCCGCGCACGAATTTGATGGTTTGGTTACACTATTAAGGGCAAACGTTGACGTCTTCACATGGAGTTTCGCTAAAATACCTGGAATAGACCCCAGCGTAGCCTATCACAAGTTAAACATCGATGAGAAATTCCATCCAGTTCGTCAGAAAGTTAGGAATATGGCGCAAAGAAAAAAAGGTGGAGTTGTTGCAGAAGTCGAGAAGCTGTTGGAGGCATGATATATTCGACCAGTACAATATCCTCGCTGGATGTCTAATGTCGTGCCTGTTCCGAAGAAAAATGGTAAATTTCGTGTCTGTATCGATTTTACTGATTTGAATAAGGCGTGCCCGAGTGATCTGTACCCGCTTCCACGGATAAGAGATTTGGTGGATGCAACATCGGGATACGGGAGACTGTTATTCGTGGACAGTTTTTGAGGGTATAACCAGATACCTTTATTCGAAGAGGACCAAGAGCATACTGCTTTTGTGACTAACAAGGGAGTTTACTGCTATACTGTGATGTCGTTCGGGCGAAAGAACGTATGAGCAACCTACCAACATTTGGTAGACGATATGTTCAAAGATACGGGAGACTGTTATTCGTGGACGGTTTTGGAGGGTATAACCAGATACCTTAAATCGAATAGGACCAAAAGCATACTTCTTTTGTGACTAACAAGGGAGTTTACTGCTATACTGTGATGTCGTTCGGGCTAAAGAACGTAGGAGAAACCTACCAACATTTGGTAGACGATATGTTCAAAGATATGATTGGGAAGACAATTGAGGTATATATCGACGATATGGTAGTAAAATATGAGCAAAATAAGTCTCACTTGCTTGATCTACAGAAGACATTCGATATTTTGAGGAGATACCGGATGAAGCTCAATCCAGCAAAATGTTCGTTCGGGCTATCTTCAGGCAAGTTTATTGGATACTTGATGACCCACAGAGGAATCGAGGAGAATCCAGAACAAATCAGAGCTATTATACCCAAAGAAGAAAAAGGTGGTCCAAAAACTAGCAAGGCGGTTGGCAGCTTTGAACCGTTTCATCTCACTACCGTCAGATCGCTTCAAACCTTTCTTTGATGTCCTGAAGAAAGCAGTGAACTTTTGGTGGACAGAAGAGTGTGAATAAGCTTTCAACGAAATCAAGCAATATTTATCTACTCTCCCAATATTGGTGAGCCCAAAAACTGGACAACCCGTTGGAGTTTATCTAGCTGCAACAGAATATGTTGTAAGTGCAATGTTATTCGTTACTGATCCATATGAGAAACCTGTTTACTTCGTCAGTAAATCTCTGATGGGGGCGGAAACATGGTACACCAATATTGAAAAGATAGCACTCGCACTAGTACACGCGTCTCGTCACCTCAAGCCTTATTTCAAAAGTAGACAGATCGTGGTCTTCTCTGAATATCCGCAGAAGAAAATCCTGAAACATGCTGATGATTCCAGTCGATTAGCTATATGGTCAAATTTTATGGGAGCGTATGAGATCAAGTACAAAACTAGGACTGCAGAGAAAGGACATGCTCTGGCCGCATTGTTAGCGGATTTTCCTGTGGATGACATAGAAACAGTTATCGAAGAAGAAGAGTTGTTGAATAGACCTGCCGAAAAAACCAGTACTCAGACTGGGAGCGAGTACGCAATGGAGGTCGATCCTCCTAAGCCACTGTGGACTATATTTACTGATGGGTCCTCAAATTTTAGTGGAGCTGGTGTTGGATGTGTCATCCTTACTCCCGAAGGTTTGAAAATCGAGAAAGCAACCAAATTTGGTTTTCATGCATCAAACAATGAAGTTGAATATGAAGCAGCAATTTTCGGTTTAAAAGCTATCAAACAGTTGGAGCCAAAGAACGTGAAACTGATCACTGATTCCATGTTAGTAGTTAATCAGTTTCTGGGCACTTACAGGGCCAAGGAAGCGAGGATAGCCTTATATTTAGATTGTATAAACGAGTTCGACCAGTTCTCTATTGGGCAGCGACTGTGGTTGGAAAACAGGCATGCTGACGCTTTAGCATATCTATCTTCCGAAGTCGATACTGACACCACTCGTTTTGTTGCAGTCGATTTCCAAGAGTTACCTAGTATCTCTGACAGCCACCTTGTTCTGGCCCTCGAACACGCTAGTGGGGGCAAGAGGGTAACTACACCATCACAGGAAGATATCGACAACATTGACAGCAATATGGGTGTTAACAATCCAGTGATAGACGATTAATGCGTGTTAGAGTATAGCTCGGTTGAACCCACCAAGCGTTGGTATGTCAAGTTTGGTTGTCATATTTTAGTGAATCAAAAATCATTTAAAGAGTCGCTTGATTATATGCTATAGTCAACTTCGTATAGGTTAGCTTGAAAGTATTAGGATATGAGACATTACAAGTATTACGTGAAGACTTGAAGAATGTGAAGAAATAAAGAGCTACAACGACGACATCATCCTTTCACTTGAGGTTAGTAATATTTGACTTGAACTGTTTCATTCCCTAACGTATCTTTTAAGTCGTGCATATTGAAAACAAAACTGCGAAGCTATGAATGATTATACTCTAGTTAGACGTAGTATTAAGGAATACAATACGAAGTATAATGCTTATCTTTTGAACTTCGTATATAAGACATCGACATAATCGTTTGAATGCTATTGTGATTATGTATGGGTATGAGGTGAAGATTTCATCCTAGGAAACAATATTTTACATTCGTTTAAAGGAAGTAAATTCATGAACTTGTTTCATGAATCGAAAGGGAAATCGCTAGGCTTATTGGTATTGTTATTCATTGCATATCTTTTGAACTACCAATATGTATGTTTAGTATAACCGCTCATGACTTGTTTATGTTCTTGGTAAAACTATTCACAAGGCCTGACTTTTGTATTGGTATGACTTTTATTAGTGAAACCGATCTTAAGTAATCACCTGAGATGGTATGATCGATTTGTTGTAATTAGTATGACCAACTCTAGGCAAAGGGGAACCGATCCTAGTAATAGGTGCAACCGATCACAAAAGGGGAATCGATCCTTGTAAGAGGTGCAACAAGTTTCTAGATATTGGGAACCGATCCTATGAACATGTGCAACACGTTTCTAGTTATTGGGAACCGAAGTTAGATACCATATATATGTGGGAACCGATCCGAGTACCTAGTCAACCAAGTTTTGGTAACTAGCGTGACTAATTCTAGTACCCACATGAAGGTAGAACTGAAACTTGTTTTGGTGGAACCGTGAAACCCATGTTTGGTGATTTGATAGGATAATCAATCACATAGTTCTTGGAAGTCAGATGAACCAATTATAAACTTGTTTGGAAGTGTGGAAAATCGATTCCAAGATTGTAAGTATGAAAGAGGACTTACAAAGTAAAGATGTTGACATACTTTGAACATGTGCAGTAACGCTTATCTTTTATTGTTCAAAGATATTCCTTAATAGCTAAAGGAGAATCCCAGATCGAAAATAAATTGAGAATCTTTTAATTAAGGTTTTTAATTTTATATTTGGAAAAATAAAAATTAGTAATGTGCATTTACTAATTGGAGATTTTCTAGTGAGATTTCGGTCAACATTTTGACAAAGCATTTCCAGGAATTATGGAAACCGAATTTGGAATATATTGCATATCTTGAAAATATTTTCGGTTTTGGAAATTCCTTGGTGTCAAAACTTCCTTGGTCTATAAATATCAAAGTTTGCATTCAAGCAAACTAATCCTCAGAGCCAGCAAAACAACCTAGTTGTGTTGTTACTGGTGGAGCCGCCTATTCGGAGAGGAAAGTAACCTAATTAGGCGAAATCTCTTACGGCCGCTCAATTTAAAGACTTCTTTGGGATTGAGAAGCTCTATTAGTACTGTTGGTGGGAAACTAGATAATTTCGGTTTATTATTAGTTTTCGATTGATTTGATTGACTAACGGTTGTTGAACTTTGATTGCACCTGGTTTGTTTATGCTTGAGAATTTTCTCTTCTTATATAAGATTCACTCAAACTAGATCAAAGTTTCAACGGGGATCTTTAGACTGTTTGTAGATCTAAAGGCGTCTTGTGATAATCCATTGTTAACAGACTCCGTTGTGTGTGTGATTGATCACAAGAGATTCAAGTTGATTGTGTGCAGGTGTTTATTGAAGATCTAAGAAGATTTGAAGACGAAGAAGATTTCTGATTTGGGTTCATAATCTTTGGTATGCACAATACTTGTTTCGGGTAAAGAGGATCCAACTATAATCGGTTTATCTTTGTGATAGATTGGATTGATTAGTTGAGTAGATCGGCATTAATATAATTCTTTGTGATTCAAAGTATTGATTGCAAAATCTTGAAAATTACTATGGTAGTTGTTATTGGATAGATCTAAGAACCTTGACTGTTGCAATTTTAAATAGTGGTAAGAATGGGTTCGTTCAGACTTGTGAAGATTCGAGTTTTTTAAAATTAATAAAAATTATATACAAAAATATTACAATTGGTGCAAGAGGTACTGGGACTAAGGATTTAACTTTTAGAGTGAAAATAACCAAGACACTAGATTCCACTATTACACATGAATAAATGATGATAAGAATTCCAAAACTCTAATTATTTTTAAAATATCTTTTTCTTAATTCACAAATTATCAAGCATATTCTCAAACATTAATTGTATCCCTTAAGCATAGATTATCTAACCAAAGCATAACCTATCTAATTGAATCACAACTAATTAGGAAAAATTGTGCAAGCAATTAAAATTCTACAAAGTAGTGATTGAGTGAATTATAAAATACAAATTAGAGAAAAGTAGAATAGTTACCAATTATCCATGCATAAATAGCTTCCTCCGTGCCTTGATTACGCGAGAATTAGCTCATCATTATCATGGAAACATGCTCAAAATTCATCTTTATTAATGCTCAAAAATGGTTCACAAATGATGAAATAGGAGAAAAATTGATGAAAACCGGGTTTGTAACACTTTTGTTCGTTACAAACCGAGCTGTTACAGAGAACGATAAAAATGAAGTGTTGTTGACACTGTCGCAATACGACCCACAAACAGTTGTCGTTGTCACTGTTGAAAAACGACGTTCTTCATGCGTCCAATGTTCTTCGCGTTCATCATCAGCAGCAGCAGCAGAAACTGAATTCTGCAACTTGTGATTTCTTCTTCTCTGTCTCTCCTAAGCTCCCAAAACTCTCCACACCCCCTCTAAGTCTCCCAGGGACTCTATTTATACCAAAAACAGGCGTTGAATCTCCTCCATTAATTCCGAAATATTCACAATATCTTTTATTCATGATACGGGAATAATCAAGATTTTCATTCTCTGTTTAGCTCCTCCACGCGTTTTTAGAAGTCCAATCTCCTTATTTGTATCCATTACGGTCGAACACACTCCAAACTCGTGCATTACAGGCATCGAACTCACTGTAATTCATGTTATCCCGTG
The DNA here is from genome assembly GCA_023531105.1 of Papaver atlanticum. Taxonomy (NCBI): domain Eukaryota; kingdom Viridiplantae; phylum Streptophyta; class Magnoliopsida; order Ranunculales; family Papaveraceae; genus Papaver; species Papaver atlanticum. The sequence continues at coordinate 60,236 of JAJJMB010012509.1, forward strand.
AAAATGTGTGTAACTCTGTTTTGCTCCATGCGATGATTACAGCCAATTCTAATCCAAACAGACACCCATACCATCTTTATATGGTCATATCACGTCTACCCATTAAGTTTCAGGGATTGAATCTCTCTAAATCACGTCCAAATATCCGATTGAAATTCTGCTGTTAAAGAAATTATTTTCCCGCCAAAATTCATTTTTTGAATTTGAGAAGAACATGTCCTCCCCCTAATCCTGCACGGGTGTCCCTTTAGCACTTGTCTTATGGGTTGCAAATAGTAATTTTTGGGCGTAGATAGTAATTTTTCCGGGGTTCCTCCGACACATTTCTGGGGTGCTTCCGGTGCATTTCTGGGGTGCCTTTAGTACTCTATCCTGGGGTGTAAAACACCACTTTACGAGCCAATTCCATCGCAAGAGCTTATTTCTCTAAAAATACCTACAAAGACATAAAACACCATAATAAGTACAAAAATGGGTACTAAAAATATATACAATAGAGAAGAAAATAGACACATAAATGCGTCTATCACTGACAAAGGAGTTTATTGGGATAAACGGAAGAGCCTTTTGTCGAACTCATATCACTTGATTGAAAAGAGTTGTTACCGAAAAGATTTGTTGTTCCTTTACCTGTTTGGAATACGAAACAAATGAATTGTTCCAAGTGTGTGACTTATAAACAAGTTGGAGGCGCAGGGATACAGACGGAACTAGGTGAACTATAGGTTTAGTTGCTTGGTATCAACTATACGAAGTTAGTTTAATTTTGTATAGAGTCTTAATCCTGAGAGTATTCAATTCTGGACAAGGTCCCGCGGTTTTTCTGCATTTGCGGTTTCCTCGTTAACAAAATCTTGCTGTGTCATTTACTTTTATTTTCCGCAATTATAATTGTTGTTATTATAATTTAAAGTAAATTACACATACATTAATTCATATTTACTTGATAGCAATCCTATTGTGTTTGGTTAGGTCTGAACCTTTTATCAAGTAAACATACTTCGTTGTTGTATTGTCTCGATCTTGTATCCATAGACGATCACACGAAGTGTGAACCGATTAGTTGTATTATCTCGACTCAGTCCATAGACAATCACTTTCGGAGAAAGGACTTATAGGTGGAAAAGTTTTAGATTGAGGTATAATTGGGTACCCTCGTCTTTTCAAGGCGATCCTGCTGTGAACGCTTCATACTGGCGTTAACCTTATATTATGTATTTGACAACTAGTGAACTACCAGAAGATGAGCATCTCGCTTCAAAAGTGAAAAAGAATGGATGGAGATATTCAAAGGTCGAGGGACAATTATATCACAAACCTGTAGCTTTGGAGCCATTTTTGCGATGCATATCAGCCGAGCAAGGACAACAGATATTGACAGAGGCTCATGAAGGAATATGTGGCAACCATTCTAGGGGGCGCAGTCTCACGCACAGAATACTTACCCAGGGATACTTCTGGCCATACATGCATAAATATGCTAAAGAGTACGCGTAGAAGTGTGTGCCTTGCCAAGAGCACGCTCCAATTCCGAAAATACCCGCCAACGAGTTATATCCAGTTTTAAGTACCTTGTCGTTCGTTAAGTGGGGACTGGATATTGTCGGACCACTACCCCGAGCCCCTGGAGGAGTGAAATTCGTACTGGCCGCTATTGATTATTTTACCTAATGGGTCGAGGCAGTAACATTGGTACATGTTATCAGATACGACGTAAAAAGGTTCATATGGGAGAACATCGTTTGCAGATTTGGAATCCCACATGAGTTGTTGTCCGACACTGGAAAGCAGTTCGATTCCGGAGAGATCAAAGAATTCTGCAAGAATCTGAGCATTCGCCACAACTTCTCTGCTCCATATTATGCTCAAAGCAATGGGCAGGCAGAATCGACGAATCGTGTTATTATGGACAACCTCAAGAAGAGGATGGAGAAGGCAAAGGGAAAGTGGACAGAGGAGTTCTCAGGAGTCTTACGGTCTTACCAGACAACTCCAAAAAGATACACTGGATTCTCCCCATTCACTCCGGCTTATGGAACAGAGGAAGTCATACCCACTGAGGTACACCTTAAGAATACCAAGACCCGTGCTGTCGAATATGGAAACAATGAAAGCGTACTGGCTTTAGATAAAGAGCTGTTGGAAGAATAAAGAGAAATTGCCTTGCAGCAATTGGTTCGATATCAGCAGGCAATCAAGCTGAGTTACGACCGAAAAGTCAAAGAACGGGCATTTAAGCCAGGGGAGCATGTCTTGAAGAAAACTCGAGCATCCACAATGGAACCAAACTGCGGAAATCTCGGAGCAAATTGGGAAGGTCCATACATAGTAGATAGGCCCGCATCTCGTGGCTCCTACTACTTAAGAAACCTCGATGGTACTCAAGACTCAAAACCATGGAATCCATGGAATTCGTTCCACTTGAAGAAGTTTTATCATTAGCTAGATTCGCATAGGAGTAGTTTCGTTTAAATCCTACTCCGATGTACTCTTTTTCCTTTGTGATGGTTTTATCCCACTGGGTTTTCCATGCAAAGGTTTTAACGAGGCAGTTGTTGTCGGGCAGTAGGTACTTATCTTGTTATTCAAATCCAGTTATTTAATTCAACGTTATTTTGGTACTATGCACCCTGTCAGAATTGATCGTGTTTAGTTTTAGCTACTGCGGAGGGTTCGAATCCGCAGTCAGTATGAAATGACAAAGCAGTATGGTTCGAGTCAACTTTCAGCAAAATCTCTAACATCTAATAGATATGTAAAATGCACAGTTCGAGCATTTTATCTTTCTCTGAGAAAACCCCATCATCTGGGACGTTAACAAACGTGGCGAACATTTTTCACCCATACAGACATGGGAAAATGTGCACATCTCAACTCTGCGTGCATCTTGAATAGTGGGATTGGCCCCCTGCGCGAATTCAAGATAGCATAAAAACTCATTCTCATTCCATGCGCGAGAAAAATGCAGTAAGGAAGTGCACCCTTGCGCGAGCATTGAGCATCATGACACAAACTACATACTAGGGGCGAGTTATATATCTCCTCAATCACTTAAGGGAGCGATATGTAACACCTCAGCACAAACATGACAATACCTGGGGGAGAGTTGCATAACACTCCATAATGCACTTGGGGGCGAGTTATGCAACACTCCAGAACAATGCAAAATTCAGTCTCCAACAGAATTAAGGAATCCGAACTTCTTAACCCATAACAAGTTATAGATTAAGAGGGGGCGATGTTTGTACCCTAATATTTTACACTAAGAATGGGCTCACTTTGGCCAATATGCTCCTCTTATTAGCCAAGTATAGCTAACTGGGCCTCACAAGCACTTTACATAGAAGCACGTGTGCATAGATCAAAATCAAGCTAAGGAGGTCCCACATCTCTACTGCCACGTCATCAACATGTCGGCACATCAGCATGCCACGTCATCAGTTGGGAACCACATCAGCGTGCCATGTCAGCAGTAAGGTGCCGCATCATTAGTACCATGTCAGTTGTTGCGTGCCATGTCAGCAATGAGGTGCCACGTCAGCGGAAAAGTATATTCAACAGTCCAGTGTGCGGTGACGTCAGCACGTCATAATACCGTTAGAAAAGTTATGACGCTGTCAAGCTATCTTAACGCCGTTAACCAGTCATCCAATCTGGATCGTCCACTATAACGCCGTCATGACGTCGTTGGCATCATCGTTAACTACATCAGCATGACGTCATCTGCTAGCGTCACCATGACATCATCGTGATGATATCGTCACCTTCTCCGGCACGTTCGTCGTCTCCGGCAACAATAACAGAGATTCCGGCGGCCGAGCTCCGTTCGGCAGTGGTGGATTCTTCTCTGTACTTCGCGCGCAACTTATTTCCATGGTCCTCGGATATTTACGCCCCATTGCTTTCTACTGCCGGATGTTTACGCCCCACGGAGCCAAGCCGATCGGCTCAGCCAACTGAGCCGCTAGCGAGCCAAGCCAATGGCTCACTGGATTTTTTTTCCCCATACTGTTAGCCTTGCGGATGAATATACCCCATTGTGGGCTTAAGCACATTATTCTTCTTGGGCTTGGCATTTTACACCCATTTGTTTAGGCCAACCTTTTACACCGTTTTTCTTGGTTAATTCCATAACCCTAGAGGAAGTTTCTGAAAATGTCTGGAAGGTTTGTTGGCCAAGTCACACAAGGAATATTCTGGAATATTCCAGGAGACTTGCAGGACAAGTTAATACAAGTTATGCTTATCTCAAAATTAGGGTAAAACCCTAATCTGCAACATATAAATACATCGGTTTATAACCCTAAAAGGTATGCAATCTTCTCTACACAAACTCCTGTGAAAAACTCTAGCTAACTTAAGCATCAGAGGGTTTTTTGCAGGTACCCCCTCAACATTGTTCACGTGGAGAGAAAGGTAGCAATTCGATCAATACCAACATTATCATTAGATTCGTGTTTGAGGTAAAAATCTTTTACGGATCAAACACCATTATTAAATCTTACATGCACAGTTTTTTTATGTAAAGGTTAAAATTCATCAATTGAACAGTATAGTACAATAAATTTATAATTTCATTTTTGTCGAAAAAATTAGTTAGAATACTTTATTTTCAAACTTTTTGTTTTAATTGGGTTGACATATGTTGAAGATTTTTTATACTTGCTTCTTCTGCTAAGGAATCCACTGATATATTATGATTTATGCTTATAAATCTAACTCTATCTTGAGGCAGTTTCCCAAAACTGTCTAAACTTCTAATATTATATTTCCCCCTTCCCAGGAATGTCCTCCTTTTATTGTTAGTCATATCTACGATGACTTTGAAATCTGTTACTATGGAAACGCTTGAAAAAATATTTTCACTTAGCCAAGTAGTTTACTTTAACAAGGCTTTTACTTCTGCATGAATCGCCGACGAAACTCATTCTGACCCCGCTTAAAGATGCATAAAATCCTCTTGGTCCGAATAGAGTATGAAAGCATAACTCATAGATAAGTCTTCTTTCTTGAAAAACGCACCTATAAAATTATCCAATCTAAGTATAGAGAGGTCCGGTTGGGTGTACAAATTTTTTATATATGGGTAGTAAACTGATAGACGCATTTATGTGTCTATTTTCATCTCTTTTATGTATAGTGTTAGTACCCATTTTTGTACTAATTTTGGTATTTTATCCCTTGTAGGTGTATTTTGGAGGAATAGGCTTTTGCGGGAAAATTGGCTCGAAAAGTTGCTAAAGGCTCCTGGGAGGACATTTGCTATTTGGACTCTCATTTTGGATAAGGGGTAACCCATTTCCAAGCAGCTGCTAAGTACAGACCGGGACTGGATAGGGGGAGGTCACATTTCTTCACGTTTTCAAAAACAGAATTTTGGCGGGAATTCGTTTTTTTTCACAGACGATTTTTGGATGGATTTTTGATCGATTTTTAGGGAGATTAAAGGGCTGAATTTGATTGGGTTTGTTCCTATGGACCTAACAGGCGAGGTAAGGGTGTTGGAATGGATCCAAAGTGGCTAGAACTCGAATTGGAAGCGAAAAATGGTTAAAATATCACGTTCTATTTTTGGGAAGTTTCTTGGTTTATTTTTGGAAATTTACGTGAAGAAGTGTAAGGAAACTCTTCTTAAAGACTTGTTTCTATCAAGGGAGGAGTTTGGACATCTTTTATTGATCGAATGCACGTGAAACAGAAATCAAAAGGGAAATAACGTAACGTGCTGTGGAGGAAAAAAACCAAGTTTATTCTCGAATTTTCTTTGCTCTACTATGTATAAAAGGGTTGGTTAGGGTCCTAGGAAGAAAAGGAGGAAGTTAGGGGAAGTTTAGAGCCTTAGAGAAGCTAGAAAAATCATTGGAAGAAATCACGTTCTGCTGGTGCAAACTGTTACCGGAGAAGACGAAGAACATAAACAGCAGAAAAAGAAAGTTGCAGAGGCAGACTTATTTTCAGTGACAACGAGTTACGGTCGCATCATCCTGCAGTCACCGAACCTCTTCAGCAACGATTCCGTCCGCTGTATTAGACTTTCAGCGACTACAGTATACCCTTTTCTCTCTTGTAATCAACTTTTGAACAACAAACATGTATTTTGAGAACACGATTAATATGAGGAGCTAAACCCCTTAGCCGAGGCGACGGAGGAAGCCATTGTTCCATGAAAAGTGGTATAATTCTATTTTTATTATTTATTGCAATTATTTTACATGATTTTTTTGCATAGAACTTAAAAGAAAAATTGGTTTTTATTGAGTAGTTGTGAAGTGTTTTGATGGTACATGCTTGGTTTTAATATTTTGATGTTTCATGCTTCGTGCTTACAATTATTACTTCAAGAACCAAATTAGAGGCAAATATTAGAGTCAACTTAAAGAAAAATATTGCATGAATATTGATTAGAATTTATCAAATAATTGGTCAATGGTGGAATCCAAAGTCTCGGTGTCTTTTTTATAATTTGATACAATTTTATTTTAGTTAATTTGAGTCTAAAAGAATCCTTCACAAGTTCGAGCATCGAACCTTTTCACCACTATTTTTACTACAATTAAAACTCACATCATAAACATCTTATGGATATCTTTCGATGGGGTTTCCTACAAATATTTTATAATATGTTCTATCAGGTTTGTCAGAGCTAGATTGGATTTTTCAAAAACTACTGAGCATATATGTTTCCAAATAAACTAGAGGATTGTTGCAATTTTATCCGACAGATGCACGTATTTTGGTTATATGATCCAGTTTTGAATCCAAGTACTTATCGAACCAGTGGTCATTGATGAGTTGACCGTGGCTATCGAAAACCCGAACCGAATCTCTCTCACAAAATAAAAAAACATGAATAGATGTTGTTTTGTTTCTTGTACTTGGAAATTACATACAAGGCAATTTGGCTCGATAGTTGAGATGTGTATTTCAAGTCTGCTATAAGTCGGTAGAGCCTTCTGAGTTTATTTTCAAATAAATAATCTAATTCTTGGTATTGCTTTAATTATCCATATCTTCTTCCTAGGAAAATTTGTTGTATCATTGTTTTCGTGATCCTAGCTTATATGAAAATTATATATGTTTATGGATGAGAAAACTCCCGACGAGTGATGCTTCCATCTACTTTTATCTTGATCCCTGCTTTATGGCGATACTGCAAGAATTTTATTTTATCTTTAATATCTGGCGAGAAGAATTCATCTAATTTCCCTTTATCCCAAGTGTCTTCAGTCGTTATCAAATCTTGAACCCTTTCAGTAACAAATCATCTCTATCTGATGAACCTGTCCTCCCAAATTTTTACGGAAGATGCATATTTAACTTGCCAAACAAATTATCTGTAGTAAGGTTCAAGACATTCTGAATGCTTGTCAAAATCCAACAAATATTAGAGGTTCTAGAGGATTCTAAAGGATATGAGTTTGGAAAGTACTTAACATTTAGGAGTTAGACCCATAATTGATCTTGCTCGGATATAAGTCTGCTGGCAAGTTTTGTGAGGAGGGATACATTGAAATGGTTGAGGTTTTTAATACCCAGACCTCCTTGAGATGTTGTCTTACAAATACTGGCCCAAGCTTTTATGCAACGTATTGTCTTTTGGTCCCATATTTGTTTCACCATAAATTTATTTGAATACGATCCATTTGATCTAAGTTTTTTTTGGGAAGAGCAAGGACTTTCATTTGATAGGTTTGACAAGCTTGGAGAATAGATTTTATTAACATTGTCCAACCTGCTTGAGAAAGAAGTTTTGATTTCTAGCCTTGCGGAGTGGAGTAATATTTTTGGAGTAGAGGTTCAAAACTTTCTTTCCTGTTCTTGTCAAAGAAAAGTGGAATGCCAAGATATTTATCACTTTTTTGTCATCATAGGGACTTTTAGAAATTTAGATGTTATTTTTCCATGATTAGGATGCATTCGGGGGCTAAAGTAGATCCCAGATTTTTGCAGATTTACCAGTTGTCCTGTGACATTACCAAAAGTGGATAAGATATCTAATATATTGTTTGCTTCTCCCAAATCCGATTTCGTGAATAAGAAACTGTCATCTACGAAAAAGAGGCGGGATGTTTTCGGATTTTTTTTATTAATTTTAAGCCCCGAGATTTTTTTCTCCCCAAACACTTCTTCAAGAAGTCTAGAAGAATTTCTATGCAGATTAGAAAGAAGTATGGAGTGAGAGGATCGCCTTGTCTTAAACCTCTAGAGTTTGTGAATTTAGGTCCGGGGGGACCATTGAGAAGGATGGAAAAGGAAGTTATCGATACATTGCATTATAAGATTTATCCAAATTTCGTTGAATCCAAAGGAGAAGAGAGCCTTTTTAATGAAAGTCCGCTTTACCCTATTGTTGATGGGGTAAAACGTGGGAAGGAGGAACTAGCCCTAATCAAAGAAAGTACTCCCAAGGTGTAGAGAGGTTTATGAAAAGTAATGGTGTGTTAATGATATCTCAATAAGTGTGCCCTCTTTCCCCTTTTATAATGACCATCTTATGGATAAGTGCCCATAAGTTTAACATATTACTAAACTACCATTTCCCTTTCCTTAAGTTATTACCAAACCCTAAAAGGCTTTCCTATTGGACCAAAGCTCAACTAACTTAATACACTCTTGAATGGACTAGAACTATCCCATTCTAGTGGGTTAGGCCTGGTCCCCTAGTCTCTTTATCTTAAAAGGACTCTTTGATAGGTTAAGGGGCCATCTATTATGGGACTGGTTATTTTCATGTATCAACATTAGTCCCCTGAATGTTTGACCGGTCAAAGACCGTGTCAACAGTCACACGTTGATACGACAGTTACAACTGGTGAGTTTAGGCGGTTTAAGTTCGCGACCCTTGGGATGCTGCAGTTACTGGCCTATCCAGTAACCGCTCATTCTTTTACCTCCCTATAAATAGAAGGGACCCCTCTTCTCAATTATCATTTTCCTTACTGCAACCTTTTCTCTTTCATCCCTTTTCTTCTCACCCGCCATGTCTAACGAATCGCCTAACCATGACGTGCCCTTCAGATCGGATCCATACACACTGGAGGAGATAAGGAGTAGTCCCCGGCTTAAAGATAAACTACGACCACCCGCGGTGGATGATAATACGACTTTTTTCCGGCTGATGACAATTGGGTTTCGCGCATGCTGAATTCTCACCCATTTCCTCCATCCGCGTCTGAAGGATGGCTTATCCGTTCTCAAGCGGAGTCACCTCCCATACCTTCCTTTGAAGATCTTCCCAGTTTAGCTATTCATATGGGGGACTACACTTTTCCCTCAGTCATTCTTCGTTCGTCCGTTGAATCTCATTCCGTCTGGAACCCGTGGATGGATTATATTCGATCCAATCCGGATCACAAGAGAACCATCCGATCTTTAGGTATAGAGGCTTCTTTAGAGGCTTCGAAGTTTAGATGTGTCCGTCGAGATCCGGATAGCTTGCTTCGTTTATGCGCACATTGAGGAATCGATCCTCACACATTTCTATTCTCCTGGGGCGAGCCGGCTCCCATTTTGGAAGACGTAGTGGCGCTTACTGGCCTGCCTATCCACGGGGATATAGTTTTCGAGGATTGCTGTCTTCACAAGTCTCTGAAAAAAAGTGACAGACTCCTTCGCGATAACTTGATTGCAGCCAAGGCAAATTCTATAACATTCCAGCCGCCAGGAGAAGTCAAAACTGAAGCTCCAAGTATGTAAAAGGAAAGGCAAAGCTGTTGCGTCCACCGCTATCGATCCTCCAGTTAACGTTTCATTTTCTTCAAAACTCATGGCATCCGCCATTAAAGCTTCCCACCCAAGATCATCTGCTGCTGAAGAATCTGATGATGTGAAAGAGATAAAGAGCGACCAAAAACCAAAATCTGGGAAATACTGAGCCTCTTTCTCGTGTTGGATCAAATATTGGGCTCCTATGCTTTCTGGCCCCCGTGAAGGTGTTCCTCCTCGTGATGGGGAAACAGATCGGAAGGAACTAGAAGTTTTCCTTCTCTTTTGGTTGTGTCATGATGTGTTCGAGTACGGTCCCCGGGATACTATCAAGAACGAACTCATCCCTATGGCAGTATTGATGTCTCGCGGCGTATCATTCCCACTTGCCCCTATGTTCCTAGGTAGTCTGTATCATCATCTGGATTTGTTAGCGTGTGATATTCATCGCGTGGACGGCTCTTATGAGGTAGAGACTTACCTCCCTGCTAACTTTATTCAAGCATGGCCTTGGAAGCGCTTTCCCTTATACAGACCTTCCCATCTAAATCTTCTTGCTCTCTCGCGGCAAGAGGAGGTTGTTCAGAAAGATGGTTCTAAGCGACTTGTGACGGTACCTCAATCCCATCCCTGGATGGCTCTGTATCACAAGAAGGGTTTTCTTTCTAAGGCCAAGCTCAAGGATTTCATGGATAAAGGAGCTGATTTCAACCCTATCACTTATCAAGATGGTCGTACTGGTTCCTTGCATTATAACTTTGTTATCAAGTCCCAGCGGAGGATGACTCCCGCAGATACGCCCTCGTCTGAAGACTTTGACATCATTGTTTCTACCTTACCAGGACGTCTTCCTTGTTTGTATGGCGGGAAGTTTTCATCTGAGATGTATAATACCGTTCGTGTGGCTCAACAGCTGGGTTTTGATCAGGGAGTCCCTTACAGTCCCCCTCTTCCTTCTTCATCTGAGGAGGAGGCGGAGATCCGGAAGAACTTTAATTGCTTTGTTTTTAAAGATGGTCTCCGGATGAGTGATCGTCAATGCTACTTTGATTTCTTCCAACCCCAAACCCAACGGCAAGTCATTGTCATCAGCGAGTGGCTTGAGTATCGCAAGGGTGTCAACACGAATGTGTTAAATCTTCTCATCAAGGAATCATATGCTCCCCCAGCTTTAACCAAGGAGAATTTCAAAGAAATGGACGCATCGGGTCGCGTGAAGTTGAATGAAGAGATTGGTAAGAAATACAAGGTCTCCTCGAGTAATAAAGGTCGCCCTCTCCATCACATCGTCACTAGATGGGATCCTCTTCCAGGCAAGGAATCTTCCCAAGAGGATGGGAAAGGTAGTTCTTTACCTCCTCCGTCGAGCTCTAAGAAGAGGAGGCGTCTTCAAACAGTAAATCCCTTAGACATTCCTCGTGTCGCGTCTCCTCCTGCTAAGGTATCCTTTTTGTCTTTTCTTCTTTTGTTTCCCGCCGAATCCTTCTTTAGTTTTTTTTATATTTGTTTGTCATATTCTTTTAGAATTCTCCGCCTATTGGCTGGAAGCCTAGGGGCCTCTTCTTTGAAGAGTACATTAATCTGCCTCTCAACAAATGGAGGTCTGATCGGCTGGCTAAGAAGATGAAGCGGGATGCTGGCGTGCTACCTATTCCATGATTGCCTTCTCTTCGTACTATTAATATTTCCCCCCCATTTTCTCTGCAGGCTCCAAAAATGGGGTCACCGTCCGCGAGTTCGTTCATTGATCATGTGGAACGCCAACTAGGCCGATCAATTAGTCAAAGTGGTCCCGAAGTGCTTTCTCCCCGTATGATTTTACACTCCACTCGCCCTCTAGTTGTGAAGATGGTTCAAGATCCTAATCACCCCCTTCATACTCCTTCCGATATGCTAGGTGCAGCGAGCTAGTCTGAGTCGGATCACTCCATTCATGATTATTCCCAAGAGGACAGTGGGCTTAAGGGCAGTGGCAAGGACCAAAATTATTCCCCTTCTAAGTCTCGTGAGTATACTATACTATCCCTTGTTGAGTTTCGAGTATTGACACGTACCAGTCAAAATATTCTTTTGTTATTATTAAATGCACCTGGTGATCTATATATACATCTTTATTCCCTATGTCTTTCTGATAAAATTATTTTATTTCCTCTCTTGCTTTCTTCTGTTATTAGGTCACACGGATCCAACTGCATCAAGCTCTTCTCCCTCCTCTCATCGATCGGTTCATTCTCCTACCAATCTTCCTCCTCCTTCCGATCCGGTATGTGTTGCGCGTTTTTTCAATACCATTACTTCCCTTGTTATGTCGGGATACTTAGTTATGCTTCCTTTTCTTTCCTTAGGATATGGGAAAATGAGATGGCGCCCAAAGTAAAGGGAACGGCTCAAGCCAGCAAGTTAAAGGTAGCGAATCCGGGAGTGCTAACGATAAATGGCAAAAACCTTCCAAGCCATCTCCTAAGGTTTCTCGCATCATGGACGCTGATGCCGAGCTGATGGCTACTCCGGAGGATACTCAGTTTCGATACCGTCGTGCTATTTTAGCGGCGTAGTCTGGCGTTGATAACCGCTTCGAGCTGGTGCATGGGTTTTGGGTTCCTTCGTCTAAAGCAGCCAACTAACGACGCATAGTGGAGAGGTTTTTCCATATGTGTGTTCATGAAGAAATGCCCGCTAACTCTTTAGTTGTAGCTAATGAGGATTTACTGGATATAGCGGACGACCTTTCTCAGGCGGAGGAAACTCCTATCGATCCGGATACTCTAATAAAGTAGGACGCCTTCATTCAGACTTATCTAGTTCTCCGATTTCCCATTCATTGGCTCAAGAATCTATTTGATCTTGCAAAGGAGAGTCACAATGCACGGACCACATTGCCTCGTGAAATTGATGAACTGGATCGAGAATATAAACGCTTTCTCAATGTTGCTGATGTCAAAAAAACGGCATATGACCGGCTGATGGGGACGTTGGTCAAGTTGCTGAGGAGTTGAGGATCGCCCGAGCTGCTGCTGAGGAGGTTAATGGGCGCCTTACTAAGAAGAAAGCGGAGATGGTCGCTTTGGACATTAATTAAATTTTGAGTTGTTATAAGTGGGTTCAAACAATAATTTATTTGCTTTTGTTTGGGTAGCACCGGAAAACTTTGATGGTTTGTTTTCTTTTGCAAGACATGTTTTACTATTCAGTTATCTGCATTTATTATTATGGTTTCTATAAGTAAAGGTGAATGGGATTGCTTTAGTTAGTGTCTTTCGAGTTTCTTTTATTGTTCTGTTTCTTCTTTTGGTTGTCAGTTATATTTTTCAGCGGATGGCTAATCTTCTACATGGTTACACTTCGGCTTTGGCTCCTGTGCCGACGCTAGTCATTCCTTATGAGAAAAACCATGAGTTAAGTCGCTTGTTATTGGTGAAGGCTGAGGTAGAGGTACTTAGAGAAATCAGAACGGCGAATAAAGTGACCACATGCGTGCAGTTTTATGAGCAGTATGAAACGTATTCAATTTCTCAGAGGATGCAGGCGTTTGGGCGATTGACTCTGGCAGTGTAACGCACGCTAGATGATACTGTTGCTGCTCGGAACAGGGCTGAGCGACTATTCCAAGAGTCGAAAATTATGATGACTGATATTGAGCAAGCGATAGCTGAATGTCATGCGTTTATCACTCAGCAGGCGGGTCCTAATCTTCGTGGATGTGTGTTGACTCTGTGTGCTGTGTCCGCTCTTATTCATCTTACCAATAGGAAAGCAGAACTAGCACGCTTACTAGTATTAAAGGATGAAATTGGGGTATTACAGACTCATCGATTGATCGCTCTGGATAAAGCGCGCAAAGCCTTTGAGGAGCATAAGGAAACGCTAAACATAGCTCAAGAAGCCCATACCTCCGGCGATGTTATGCACAAGATTCATCAGGTGCTAGAAGAGGTGCATAATGCTTATACCGACTCCACTACTCAGTATGGTGAAGTTCAGTTGATGATGCAGGATCTAGATGAAGACATTTCTTATTGCCGCTCGCTTATAACTGAACGTTCTTAAAAAGATGTCTACCATCATCATCATCATTTTTTATTTTTTTTAGGGATTCGTAAAAAAAAACGTTTTCTTGGGTATTGTGTTATTTGGTTATATATATGAGAATTGTCTTAGTTAATCACAGTAAATATTCCTTAAGTTCTTTTGTTTCATGGCTAATCGTGTGAGGTTGGTTCTGGAGGTAAGGTATCTAAATCGCATTTTGCGGGTGATATGTCTTGAGCGTGATACTTTTAAGATCGAGAATTCGTGTTGGCATGAACAATTGGCAGCTGCGGATCATCTTGTGATGAAGATTCAAAGTGAGGGCAGGTTGCCTGACGTGACTCTTCTTGAATATCGTGGTTATTGCCGTGAGCAACGTCTGGTTACTCATTTCCGATGTGTTGAGGTGGATCATAGTGTAAGGTCTATTGAGAAGGCTCTTGCTGAGGTTCATAGGGCACTTCGCGTGCTACCATAAAAAAAAAAAAAAAATGGGTAAATAGGAGTTATGGTAGTAGTTATGGAGTAATAAATGCCTTGATATGTATATCTCCTATATAAATAGAGTACGTTTACTGGCATGGTATATTCATTTCTTTACTCTGTTCATTGTTTATGCTAGAATTCTCTGAATGGCTCACCTTTTACATGGCTATGTACTATATCTGGCCTCTGTGCCAACGTTAGTAACTCCTTATAGAAGAGGATCTGAGTTAGACCGCTTACTACTCGTGAAAGCTGAAATAGAATTGCTTAGGGAGATAAGAACAGCGGGTCGTGCTAAGGCGCGTGCGTGGTTTGATAAGCGATACAAAGTTTTTTTAACAGCTCGGGAAACTCAAGCGTCTGGGCCGGTCTCTTTCGGAATTCAGCATGCACTAGACGACGCTGTCTCCGCTCGTCATGAAGCTGATCGGCTGTTTCAGGAAATAAACCTTATGACAATGGATATTGATCAGGCTATAGCAGACTGTTATGCAAATGCTTCCCAACAGCCGGGTCGTCGCTTGCGTGGTTACGCATTATCTTTATGTGTGATATCCGCTCTAGTACATGATGTAATTTTAAAGTGGTAAGTAAGGTTGTCGTTCACTCGGACTTGTGAAGATTCGAGTTTTTAAATTTAATAAAAATATATACAAAAATATTACAAAGGGTGCGAGAGTTACTGGGACTCAGGATTCCACCAAATTTCATTCATGTGATTCAAATAATAATTCCAATCAATTATAGCTCAAATATTAAAAAATATGGACTCTTATTCTTTGCCAAAAGTAGATTTTTGAAAAGAAGTGACTGTAAATCAAAAGCATGATGTATCAAAAATACATTGACCAAGCATACATCATCAAACAATATCACACCCATTCAATAAAAATCATAAATCAATTAAAAATCAATGGAAATAGTCATAAAAGAATTATTAGAATTACCACATGCGTGAAATAGGGCTTCCTCCGTCATCCCAGTGTTGGGGTTTAGCTCCTCATATTAGAAATATGCTCAAAAGTTGATTTCATTGATCAAATAAGGTGTTTTTATTAGAAAGGACGAGCTATAGTTACAGAAAGCTTGTTGTAAGGAAGGTAATGGTCGCTGAAAGTATTAAGCAAAGACAGTCAAAAACGATAACAGCTTTCTGTAGTTGAATATAAGACTGCTTTTGCGACGGTTCGCTGTGGGTCGAAGTTCTTCGTGTTCTTTGCGATTGTTCCGTGTGCGTCTTATGTTCTTCGTGTTCTTCAGCTCCGCACCAGCAGAAAACAGCAGCAGGTAGCTTTCTGTTCGTCTTGATTTCTCACTCCTCAGCCCTTCTCAGCCCCCCAAACTCTCGACACCCATTCTATATGACCCAAACAATCTATTTATATCAAAAAGACCGATTAAATCTCTCAAAAATCTTCCGAAATCTCTTTCTTTCTCTTCACGGCAAAGTTGCGGCAATTTCTTGTTTTAGAATTTCCACGCGTATCTGAGCTTTCCTTTTGATTCTAAACTCTTCCTTATATAGATATCAATCTTTGGGAAGAAAATATTGCCTTTAATCTCTCTAAAATTTCCTAAAATCGGTCACACACGTGAATTTCCATATTTTGTTGTTGAGATAAAAATCCGTCGATTGAGCCCAGTTTAATCGATTTAAACACCCATGTTAGATTCCTAGACCCATAAGGAGTCTACCCTATGAAAATCAGAGGTTTAATCGACTTCAAACTCCTCCAAATCACTACCACCAAAACTGCCAGAATGTGTTTATATTTTCCCGCCAAAAACGGAATTTGAATTTTTAGAAGAAAGTGACCTCCCCCTATCCAGTCCCGGTCTGTGTTTAGTATCTGCTTGGAAATGGGTTACCCCTTATCCAAAATGAAAGTCCGAATAGAAAATGTCCTTCCAGGTGTCTTTAACAACTTTTTGAGCCAATTTCGCCGCAAAAGCCTATTTCTCCAAAAACACCTACAAAGGGATAAAATACCAAAATTAGTACAAAAATGGGTACTAACAATATGCACAATAGAGATGAAAATAGACACATAAATGCGTCTATCAGTACATCCTTCTGATAAACAAGTGGAATTGGCACGATTGCTAGTCCTAAGGGATGAAGTGAAGGATTTATGGACTCATAGGCTGATTGTGCAGGATAATGCGCTCAAAACTTTCGAGGAGCAGAATGAGACTTCTAACATGGCTCGCCAGAAAAATGCATCCGAGAGGATTATGTACGAAGTAGACCAAGTACTAGGGGATATGCGGGATGCTCTAGCTATAACTACTATTCAATGTGAAGAAGCGCTTGCAATGATGCAAGATGTGGAACAAGAGGTCACACGTTGTCGTATGCTTATGGCTGAGTTATCTTAAAAATCCTTTCCGTTTTTTTTTTTTTTTTTTTTTTTTTTAAATGTATATAGCCTAAAGGCTTTCAGAGAAAGATGATTAGTAACTATGGAAGAATCGATCAGTTCTTTATGTTTGTTTCTTAAAAAACAAAAACTTGAATTGTTACAAGCCACTGTTATCGGAAATACTTTCCTTGTGCGTGAGTGTGAGGATTTATTTGAGGTTAGCCAAACTCAATATCTTCATGCAATGGATTTATAAGTGGATCGGTTGAGTGCTTGTCGGGTCGATCCTTCAGTGGATAATGTCATGGCTTCGGATGAAGCATTTGAGGTATTTTCTAATGCTCGTGTCCGGATGGAGCATAGAGAGAACGACTTGGTTGTTGCGCGCGGCAGACTGAGGTGCGCGAACTCAGTGCTATCTTCAGTTCTTTAACCTAATGGATTTTTATCCATTGAATGTTTTGTTTTATCCGTTTCGTGTATTACTCCAAATGTTTATGAATGAGTATATCAGTTATGTTATCTTTTATGCAGTGTCAGTACTCATTATGTTTCTTATTCTGTATTTGCATTTCATCTGCTCCGCCTTTTAAATGTATTCATCACTGGGATTAGTCAAGACTAATATTTATCTGATGTGTTGTGTCTATGGTTATCCTCCGCAATTTATTATATTTCATGCGCTGAGCTTAGCCGGCTCTGAAATTATTGGTACACTTTATTGGTCATGTACGGAACCTAGCCAAACTCGGGGTACTGGTGCACTTTATTGGGTCATGCACAGAACCTAGCCAGACTCGGGGCTATTGGTGCACTTCATTAGGTCATACACGGAACCTAGCCAGACTCGGGGCTATTAGTGCACTTCATTGGGTCGTGCAAAGAACCTAGACATACTCAGGGATATTGGTGCACTTCATTGGGCCGTGCATGGAACCTATCCAGACTCGGGGATATTGGTGCACTTCATTGGGTCGTGCACAAAACCTAGCCATACTCAGGGCTATTGGTGCACTTCATTGGGTCGTGCACGGAACCTATCCAGACTCGGGGCTATTGGTGCACTTCATTGGGTCGTGCACAGAACCTAGCCATACTCGGGTCTATTGGTGCACTTCATTGGGTCGTGCACGGAACCTAGCCATACTCAGGGCTATTGGTGTACTTCATTGGGTCATGCACATAACCTAGCCAGACTCGGGGCTATTTAGAATGACTCATAGTTTAAGATAAAGATAATTGTATTATTGCTAATCAGCCATCTGGCATATATTTAGTTATTATGCATAATAGGTTTTAAGCCATTTACCATTGATTGGGGTATTGATCCGTGACCCATTCATCCGCTTGAGGTAGTAATATCCGCTATCCGTTGCTTCGCTAATCATGTAGGGGCCTTCCCAGTTCGCCGCAAACTTTCCTGCCTTCTCATTTCGTTGAACATGTGGGGCAATCTTCATGACTACGTCATTTATACAGAAAGTTCGCTCTTTTACCTTCTGGTTATAGTATCTTGCCATCCCTTGCCTTTACTTGTCCGTGAATCGCTCAGCTTTAGCTCGTCCTTCCTCCAAGGTATCAAGATGAGCAAAATGGCTAACCTCGTCCGGGGTGGTGAGACTGGCCATAGCTACGTGCGCAGAAGGAATAGCAATCTCCGCTGGTAGTATTGCGTCTTCTCCATATACCAAAGAGTAAGGGAAGGCACCGGTCGAACTTCTCTTAGAGATGCGGTATGCCCAGAGTGGAAGAGGCAGCTGCTCATGCCAGCTTCTATGGTGATCATGTACTGTGCGGCTTAATATCCTCAACAATGTTTTGTTAGTAGCCTCTGCCTGTCCATTCCCATGAGGGTAGTAGACGGTTGAAGTATGAAACTTTATGCCGTACTGACCTAGCAGTTCCTTGACAGTCTGGTTGACAAAAGAGGTGTCATTATCCGAGCGGATGACCATCGGTGCGCCAAACCGACATATGATATGTTCTTTAATAAACGCCGAAATTGTAGCTCCTGAATAATCCCGGAGTGGAATGGCTTCTACCCATTTGGAGGAGTACTCGGTCGCAGTGATGATATATTTATGTCGTCCGGAAGAAGTCGGACTTATTTGTCCTATGATATCGAGTCCCCATCTGTGAAAGGGTCATGGAGTGACAACACTGTGTAGCAGAGTATACGGGGCGCGGATTAGCGGCCCATGGATTTGGCATTGCTGGCATTTCTTCACGTGTTCAGCTGTATCGAATTCCATCGTAGGCCAATAAAACCCTCCTTCGTACAATTGCAGGTAAAGTTTCCTCATACCCTGATGTTCCGCATTATGAGTTGTAGCCATGACTACCTCCGCTTCCTCTTGTAACAAGCAGCGCAATATCTTATCTCCATAGATTTTTCTATAGAGAATTCCTTCTCTTATAAAGAAGCTTCCGGCTTTCCTTTGAACCTTAAGTGCATCTTGTCTGTTTAGCGGCAGACGCTCATGCTGGATGAAATCTATATAAGGCTGTCTCCAATCTTTTATTTCTGCACTACATACCTCTGTTTGTTGTGGAGGCGCTTGAAAATCTTCGCACTTATCTTGTATTATTGCCGCTTGAACCGCCGTGTTCGACCAGTATACACCCATCCTCTGTAGGAGGAGATATAATGGAATTCCTCCCGTTTATCCGTAGGATTCTTCGTGGATGCGGTTCAACAGTTCTTGTGCCTCTAGTTTCCCCACACAACGTGATAAGGCTCCTCCGGGTGTTCGAAAATATAATGCTCCTCTTATTATGACAAATTGCTTTAGTATTTTAGTAGGAAGAAGCTGGTCATCCGCTTCCTTAGTAAGGTCCTCAATATAAGTCGTTCTCCAATCATCCTTCTGTTCGAATGCCGCGTGTTCTTTCCATGTGCTTGGTAACGTTCTTTTCTTCACCACCGATGTGCCTTCATCCGCTTCGTTCAGTTGCATCTTTGATGCTAGGGTTGCTAGTGCATCAGCATGGCGATTAGTTGTCCTTCTAGTATGTTTGATGACAGTACTCCCTCTCTTTCCTATCAGCTCTTGAACCTCAGCTCGGTAAGGAGCCAAATGTGGTTCTTTTACCTGAAAGTCTCCTGATATCTGGTTTGTGACCAACTTTGAGTCCCCTTTTATATCTATCGCCCCTATATAAAACTCCTCCGCCATTCACAATCCCAGAATTAACGCTTCATATTCAGCTATGTTGTTGCTGCATTCAAAACCTAACTTGAAGGCGAAAGATAACAGATCCTACGTGGGTATTTCGAAAACTATATCGGCTCCTCCGTGCGAACCGTATGATGAACCATCAAAAAACATCACCTATCGTTTTTCTTCTTCAGCTTCCGCGATCTCTCCGGGTATCTTTTCGCTTATCTCCATCATATCCGTGCCTGGGAATGCGGCCAACAAGTATGCAAATGCTTACCCGCGTACTCCTTTGGACCGCTGGTATTTCAGTTCAAACTCGGATAGCTGCAGCAACCAGCGGGCTGTTCTGCCTGATGGGACTGGCTTCGTAGCTAAGTAGGCGATCGGATTAGCAATTTCCACCACTATGGTTTCATGAGCGAGAAGATAGGATCGTAATTTTTGCGTGGCATATATGAGCGCTAAACATGCTTGTTCCGCTTTCGAATACCTGAATTCTGCGTCTCTAAAACCTCTGCTGATATAATGGATCGGAAACAGCTGATCGTTGCCAAGATCTTGCGCCAATAATGCTCTGATTGCCACATTAGTAAATGTTGTGTATAGATAGAGGGGCTCGCCTTTGACAGGTGGTCGTAAGTCGTGCACTGATTAAGCATTCTTTGAGCTTCTGGAAGTCTCGCTCTTGATCAACGCCCCATTCATATTGTTTGTTCTTCTTTAATAAAGGTGAGAATGCAGAGAGTAATTGTGCCAATCCGCGGATGAATCTCCGGACATAAGACACTCTTCCTATAAAAGTTTGCAATTCTTTCACATTTGCAGGCGAACTCATAGTGGTTATCTCTTCAATCTTGTCTGGGTCAATCTGTATCCCTTTGTCAGTAACAACGAACCCCAGGAATTTTCTGGAGGTGACTCCGAAAGCGCATTTGAGGGGGTTCATTTTTAAGTGATACTTTCTACATCTGTTGAAAACACGCCTTAAGTGATCCAAATGGTCCTCTCGTGCTCTTGATTTTACCACGAAATCATCTGTGTATACCTCCATTATCTGATGCATCATATCATGGAAGATAGCTACCATCGCCCGCTGATAAGTCACGCATGCATTCTTCAATCCAAATGGCATCACAACGTAGTAGAAATTTTCATACGGCGTCTGAAAAGCTGTCTTATGGGCGTCCTCTGCGGACATCTTTACTTGATTGTACCCGCTAAACCCATCCATGAAAGAAAACATACCATATCCGCACGTTTTATTAACTATTACGTCTATATTTGGTACGGTAAAATCATCTTTAGGTCACGCACGGCTTAGATCTCGATAATCGACACAGCATCGGACCTTTTCATTCTTCTTTGCTACCGGGACGATGTTAGCCAACCACACGGGATGTTGGATTGGTTTAATAAACTTAGCTTTCGACATCTTCTCCACTTCTTCTTTACTGGAAAGCTCTATCTTCTCCGGAAAATTACGGCTTCGCTGTTTGACAGGCTTGTATTCGGGTGAGACATTGAGGTTGTGCGCGATCAGCCCACTATCCAGGCCAGGCATTTCATCATATGTAAACGCAAACACGTCTTGGTATTCGCGGAGAAACTTAATCATCTGTAATTTTTATTTTTATTTCAGATGCTTATTGATACGCACGCAACGGGGGTTTTATTCCGAGCCAAGGTTTATTTCCTCTAACCCATCAAATGTTGGATCGACCTTTATTTTCTCCTTGGGCAGATTTTCTATAATTTCTTCCTATGAAATAGGAACCTCTACTTCTTCGTGTGAGTCTTCTATCATTGGGGTTGTCTCCGCCATTTCCTCATCTGCTGATGACATAACACAATCATGTTGGCTCTCCGAGACTTCCCCAGCTAATTGCTATAAGCGGTAGACATGTCCGCCTTCCGGTCGTGAGAAGCGTTTGAACTGGATATTCTTTGTTTCCACTACTGCTCTCTTATTCCCATTGGGAGGTCCCTTCCATGATGGACTGAACACTAACTTAGTTTTTTCTTTTGTCTGCTCCTCTGGTTGGAACTCCTCCCATTTTGGAAGTGGCGTTAGATGCTCCGGTTGCTCTTCCTGACTCAAGACAGGTTACGTGTGGAAGACCGTGCCAGCCATGTAGGCCTCTTCTGGCCTAAATGGATTGGTCGTAGCCAGGATCCGGAACTGCCTTCCTCCAATATTAGTCTTGACACACTGATGATATGTTGATGCTACTACCTTATGATTCAAGATCCATCCTCGTCCGAGCAGCACATGGAATGTAGTATCATCCTCGAGCACGTAAAAGGGGGTGAGTGCTCTGATAGGTCCGATCTTCATCATCAAATGTACTATCCCAATTGTTGTCTGAGTCTGTCCTCCAAATCCTCTTACGGTCGTTACGCGCATCTTGATTGTTGCTCGTAACACTCCCAATGTTTCCAACGTGTGTACTGAAATCAGGTTAAGTGAAGCCCCACCATCTATGAAAGCTCGCTTGAGAGGTTGTTTATTAATGAAAGATGTTAGGTATAAGGGGGGAAGATGTTCTCCCGGGTAGCAAATATCCTCGTCCGTAAAGGTAATGGCTTCTTTAGGTATCGGATTGTACGCCTTCCCGGATGCAATTGCAGTTATATCCTTGGACGCTTCGCGGACTTGGTATTCACTAAAACCCAGGGAGTCGAAGAACTGCTGATCCAGAACAGTTTGAGAAAATTTACTAGCAACTCCATTCACGTCTGAAAAGATTGCTGCCTCGGAAGCTTCGCACACTTCTTTTTCTTCCACCTCTTCCCAAGGTCTCCATGCTTCTCCCTCAGCCGGATCATGTGAGATCATCATAACTTGATGTTGAGGAAGCGGGTCGTTCTTGATGCTTTGATCTCCTATCTCTAGTTCGCCTCTGGCTCGCTTCCTCTGCACAATGTATTGAAGGGAGTAACACTCTATGGTCGGATGATGAACTCTCCTATGTAATGACAGTAACGTTCGTGATTCTTGTCCGCTGCAGTAGGTTCTGTGGATACTGGTGGTAAAGTCTCTTCTTTGTTTGATACCCATTGCTCCAGGAGTCCTATTATCTGTTCTTTACTGCACGGCAAAGGTGGTGGCGGATTGGACCTTCCTCCATATGTTCTTCCTCCTCTTCTCTCAGACTGTCCGCGGTATGAACCAAAAGCAGCTCCTCCTTTTCCACTTTCATTCCCTGGATCATTGAAAGTAGGTGCGGATGCAGTGTTGACAGAGTGTTGTTTCCATGTATGTGCGCCTACTCCTGAATGCATAGCGTCCGCACAGTCTGATATCCGGGATGCAGCTTCTTCAACTTCAACAAAGGTTTGGAATTTGAAATTTGTTAGATTTAGTCGGAAAACAGCATCCATCCCTCTGATACAAATCTCCACTAGGCGCTCCTCTGGAATATCCTCGTGGCATTCTAACGTGAATTCTCGGAAGCGGGTAATGTATTTACCTATCTCCTCTCCTACTTGTTGGGTACACCTTCGCAGATCTATTTCCATGACCCTTTTTTATGCAGAATAAAATTTATTCAAAAAGAGTTGCACCATGGCGGACCATGAGCTGATACTTCCGGGTTTCAGGTTATCGTACCATGTGAAGGCGTTGTCTGTAAGTGACTTCGGAAATTCTCTCATACAAATACTTTCATCTCGGGCATATGCATTCATTGCTGATATAAAGCGACTCACATGTTCTCGCGCATTTCCTTTTCCTCCATATGTTTTAAACTTCGGTGATGTGTAATCATCAGGATACAAGTAGTCGGCAACTTCTACGGAGTATGGTGGTTCCAACGAATCATGGGCGTCTTGCTTTGTCACCCGGTAATTAGTTTATAAGTACTTCGCAATTGTGTCTTCCGTTATACCCTAAATGGTGCTTTTCGTGCCGACCGTCCTGACAGTCGTCATGCTCTGCTCCCTTGCTCGCTTCAGACTTTCGCGGAATTCTTGTTGTTTCTTAATAGACGTGTCTAGATCCTCTTGTATCTTAGGCATCCCTTGCTTGCTTGTCTCAGCTGCAGTTTTTTCTTTGAGTATCTCTCCTTTCTTATGAGACGCTCCTGCGCCCTGGGATGCTCCTGCTCCTTGCACAATGGGTGTAGTAACCACTGCTTGGAAACGTATCTCATCATCACTTTCTCCACACATGTCTTCCACAGAAACATGGTCTAGATTCGGGAGTGCTCCACCCGCTGGTACTTCCTGGCTCGCACTTGGGAGTATCATGCTGGAAAAGAGGCTAAGAACCTCCTACTGTGGTCGCAATGTTGATGGGGTAAAATGTGGTAAGGAGGAACTAGCCCTTATCACAGAAAGTACTCCTAAGGTGTAGAGAGGTTTATGAGAAGTAATGGTGTGTTAATGATATCTTAATAAGTGTGCCCTCTTTCCCTTTTATAATGACCATCTTATGGATAAGTGCCCATAAGATTAACATATTTCTAAACTATCATTTCCCTTTCCTTAAGTTATTACCAAACCCTAAAAGGCTTTCCTCTTGGGCCAAAGCCCAACTAACTTAATACACTATTGAATGGACTAGAACTATCCCATTCTAGTGGGTTAGGCCTAGTCCCCTAGTCTCTTTATCTTAAAAGGACCCTTTGATAGGTTAAGGGGCCATTTATTATGGGATTGGTTATTTTCATGTATCAACACCTATCGAAAGCTTTTGAGTGATCCAATTTTAGGGCTAAATGTCCCTTCTTGGCTTTGGAAATTTCCATCGAGTGAAGGAGCTCGTGAGCTATGATAGTGTTATCTGTAATTTTCCTTCCTGGGAGAAAAGTCAATTGATTAGAGAAGATTAATTTCTTAAGATAGGTTTTAACTTGTTGAACAAAAAAATCTCCTACACACATTTTGAAAGGGAAATATGACGACCTTGGTTTTATCAGCTATATTACGAATTTGGTAATCGACTTTAATTTTTTAAAATCTAAACTAATCCTAATTCAATCGATTATAATCCAAAGTATATTTATAAGGTTCTTTTGAAACACTTTATAAGTCCACTAGATTCACGTGAACTGATATCTATTTTTATTCATATAAATCCTGATCTAATCTAAAGACTTAAATTCCTAGATAAATAAAGCTCCCACATTGAACGTTGAGGAAACCCTCGCTTCCTATTGGCCGAAATAGGCCTTTTTTGAGTTCTGTGAAACGAGCGTTTTGGTGAGGATACTTGGCAACGTATGATTGGTTTAAAAAGAATAAGAAAAAGATTAAAAAAAAAACAAATTCAATATTTAGGTGAGGACACTTGGCAACGTATGATTGGTTTAAAAATTACAAACTTAAAAGGAAACCTAACTTACCATGTTTGGAATTTTATGAAAGTCCAAATTCAATTTGGAAATCGAGTAACTGCTATTAGGACTCTTTTTTCAAAATTAATATCTGAAGGGGGGAAAATCCATATATTTTCTGCGAAAATAAATAAAATCTGTACATATTCTCCACCTATTTAATGTATTTGCCCCGTGCACGACAAGTTAAAATAAAAAAAATGCACATATTCACCACCTATTAATGTATTTGCCCCGCCACACCAAATCAAAAATACATCGTCACATGGCGCGGCGAAGCCCCGCGCACACCAAATAAAATATGCATCCCCACGAGGCGGGGAGAAGCCCCGCACACACCAAATAAAAAATGCATCCCCACGTGGCGGGGGGAAGCCCCGCGCACACCAAATTTAAAGGAAAATATGTCCGATGCGTAGCACGGGCACAAATCTAGTTTTTTTTATTTTTTTTTGTTAGAACTTAGCTAAAGCTGTGGTCCTTTGCGAAAAGACCACAAACCAGTGGATCATAATCAACATAAGTTTGAATGGGCATTGTGGTTTCTCTAGCATTTTTAGTTATAGCATCAGCTACCTGATTGTCATCTCGACTTACAAAAACAAACTCACTAAAAGAAAAAATAGAAATTAAATGTTTTATTTCTTTTATTAAATTCCTATTCTCCCATTGAATAAGTAATGTGCTCCCATTGATGGGTTGTATAACAAGCTTTGCATCTGCTTCAACTTGAACTCGAGACTGTTGTCTTTCCTTAGCCCAAGATAACGCTTCCCTTATTGCCATACATTCCACTGCTTCAGGACTCAATGCTCCATCTCCACAGCTTCCTTTGATTTCAAGACAAGTATCTGTATTGTCACGCATAACCATACCAGTGCCAAAATGATTAGTATCATGATCAAATTATCCATCAACATTAATTTTAATGATGCCCTCTAAAGGAGGTTTCCATCTTGAAATTTTACTACCAGCACTAACATGCATGGGTTAACTGAGTAGAAAAATCATGCAAATGAGAGGCTAAGTGGTAATGAATCTTATGCATAGTGGAATGAAGGTTAAAAGATACTCCATGAAAGACTACATCACACCTATCTTTCCACAATATTTAGGCACCAATCAAAAGAGATAATAGTTGTCATCCTTATTGTTCTCAGAAGAAGAAAACCATCTTATAACCCACTCAGAAAAAGAATTTTAGTTATCTCTATCTGCATCTATATTAATATTAATACCTCTCCAAACTGCCCTGCATGTCTGCATTCAAAGATAATATGTTCCATTGATTCTTTAGAACATCCACAAACATCACATTGAGTATCTACATCATTGTTGTATAAGACTGTCTTGCTCTTTGTCATGTTGATGCCTGATACTTTTTCATGCAAAAAATTTGATTCTATGAGCAGCCTTACATCTCCATAACGCCTTCCAAACCTTAGAGTGAACTGTAACCCCATTAATGTGCACCTTTCTGTTACTATAAGTTAACATTTTTTAGGTACTTTTGACAGAGAACCTTCCATCACTAGTAGGCATCCATAAATGATATCTTCTTTACTGTTATCTATTAAAAGAGACTGAATCTTGTAGAAGTGTTAGCATCAAATAATTTATTTAACAAGTCTATATTCCAAAGATTTGAGTCAGGAAGATATAGTTTAGCAACATCTTCATAAAACCTGTGAAAGTCATTGATAGGAGTAGGTGGATGAAGCATACCAGGTATCCATTTATCTTTCTATATCTTATTTCTTCTCCCATTATTGATCTTCATGAAGTAATTTTGTTGCACAATCTCAAGACCCTTTGTAATCACATTCCAAGTATAAAAACAATTTTTAGCTGAAATATTTTGATGTATTAAGTCTCCACTTTTGAAATACTTACTTCCCAAAACTTGAGACATCAAGCTACTTGAATCATTGCAAATTTTCTAAGCTAGTTTAGTGAGCAAGGCTAAGTTGGGTTTCTCTAGATCTCTGAAAGCAAGACCTCCAAAGTCCTTGGATTTGCAAACATTGAGACAAGCAATAGGGTTAGAACCTCTATTATTGTTCTATCCCCAAAAAACTTCCTCTCAATTGTAGTCAGCTGCTGTATAGATTATTAGGTAATTTAAAAGTTCCCATCTGATAAACAGGTATTGAGTTAAGTACATGTTTAATCATAGTTCCCCTATCTGCTTGAGAAAGAGAAGTACTTGACCATGAAGAAAATCTACATTGAAAATTTTCTTTAATGGACTTGAAAGATTCTTGTTTTGAGTGCCCAAGAACTAATGGAGAGCCTAAATACTTTTCCTTAGAGCTCGTAATTTGCACCCCAAGAATTTGAGTTATAATAGCGGCTACTTCAGGCTTAGTTTTCTTGCTAAAATGAACTGCATATTTCTCAAAATTGATTACTTGACCATATTGAGAACTGAAATTGTGAAGAAGCTCCAATAAATTATTTACTAAAGAAAGATTTGCTTGAGTAAAGATCAAGCAATCATCAGCAAAGAGAAAATGACTAATAGATGGAGATAAAGCAGCCACTTTAATACCTTTGATGGACCTATCTTGTTGAGCATTTGTAAGGTGCCTTGAGAGATA
Source organism: Papaver atlanticum (assembly GCA_023531105.1). Classification (NCBI taxonomy): domain Eukaryota; kingdom Viridiplantae; phylum Streptophyta; class Magnoliopsida; order Ranunculales; family Papaveraceae; genus Papaver; species Papaver atlanticum. Next base: position 87,916 of record JAJJMB010012509.1, read on the forward strand.
TTCCATTGCTAAGATAAAGAGATAAGGAGAAAGTGGATCTCCTTGTCTGATACCTCTTGTAGGAAAGAATTCTTCACATGGAAAACCATTGAGCATGACTGATAAAGAAGTAGTGCTAATGCATTGAGATATTAGATCACAGAAGTCATCAGAAAAACCAAAGTATTGAAGTACCTTAATCAAAAAAGACCACTCCAATATGTCAAAAGCTTTGGACATATCTAGTTTTAGAGTCATCCAACCAGTTTCTCCTCTTTTCTTCTTCATAGAAAGGATAATTTCTTGTGCAATAACCATGTTGTCACTTATCAGTCTGCCTGAAACATAACCAGCTTGAAATGGAAAGATAATTTTATCCATTGGAGATTTCATCCTATTAACCAAGACTTTGGAGATGATTTTATAAGAAGTGTTGCACAATCCAATAAGCTTGTAGTCACTTGCACTGACAGCTTTCTTCTTTTTTTGAATTAAGGAGATGTAAGTCTTATTAATTTTCTTGAAAATATATTTAGTTTCAAAGAAATTCTTCACCATCAAAAAAACATCATCACCTACAATATGACACTGGATTTTATAGAAACCAGCTTGAAATCCTTCTGGACCAGGAGCACTCCAATTTTCCATGCTTTTTAAAGTGCTATGTATCTCATCATTGGAAAGAATTCTTGTAAGAATCAAATTATCTTCATATGAAATGAGAGTGGGAATAATACTGTATAGACTTTCATCCAAAACTGGAGTAGAAGTGATACTGATAGTCTTGAAATGATGTGTCAAGTGATTAGAGATCCCTTATCTAGTTTGCAACCACTTATTGTCATGGTCCTGAATAAAGTCTATATTGTTTCTAGTCTTCCTCTTGTTGATTCTAGCATGAAAATATTTGTTGTTGTTGTCCATATCCTTGATGAAGTTATCTCTTGACTTCTGTTGGTAGAACTCAGTCTTTATCTTATGTCATTTTCTTAATTCTTTGTTGATGTTGATTATGTCATTATTTGTGCTTGCATCTGAAGGCCTCTCCTGTAGAATACTTAGTTCCTTCTGTAGACTATCAACCTTTTGATTGATATTACCATAGTGTTCTTTGTTCCAGATAGATAATAATCCTCTTGTTGTGTGAAGTTTGCTGACTAACTGGTAGGTTGGAGAACCATTGACACTAGAATTCCAAGCATTAGCAATAACAGTAGTACAAGATTTATCATTTAACTAAGTTAGGAAAAACTCAAATGGTTTCCAACAACTAGCGATAGAGGCATATGTAACTAATATAATTGGGCTATGATCACTACCAACTTGAGTAAGATGATGAAGTTTAGAATTGGGAAAGTGTAGACTCCAGTTAACATTTCCTATATCCATGTCAATTCTAGATTTCTTAGTGCCTGTTCCCAGATTGTTATTAGTCCAAGTATAGTTTTTTCCTACAAAGCCAATGTCTTCTAAACCACAACTAGAGATTTTGTTATTAACCCAACCATCTGAGGAAGAAGAGACACTGTTATCAAGGTCTGTCAGATGAAAATTGAGGTCTCCTATAACTATCCAAGGATTGTTATTAGCACCACTGATTCTCTGGATGAAATTCCATTGCTCTTTTTTCTTAGAATAATTAGAGTAGCCATACATGCAAGTTAATAAAAACTCAGGCTTGCTAGGATCAGCCTGAACCAAAACATTAAACATGTTATTGTATGTATCAACAATATCACAAGTAAATCCATTTTTCCAGAGCAAAAAAAGTCCTCCAAAAAGACCTTGTGGTTCTATGAAGGCACTATTTGGGTATTGATATTGGTTTAGAAGAGGCACAAATCTAAAGACTTAAAGGCCTAGACAAATAAAGCTCCCACGTTGAATGGTGGGGAAACCCTAGATTCTCATTGGCCGAAATAGGCCTTTTTTGAGTTTTGTGAAACAAGCGTTTTAGTGAGGACACTTGTCAACGTATGGTTGGTTTAAATTTAAAAAGAATAGGAAAAAGAATAAAAAAAGGAAACCAATTTGGAATTCATGACGTGAAAATATTTAGGCGAAGACACTTGGCAACGTATGATTGGTTTAAAAATTACATACTAAAACAAAAAACCTAACTTAGCGTGTTTGGAATTTTATGGAAGGTCAAATTCAATTTGGAAATCGAGTAACTCCTATACTAGGACTCTTTTTTTTCCAAATTAATATATAAAAGGGAAGATAATCCACATATTTTATGCGAAAATAGAAGGAAAAAATAAATAAAATATGCACATATTCTCCACCTATTTAATGTATTTGCCTCGCCACACCAAATAAAAAATACATTGCCACTGCGTATACCAAATAAAAAATGCATCGCCATGAGATAGGGTGAAGCCCTGCGCACACCAAATCAAAAATACATTGCTATGGGGAGGGGCAAAGCCCCGCGCACACCAAGTTAAAAGGAAAAAATAAATAAAATCTGCACATATTCTCCACATATTTAATGTATTTGCCACGCGCACACCAAATCAAAAATGCATCGCCACGGGGCGGGGTGAAGCCCCACGCACACCAAATCAAAAATGCATTGCCACGGGGCGGGACGAAGCCCGCGCACACCAAGTTAAAAGGAAAAAATAAATAAAATCTGCACATATTCCTCCGCCTATTTAATGTATTTGCCCCGCCACACTAAATCAAAAATATATCACCACGGGGCGGGATGAAGCCCCACACACACCAAAAAAGAAAAAATATGTCCGGTGCATAGCACATGCACAAATCTAGTCTAGTTTACTTTTGTTACCGTAATCCAAATGGAATTGATTTTTGTTAAAGGGAGAGCAAAATGTGATCCGAGGAGAGCAAAACTTTTAGTCGACTCACTAACTAGGTCAGGTTCTATGTATTTTTTCAACTCGGTCTAAGTTGCCCTTACTAGCCATTCAAATTCTTGTTACGATCATAATTCCCTTTCTTGCTATCTTCTTCGTTGATATTCATAAAAAATTCATAAAACCCTAGAAGTTGGTTTCATTAATCATAAATTAATTTCTTTCTTAGATATAAATCTGAAATTAAAGTAGAAAAAAAATCAAATACATTTCAACATAATTCTCCCGATCCAAAATTTTAAAAGAACAGATTGATTGGTTTTCTTCTCGTGAAATCCTTGGTGGGTTGCCTAAAAATTATATGAAATTAAAACACAAACATTAGTAGCGTAATATTTTGGTAAGAATTGGAATCAAAATAATTTATGGGGATCGTTAATTAAACCTCTCCATCTCTTTTGGATGTTTCAATTGCAACCGAAAGGAATTGATAATTGAGTATACAAAAACAAAGCCAGAGCAAAATTATCACGAGGTTCAGTGCAACACTAATTTAGTTTCAATAATCTCATCTTGGGCAGTTGGGCTTTTGAGGCTTTATCTTCGAACCATTTTTTGGGCACCACTGGGTTTTTTTTGGGACCATAGTTTGATTAGGCCACCTGCCCTATAGTAATAAGGGGTGTCTTAAAAGGTGGAGATAACTAGTTTACCCTTTAAACTAATTAAAATTATAACTCTACCACTCTTCTTCCTCTATTCTACAATTTTTCTTCCTCTCTTCTTCATCAATTTATGATCATCTAAACCTGATCATATCTAATCAAAATTATCAAATTTTCATCGTCGTCAATTCATTGAATTTTTATCGTCGATTAATCAATCTTTTGTAAACAAACTCGTCCATAAGTATTTTCCCACAAACCCATTACTTCTAATTCGTTTTTGATTGAAAATTTTGAGTAGTAGTCATCAAAATAGGTTGAAAATGGAAGTTACAGTAGTAAGTTCGGTTAGGAATTTTGTGGAAAAACTTTGTCGAACTAGCCGAACTTGCTGGAAATGAAGAACATGAAGAACAGTTCGGTTGTTTCGCAAAAAAAATATTTCCTAACCGAACTTTTAATTTCCTAACCGAACTTTTTCCATATACAATAATTCGGCTAATGTTCATGAAAGCGCAGGTAGCCGAATTTAGTTTTAATGGAGTTTTTTGCTTTCAGAGAAAAGTTTGGTTACGTCGCAAAAAAAAATCCTAACCGAACTAAGGTTTGGTTACGTCGCAAAAAAATTTTCCTAACCCAACCTTATGTCGCAATTTTTTTTCCTAACCGAACTAAGGTTTGGTTACGATCGCAATTTTCTTTTCCTAACCGAACTAAGGTTCGGTTACGTCGCAAAATTTTTTTCCTACCCGAACTAAGGTTCGGTTACGTCGTAATTTTTTTCTCTTAACCAAACTTTTCTCTGAAAACCTATATATTGATTTAATTTAATTTTTTTTGGTTTAATCTTACACTTATCATTAATTATGTTAACTAATGATTCAACTAATCATTACACTAACTTAATTGAAAAGGGTAATTTTGGTATTAAGATAAATATATGGATAAGGGGTGACTTAGTTTTACTTCAAATATCTTTCCCAAACAAAACAATGGTCCCCAAAAATACAGTGGTGCCCAAAAAATACAGTGGTGCCAAAAAATACAGTGGTATCTCTATAAGTTCGTACCAAACAAAAGGAGTATAAATCTTGTAGGGCAGTTAAGGAAATCTAGTATTAAAACTATTCACTCGATTGTTTTTCTTTTTGATCGGCTGATGGTGGAACAATAAAATGCACTCTAATAACTCGAGCTTATAATTAGGTTAAATCAGATGGGACGATTTAGTACGGGTAGATAACTAAAAGGGGTATTTTTGGTCCGAAAAAATTAATAACTTGACTCATTAGAAGAATCCGCCTAATTAACGAGTTGACAATAATTTTTATTTTACTTGGATCATTTTTTGCTCTCCCTTTAATAAAAATAATGGAATTTCACGAGCATTCGAATCACCGAGAGACTTCGAATTTCAACGGGAGTGCAAAATTTAAATCGGCCCATTATATTAGGAGGTGCTGACCGAGCCCAACAACATGCAATTCTCTCTTTATACTCGATCCATCAGTCAAATTCTTCTCAAAATCCAACTTGCTCTCTCTCTGTCCCTCGATCGATCGAGATACCAAAACTCCTCAGATTTCTGGTGCAGATTTTGATATTATGTTGAAAGGTACAGAACTCTTGATCTATAACATTAAATTTTGATTTCAGTTTTCTTTTTTAGGGTTTTGTTTCCCCCAAATTCATATCAGATTAGGGTAATTGTGGTTTTCTTTTCTAGGTTTTTAGCAATGTTGGATGTTATATTTTGATTGATTAATTGTATACAAATTTGATGTGTTGCTTGATGCTAGTCTGTGTAAGTTTACCCCAATACAGATAGGGGGACCCCTAAGATCTTATTCACCTTATCTGTTCTGGAAGCTGTTTTGAATTTTGTATCTGCTAACTGCATAATTTGGTCTCGGACTAGATTAAGTTCCATTTCCTTCAGCGTCCATTATCTTCCGTTTGTTTGTGCATCCATCAATATGATATTTGCACTACTCCCATGGTTTGTAACAGTTTCTTCATCCCCAAATGCCCTTTCAAGAGATTTCGGCTTATTGAAATCAGTTTCCAGTATTATGTCTATCTCTTCTAGTGCTTGTGTCAGTAGTCTGTTTGGCAAATGCGCTAGATTTTTTAGTGTTTGAACCCTTCACAGTTAAGGTATGAACAAGAATCAAGGTGAAACAACTGATTGTCATCGTTTACTACAGCACCAGAGCTTGCATCGTTGACTGTAATGGGATATCAAGCAACCTCCGGGTATGCAACACTTTTAGGGCATGAGCACAAAAAATACCCACGAACTCAAAAAATTATACAGCTACATTTCACGGCATTATCTGAAGTATCATATCTAAGAATGCATGGTTTGACATTATCAAAAGACAATGCGAAGAGATCCGAAGTATCAACGTACTCTTCCTGGAACAACAGGAAGACTTTTCTGGTGTATGTCTCTGATGGTCGGGCTTCCGCAGGCCACATTGTGTGCAAAACTGGTTTTGTTTGCCTAGAATAAGAATCTTGATGTTTGTCCTTCTCGTGCTGACTCATTAATACTTTCTCATACAAACTCATGCAATGGTATAGTTCTCTTGAAATACTTGTTAAGAAACTTCCTTGACCAGCTGAAAGACCTGCACAAAAGAATTCCCGTCCATATACATGCCCCAATTTTTCTTGCATACGGTATAAACCTTCCAACCACTCGTTCTGCACCAGGCTATATTAATGAATTCCACCTGGATTGGAACTCTTCCCCTGTATCACTCTCATAAATGCAACTCTCAAAATCAATTCTTGACATGCAGAGATAGATGATTCCGTAGCTAATATTAAGAAGTGGGTGGTGTTTTATCCTATCTACATAAATTCCAAAAAGACACTTGCTCAAGGAAGGAGGATAAGTGCAAGCAAGGGCTGTGAAGATCCCACGTGCATTGAGATTGGGGATTGCTGTGGCGCCCTAAAGCTCCCATATGCTATTGAGGTATATCTTCTTGTTTCTTTCTTTCTAAATCTTGATAGACTCATGTAATTTGAATAGCATTTGATGTTTTATTGGTTGACTTTCTGATCTTGTATGTATCAATCAGATCAATAAGGCATATCCTCGCGACTTCATGCAAGTAGGGAGAGTAAGGGTACAACTCAAAAGAGAAGATGGTACTCTGTGTAATCCGGATATCAAATCGAGTAAGGTTTTCCTATTGTTCTTCTTGCTTCTAAGTTTGAGTATGTCTGGCTAAATCAATTTTGCTTGTTGTTCAATATTGGCGTCATAAAACAGTGTATGTAGTAGCATGCACTGCCTTATATTGTTAAATACCTTATATAGTAGAGCATGCAGTGCCTTGTGGTTCAATTTTTCGTAGGTATAAGTTGAATACCTTTTAAGTAAATTTGGCGTACATCATAGGCGGCAGGTGGCACAAACATAGGATAACCACAACATGTTAAAAGTAAACCAAGCTGGCTAAGGAACAACAGTTTCCATGGTCTGACTTTCGGTGTGAATTTTTTTTTACCATATCATGGGTACTATTTTTTGTACAATATTGATCTTTTGATTCTTTGTTTTCAATTGTGTCTCAAGCAACCCTGGTTTTGGAATGTTGTGCAGGGAAAGATATGATGCATCAGGTTGCAGCCATGGTTCCAAGGCACCCAGGAAGAAACAAAAAACAGGCGGCAGCATCGTCATCTTCAGCATCCGCAGGAGCTTCTTCTAAGGCAGGAGCTTCTTCTAAAGGAGGAAAGGGTGGAAAGAAAAAGAAATGACCCTTCGATTATGTGAATCCCCTACCATAACCAATATCATCTCCATCTCTTTTATTTCCCCAGTCGAACTGTTTTCTGTTGTCATTTATGATATCATATATACAGGGTTTTAGACCATTCTTAATCAGGCGGGAGGAACAATTTTTTTCTTCGTAATACAAAAGAGATCAAGGTTTAGATTGAAGAGGACACACATTGTTTTTCCTTATTTATCGTGTTAAGATTTCAAGAATACAGAGTATGCAATTTCCAAGTCCTAGGTTAAGTTTTCAAGAATATATCATGTTAAGCTTTTCAAGCACGCACTTGCATCTCTCCTTTCCATATTTCCCAAAGTGCACAAGTGATACGCATAATTCCAGTCTTCTCTTGTGGAGACTCTTCCAGGCCCAAGTAACATCTTTCTTGGGAGTCTTCAGACCAGTATTAAAATCTGTGTTGTTGAAATCTGTTAAAGGATTTCAATTATCAGAAATCTGTGGGACTGTCTTTCCATGTAATTGAAATTGCGTAGTGTCTAAAGGTGAATATCTCCATTTATAGGTAATCCGTTGCGAAAATGCTAGTATCTGACTTCAGAAATGATTAAAACATTTGAAACGAAGTTGCTTCGAAAAATAATGTACATTTGAAATAAAGATCTCCTGTTGAAGGCATTAAAGTCCAATAACTAACAAACACGAAACTTTCCAGCAAATGATGATTAAAATCAAACATACCACAAACAACAATACCATAATGCAAGCGGAATTTTCAAACTATACATCAAACAGACACGCCAGTGCAGATTTAAGCCCCCCCTTTTTTTTTTTTTTTTTTTTTTTGAAGGCAGATTTAAGCCCTTGGAACTTAGAAGAAACTCCTAAAATCAACCTTCACAGATCCCTCATCCTCAGGATCCTTCTCCACCGGAGTCACCACCACAGCCACTTCAGTTAACAACGGAACACGAACATCCTTCCAGACACAAACATAAGGTGCATCAATACCATCATAATCCCCAGCCCATTCCCCATCTTTAACCATACTAGCATCCCAAACTGAACCACTTAAAGACATTGGCTTTTTAGGAAACTCGATCCCTTCTTGTCTCTCATTTCTTCTAATAACTTTACCATCGATTGACCATTGAATAAAATCTCTGCACCATTTAATTTCATAATCATGAAACCCTTCACTATAATCAAACCCCAGTTCATGTTTTTGCTCTCCGTTATCTTCATTCCCGGTAATATTTGCACTGGTTAGAATTATGTTCTTGTTATCACCTAGAAAGTAAAAGCTTATGGAATGTATAGGTTCAGATTCTATAGGTGTAGTAGAAGAAAGATCGAAAGTGAAACACAAACCAGTTGTATCACCACTGGGGCATTTTATTTTAGCTCCAAATGTACCGTACTGGTATTCACCTTTTGATCTCCAAGCTGAACCATCTCTTTCGTCGTAAACTACAGTTATCTCGTTGGTTTCAGCTTCCATTTTGTGAGGACATGCTTCTGGATTGAATTCGACAGTAATCTCTTTGAGTAATATTGTTTGATGGATTTCTTGATCCGACATAGAGTTTTTGAGTAGTTTGACTTTGTTTCTAGTTCTATGCAAATATGGATTGGAACAGATATGTAAACGAACTTCTGAAGAAGAAAGTGGTTACAGATAGATGCTTAAAAGAATTTTGAAGACCCTGTCTTGACTTGTAGTTGGTAAGATTAACTAACAAAGATAAAAGATGTGTCCGGGAGAATATTTCTCACGTCATTGTTGTACCCCACTTTGCGAGCAAACTATAAGACATGGGCACCACTTTGCGGGAATGTAGCTCGCTGTGAAAATCAATGTCGGGTTTCGGGCTCGTGCTCGTGCTCAGATGTGAGTATCGGTGTCAACCTGCAAGAACCTTTTTCGGGAAAAAGATGTTTTTGACTTGTTACTTCAGCTCAGCATAATTCAGTTGTTCTATAGTTTACATTTTATTTTGTTGTACGGATGCAGATTGATACAAACTAAAGCGTGCAGGATCGAACTATTACGAACTTTGCGAGCTTATAGAACATTACAACTTATATAGTGGCATGAAAATGTAGAGCTAATGCTTGTCGGAATTTAGAATGGTTTTAACTTTCAGTTGTAGTTTAGACTTGAGACTTGAGAGGCAATAGATATTAGAAAACAAAATCTTATCGTCACCCTAGAAGACACAGGTCTCTCTGAAGTTGATTGATCAAGCAATCAGCTGTTAATAAACCATAACAGTTTAAAACTAAGACAATAACTTCACTCACAGGACATGTAGAACAATAAACACGACCAAAGGTTACTCTACTCAGCAATTTAACGGTCAAGGACATTGTCTCATTTTCAATGATATTTAACTCAGTTCAAGAAGTAGTGGGACGGGAAAATTAACCAAAAGCTCTTCTTGATAAAGACAGTAAAAGGTTCAATATTCAGAACTTGTGATACTTGCATTCTTCACTGCCTCTCTGACGTACACCAATCAGGTCAGAGATAAATACACAGCTGGTAAGTGGTAAACAAAAGTAACATTTTCGTTTTTACATACAATTATTTTAGATCTTACCTCTACAAGCTCAAAGATTGCTCAAGTTGTCTTACAAAGAAATACTATAAAGCTCTCCAGTAGTTCTTCAAGTCATCTGTCTTTCTCATCCAACAGCTAACCTCTCAACAAGTGAAAGATGAGAGTAGGGGTATGCTGAATACAACGAATTGATGTTTATTGCCGATAGATTTCCGTCATGATAAATACATCAGATCCCGAAATCAGTGAACAGGTGCAAGTAGGAACATATCTTTAAAACATGGATCCAGATGAGACCGATCATGTTATAAGCTGGGGGACAATGGTACCTGCAACTTAATAAGGCCCCTTTGTAGTGCCGTGGATAACCAAGCTTCTTCGGAAATGCATCCATCTCGAAAGAAAAAACTTATACTCATTAGCTCAAAAATGTTGCTCAACCCGAACCGATAATTTTGGTAATCTGAGAAAGATAATTTTGGTATATTCAGAAAAGACTCAACCAAGTGTTCGAGTTTACAGGACAGACTACACTAGATGACCGCTTCCACGGTGGGGAGGCCGACCGAAGAAAAAAGGAGACACTGCTGCAATTGGACTGTAAAAGAAAATTTGTGTCTAGAGTGAAAGTATCATTTTTCTTGAAACGGAGGGAGTACATCGTTTTATTAGTTGCAAAGGAAAAGTAGTTGATGCACAAACCAATATATGGTTACATAAAGTTTATGTATCCTTGGTGATAGTTTGCATAATGGATATACAATTATTTTCGAAATTGTGCCTAAAATGATAAATGCCTCCAAATTTTTCTTAAAAACTCTAAATTTGATATTGTTGTTTGTACTCATTGAATAGATTTTTTTAAAACCTTTCCAACGAGATAAAATTTGTAAAATTCCAAGGCACGGATTTTTAGATATGTTATATTAAAGTTTGGTTACCAATAATACCCCTAAAAATAGGATACATAAGGATTTATATTACAATTTGGTTTTATATCTATTTGCCCTTCCTCTTTGGTTTATTTACGAAAATATCTAATACCTTACTGCCCTTCCTCTTTAGTTTATTTATGAAAATGTCTAACACGTATTTTCCCTTCCTTTTCGGCTTATTTACGAAAATGTTTAAAGGAAAAAAAGAAAAAATTGATTCAGATGGGCAATGTCGTCTTTTCATCGTTGAACCAAATCCAATCTTTTTGTGTTAAATTGGAAAAAATGTCACGCTTCACATTGACACAAAGTCACCATATATAGAGTTCTCCCTCGCTTCGCTCGGTCGGCCTAATAAATGGAGAGAGAAAACATAATAGTTGGAACAACTGTAATAGTCAACATAAGTCAATCTTGACAGAATAGTCAAATCAAGATTGACTGAGATGGAAACACTAATACACCCCCTCAAACTGATCAGGCAAACACACAACGGATCTTTGAAAAACACACACACACAAAATAGATAAAACTACTAAAGAACTACACTAAATCCATTGAAGAAGAAGCATCACCAGCGCACCAGCATCATAAACAGGAGAATTGGACCAAGTAACTGCAACAAGAGCATGGAAAACAAAGGATAACATAGACCCTTGGTAAAAAAAAGTTTGTAATCTGATCTTCACTGGCAATATGAAGGACTTGCAGAAAACCAGATTCCACCAACTCCCTCACAACATGATAGTGCAGCTCTATGTGCTTTGTCTTGGCATGAAATATAGGGTTAGATGCCAAAGAAATTGTACTTGTATTGTCACAGTAAATAAGATCATGAGTCTTCAAAGGAATATTCAGATTATTTAAGACATAAAATGCCCATTGTAACTTAGCAGCAACTGATGTGATTTTAATTGTTGTAGAAAAAGTGGTAATAAGATTCATTCAACTCGGACTTGTGAAGAATAATTTTTAGACTTAATTTAGAAAACTAGAAAAATCAAAATAATGTTTTGGTCAAGATTATAAAAAGCACTGAGACAAAGGATTCCACCAATCTCCAATTTTTATGTGATTTAATCTAATCAATATTCATGCAACTCTTTACGTTTAAAGTGATTCTAATATTTTTCAAAAGTAGATTTTTGGAATAACAAGTGTATTTCGAAAGCATAGGATATCAAAAACATAGGTCTAAGCATAATCTAGCAAGAGAAATCACAATTGTTTAAGAAAAATCATTCAATCAATTCTTAATCAAAGCAAATAATCATATAAGAAATTGCAAAAATTAATTAAATAGAAATTACCCACACAAATCTTGAAAAATTGGCTTCCTCCATCGCCTCAGCAAAGGGGTTTAGCTCCTCATATCAAAAACACGCTCAAAATAATAACGCATGGCTGAATAGGTGTTTTTATTGAAGAGAATGAACTGTAGTTACAGAAAGCCTTTTGCAAGGAAAATAGAAGTCGCTGAATATCTTAAGCAAGTACGTACGTAAACGATAAAAGGGTTTCGTAGTTGAATATACGATTGCTTCTGCGAAAGAGTCTGTAGGTCTAATGTTCTTCTTCTTCCTTTCTTCCCTGAAAGTGCAGAACGACTCTGCAACTTTCTGATCTTCTCTGCAGCCTCTCCCGTAGCTCTGTATTCACCCCAAAACTATCGACTCTTTCCAAGGTCTCAATAAGGATATATTTATAGCTAACAGGTCTCTCCAATCTTCGGAAATATTTAATTTCCATAAATTTATTTTCTTCCCTGCCAAGCTCCGGGAATCCCTGTTCTTTCTCTCCTACGCGGCTTGTGTTTGCTGTCAAACTCTTCTAAAGATAGGATTTAAATCTTTGGCATAGGTTCTCTCCATTCTATCCACGTACTTCCCAAAACAGAACCCAAAAAAAAATCCCGATATCTTTCACTTTCCCTGATTCACCCAGATATGCATGGAAACTTATTTTTATGCGTATCTAAATCCTTTACCATCCCTGTTTGACCTTACCAGGCCCAACCAATCATATCCAGCGATAAAATCCGACAAGAATCCACCAAACTCGATCCAACAAATTCATGCAGACGTGAACAAAATTTCCCGCAAAAATTATACTTCAAATGGTGAAGATGGGTGTCCCCCTAATCCAGTTCCGGTCTTCCAATAGAAGTTGCCCTGGAAATGGATGCCCCTTAGTAATTAGGTTATCCCTTATCCAAAGTGATGGAGTCCGCATAACACTCGTACCTTGGGTGCCTTTAGTAATTTTTCTGGGATGTTTTCAACACTTTTTCGGGGTTCATCCGGGGTATTTCTGGGGTGTCTCAAACATACTTCTGGGGTGCTTCTGGTACGTTATCTACGGAGGTTCAAATGCCACATTTTGAGCCAATTTCGCCGCAAAAGCTTATTTTTCCAAAAACACCCACAAATACATAAAATAACCAAATAAGTACAAAATCGAGGACTAACAATATATACAATTGAGATATATTAGACACATAAATGCGTCTGTCAAGCATTTGTATTCTGCCTCTGTAGAAGATTTGGAGGTTGTAGGTTGCTTCTTGGAAGACCAAGCAATGATAGAATAACCTAAATAAACCACATAACCAGAAGTAGACCCTCTAGTATCAGGGAAACCAGCCCAGTCAGAGTCTATAAAAGCCTTTAGACACTGCAAATCACAATCCCAATATTCCCCTTTAGATATTGAAGAATTTTCTTAACAAGAAGCATATGCAAGTCAGTTGGAGCATGCATAAGCTGGGAAACATAAGTAATAACAAAGCAAATGTCGGGTCTTTTTAACGTCTGATACTGAAAACTTCCCACTTGTATAGTCTTATATTCAATTGGATCAGTCAACAAGGTACCCTCATGAAAAGATACCTTTGGCAACTGGAGTAGAACAGGGTTTATATTTCAACATCTAAGCTTTACTTACCAAATAAATAATACTTCTTTTAAGATATAATTAATGTTAGAGCACTGCTCGGTCGAACTCGCAAGCATTGCTATCTCAAGCTTGTTTGTCAAGTTTAGTGATCAAAACTATAAGTCTTGATTTCTAGTCTACTTATAGTAATGCATCAGACTAGAATAGATTGTGTAGTTGAGTTTTAGACTTCACGGCGTTCATCAATTGAAGACGAAGAACTACTAAGGAGAGCTTGTGGAACTTCATCGACAAAAGGTATGTGGAGACTGAAACTCATCTATTACTCAGAAAGTCTTTTTCTACTCTATCTCCTTCCTGAGACAAAAGTCGATCGTATTACTATATAGTATTCGATTATACACATTTGATATTTCGAGCTGAGTTTAACTCGCTTACATATTTCTCGAAATATATGTTGGTAAGCTTTTGCTTCACCCAAGTTCATCATATAGTTAGTAATTACATTTGATGTAGACTCGGAATGTTTCGTATTGATTATTTCAATAACTTGAAAATCGCTTTAATGTTAATAGTTAGTGAAAACAACTATTGTCATCCTCTAAGAATGTTTCAATGATTGAAATAGAGTTTAGAACACTTAACCATAATTGGATTATAGACATAGTATGCGTACTTGCATATATGTTGATCCAAGACCGGTATAGCATGCATACCCGTATGCATACTGGGAAGGTAAGGTAAAGTCCGGGAGCCTTGGTATGCGTACCCGTACACGTACTGGCGAATTCAGTTGAAATCTGGGAACTTTTTTATGCGTACCCGTACGCTTACTAATTCAACTATAGTTTTGGATGTGTGATAATATGCGTACCCGTTCGCATACTGTCATACACAGTCCAAGTCCGTACACAGTCCAAGTCCGGCTACTTAATTATGCGTACCGGCCGTTCTTGAGTGGGTTAAGTTCAAGAATCGGTTTGTTCATGAACTAATACATTTATATAATAAGGAATGCAATCTTTTTCAAACAGTGGCTATAATGTTCATGACTTGATTCGAGTGAATCAAAATCGATTTTTCTTCAATTATGTCTTGTATACTTCTATGAGAATATAAACAATTGAACAACTCTATAACTAGTTTCATTTGAGTCATTTGAACTAGTTGTTGATAAATGAATATGGTTGATAAGAAAGTGTTTATATGGCTAACCTCGCTTAACTATTGTTGAGCCAACAAGGTGTACACGTTTCGGTACAGTTACAAGTATCTAAATGAAGGTACATTTCATTTGTGTGTAACAAGCTAAGACCATCAAACGATGGATAGATATTGCTTTGGTTTCAAGCAAACTTAGCTTGGCTCTTAGATCAGGTTTCATATAACGGTGAATATTGATTGCTTTGTTTCAAAGCTATCAAACCCTAATTTGAAAACTATATAAAGGAGAACTCTAGCAACTGGGAAACCTAATCCACACACCTCTTGTGTGATACTAGTTACGACTAGAGTCGATTCTCCTTTAACCTAAAGTTTTTCACGAAACCCTGTAGGTTAACGACTTGAAGACTTCATTGGGATTGTGAAGCCAGACCCAACTATTTTCTCTGTAGTTGCGTGTTCTGATCTTGTTGTTTTCTATCGTGATTGAGTACTATCTTCTCTAAGATTTGCTCGAGATTTAATCTACGATAGGAAAGATAAAAAGTAGTCACAAACATCTTCTTCTCATCGTTTGTGATCCCACAATATCTTGTTTCGCTACCATACGATTAAGATTATTGTTAGGTGATTGATATTTCTAGGATGTTCTTCAGGAATATAAGTCTGGTATATCAATTGGTTCCTGTTCACCTTGATTTATCAAAAGACGGAACAAAACTCATAGGTTTATCTGTGGGAGACATATTTATCTATACAATAGACTTTTCTGTGTGAGACAGATTGGTTTATCAAGTCTTCGACTTTTGGTCATAGCAACTCTTAGTTGTGGTTGAGATCAGCTAAGGGAATCAAGTGCGTAGAATCCAGCGTGGTTCTAGAGGCGTAAGGAACGCGACTGTACCTTGATCAGTGTGAGATTGGTTAGGGCTCAACTATATTAATTCCAGTCCGAAGTTAACTTGGAGTGGGCTAGTGTCTGTAGCATCTTAATACAGTGTGGTATTCAAATCTGGACTAGGTCCCGGGGGTTTTATGCATTTGCGGTTTCCTCATTAACAAAATTTCTGGTGTCTGTGTTATTTCTTTTCCGCATTATATTTGTTTATATAATTGAAATATCACAGGTTGTGCGTAAGATCAATCAATTAGATAATCCAACCTTTGGTTGTTGATATAAATTGATTGACACTTGAACATTGGTCTTTGGTATCGTTCAAGTTATTTCTTATATTCAATCGGGCTCGCAAATTCCTATTTGTTTGATTGCTGATTGAATTGAGAAATTGAGATACAACTCTTGATATACTTTTCTTCAGATTGAGTCTGACTGTCTAGTTGATTCTCTTGAAAGTATATTGGAGTTAGTCCATACAGATTGCTAAACGAAAAATTGGGTGTGGTTGTTAGACCCCTGCTTTTTCAATTAAGGTATCAGACTGTCTCGCAACTTCAATACCAAGAAAATAACTCAAAATTTAAAAATTAAAGCATGAACAAGCTTATCTATTAAGCAGGTAGAATTACCATTTAATAATGTATCATCAACATAAAGTAACAGAATAAGCATATCAGAACCTTGTTGTGAAACAAACATAAAAGAGTCACATTTGGATTTGAAGAAGCCAAAAGACATGAGAAAATAACTGAATCTATTAAACCATGACCTTGGGGCCTACGTCAGGCCATACAAACTCTTCTCTAAATGTCACACATAATAAGGATAATCAGGATGAATAAATCCTTGAGGTTGTGCCATGTACACATATTCATCTAAGTATCCATGCAAGAAAAACATGAGACACATCCAATTGTTTAACAGACCGATTTCGAGTAATTGCTAGAGTAAACACAATTTGTATCGTAGGAAACTTAACCACATGACTAAAAGTTTCATGAAAATCAACTTCATTTTACTTGATTATATCCTTGTGCTACCAGTCTAGAATTATATTTATCCACTGAGCCATCTGCTTTAAGTTTTACTTTATACACCCATTTACAGCCTAAAATGTTCATCCAAGGTTCTTGTGGAACATACTCCCATGTGTCATTATCAACAAGTGAGTGTACCTCATTTGTCATAGAAGTGACCCAATTAGGGATATCTGATGTTGTTTTGTAATTGTTAGGCTCATCAGTGTCAGTTAACAAAGAAGCAAAAGCAGTGGGAAGTGGTTAACAGAAATATGAGAAACATAGTCTGAGAAAGTTTTTGTTTTTGACACACCAGTTTCGTATCTAATGACAATAGTATTAGTGGGAGTAGGTGCAAGACAAGATGAAATTTCAGAAACAGGAGTAGAAGGTTCAGAAACACAACTTGAAGATGTATTTGATGGAGAAAATAGAAATGATTTTCATCAAAAACCACATGTCGAGATATATGAGTTCTTTTTGAAACATGATTACAACACTTATGACCCTTATGTAAGGGACTATGGCCAATAAAAATACACTTAACAAACTTAGGAGAAAGCTTATCAGGTCTTGAATGACCTAGAAAAGGATAACAAATATATCCAAATACTTTTAGAAGTGTATAATCTAGCAAAGCATCAAACAAGACTTCATAAGGAGACTTAAAACCCAAAACCTTACTAGGAGTCCTATTGATTAAGTAGGTAGCAGTGAGGCATGCTTCATAGCAAAATTTATTTGGACAAAATGAGTGAAAGATTAAGGTGTTACCCATTTCAGTAATGTTCTGATGGATGATTAAGATCGGGTGTGGGTGGAGTGTAACTGAAAAAATGTCAAATAAATAAAATTTACGGAATGGATACTCAGTTTCCGTGTAAAATGTCACGGATATTGAGTATCTGTTTCAATTGAAAATGGAATCTGAGTTTCCATAAAGTAAAAAAGCACACGAAAATTCTCTATGCTACAAAGCTCATCAGATGTGATCAACTTTGAAATGTAGCTATGGGATATTGCTACAATTAAGCTACACGGAAGACCATAGTTGGTTAAGCTACAATTAAGCGAAGAGGAATCCTTCACCATAGTGCTTGGCCTAACCAATTTAAGTAGATGAAAACATCTTGGTTATAGGAGTTGAGGGACCCAAACTAATAGTCTATTCATAAAAGGACAAAGCTCAGGTGTTAGAAACAACATGGTAGTTTCACCATATCTCGGAGTCGTCATATCACTTTTTTATTTTATTTTTGCAAAATTTTGTTTCTCTAAGCGATTTGGTGGAGTGATCTATGTCGTATGAGTCAAAAATAATTTCACTTTCTCACTCAACTAAATTTAAATGAAGTATGTGGTAAGAAAGAGTTCGTTCCCACAGGGAGGCTTTTGTTGTTATAAAATTTCAGTTTCTTAGTAACCAAGGGGGGATTTTTGTTTTAGCAAAGCAATAAAAATAATTGAAAGCAATAAAATATGAAAGTAATCAATAAGAGGAAGATATTGGTCACGGGATAGTATCATTCACAAACATGTATTTTCATCAATCAATGACTAGAATTGAAATTTTAATCTCTCATTTATTAAAAGTCCTAGGATATCTTGATCGCAAGAATATCCCGTTAATTTCCTGATTTCATCACAAACACATTAAAAGACGTACATGTGAATTCTACCTAGAAAGCAACCTAAAGTGTAAAAGCACAATTAAGTTTAACTCCCTAAGAGCAATAAGTTCTATGAAATAGACTAATCAATGCAAATGAACGTGTAAAAGCACTAATTCATTTTAACAAAGGTTATGATTCATATGCAATTATAGAGATGTATCACTACAAGGAATAATGGCACTATGCTACTTAGAATCAAGGATTAACAACGTTTACGTATTGAAAATCCTAATCTAGTTTTAGATATGAATGCAAATCGGATTGATTCAGGACTCAACCAAACAAGTATTCAAATCATATAACATTACAAGCAATGAATCATAAACAACAAAGTTGAGACAAAACTAATGCATTGAATCAAATAACATGTTTGATGAAATAACCTTTATCACATAACCAATATTGAGAGTTTAGCTACTCATAGCTTTTGAGTTCATCATAATCATAATTAATAATAAAATGAAGAAGATGAAAAATAAATTAAAGAAAACCCTAGTAGAATCGCCGCTCTCCTCCAAAACTCCAAGTAGAAAAATATGTGATCATGAAAGTTGTCGAGAACTTTTCCTTTTTATAGTTTTTCCTCTTTCCAAAACTAGGTCTTCAAAGCCCAAAGTCCAAGTGGTCCAACAAGCACATATGTGAGAAAAACCCATGTGAAAATATGTCCCAAAAGTAGTCGCCGGAGAACTGGTAACGTGCCGGAATTTGGCCGGAGAAATGTTCAGGTTACCGGCAAAGTCCACCCGGTCACCGGTCAAAGTCAGTCAACAGAGACAACTCGGACAGATTAACCGAGTCAAAGCATGAGTCAGAGTCTGAATCAATACCGAGTCAGCTAACTGACTCGGCTGAATAGGCTCTAGGTCAGAGTTGTTGCACAGCCTGAGCTATTTGCACAGGCCAGACTAATGTTGCGCCATAGTGTTGCATTACTATTGCTGCTCTGGACATGATGGTGCAACACTGGCACTGCTACAGCTTCAGCTAACCCTCTTCTTTCTGCAACTACTACTTCACTCTCACTGTCACAACCACTGCCATTTCAATCTCAGCTTCACAAGCACCAGCAAAGTATCTATCTCAGTCTTGTCCACCACCAAACAACTCCCACCTGCAATTGCACAACAGCAACAGCTCCATCATCACAACTTTAACCTGACCGCAGCCTCATAAACATCACCATTCAGACTCATGCCCTGTAACATCTTCTTGTTGTTTGGCACAGCCAGCAACTGTAGCTTCACCATTCCATCCAACACCTGTTACTCAGCTCAGATATACTTCAAAAGCTCCATTGCAACCACTCAGGTTCAACCCACGGCACAGCATCAAATGTTCTTCATTTTAATCTCAAAGCAGCACACACCTCTTGATCCATTGCCTTGCCTGCAATTCAGCTCAATCTTGCCTGCAAGTTTCTTCCATCACCAACATCAACTCAAGCCAAAACCACAAGCTCAGAACCCATTAGCTTCACCTGAGTTCATCCATCCACAAGACCCATTAAATCTGCAGTTCTGTCACAGACATTTCTCTCCAGCTGCATTCATTTTTAGCCATTGCATTCCAATCCTTCCCAGCTGCTCAGACTCCAGTTCTCCTCAAATCTCAGCAGCAATAACACAACTGCAACACAACTCCATTTCTTGCATCTTGAATTCAGCCTTCACTAACACAACCTGCTTATAACCCTAACATACATCTAAAAAGCAATCATCCATCAGCTTCACCACCATTTCAGTAGAGACCCCAACTCAATGCACAACACCTAGTGATTCTTGACAGAGGCCAACAAATCCAAGTCTAACAGCAGATCCACTTCAAACCCCTTCTTTACCAGATGCATCTCTGTCTCATCCCATCTTCGTTTTTGTGTTCTTCTTAAACCTTCAAATACCACCTTCCATTCTCAGTACCACTATCATTCTTCAATTCCTTCTTCCCTGCAATATCAGCTTCAGTAACATCTTGAACTACCAGCTCACCTGGAACCATGTCAAACTCCATCGGCTACACAAACTTCAGTAGCTTCCTTCATTGAACCACAAACACACAAAGACTGCTCAACTCAACACACCAACAGCTTCTTGTTTGCAGTCCAAACAATTCGAGAGAAACCCAAAACACAATTCTGAGCAAAACATTCACATGATCGAATTCAAGCAGAACCTTAGCTCCTTATTTTCTGATTCAAATCAATTTCTCCATCAAACTGCCACAGGTTCATCTCAAACCCCACACAGATATTCAGCTCTGCAAATACATGAACCCTAACTGCGTTTTAATTCTCAGCTTCATATCATTCCCATGACAATCAACAGATTGACATAGAACCCATCTCCTAATCCATCTCATAGACGGCACCAGCATCATCTTCTTCCTTTTCTGTACCAAGAACTCAACCCATCTCTCAGCAGATCACCATACTTCAGACATACGACCTTCAATTCTTCTCTGCAGTTCAACCCTTCATCTGAATCTCCATGGCCATCAACTCCATCGACCTCAAAAACCCAGTCTTCTCCATCTGATTCCTCACAAATTATCTCCACTGGCAGAACCATCACTCATTGAAATTTCTCCCACCAGCAGCAGCAGCCGCCATCATTATTTCTTCTCAACTTCAGGTACAATGATCGAGAGATGGACAAATCCTCTCAGTTTTAGGGTATGGTAGTAACCAGAATTGCTATAGGCACCATCAAATGATACATGCCACCAAATATCAGCCCATTACAACCCCTTATCCTTGGCTTGATTCCCATTAGCACTCGCCTATAAATGACGCTTTTGCCCTTC
This sequence comes from Papaver atlanticum, assembly GCA_023531105.1. Lineage (NCBI taxonomy): Eukaryota > Viridiplantae > Streptophyta > Magnoliopsida > Ranunculales > Papaveraceae > Papaver > Papaver atlanticum. The sequence continues at coordinate 109,090 of JAJJMB010012509.1, forward strand.
TTGCTCCATAAGCTTTGTTCTTCTTTTGCTCAAAATGACTCCAAAGTACCTAATAAACTCAAAAGCAAGCATAAGACAAATAATTTACAAGAAACTCGTAAAGAAAGCATAAACAATTGATATAAATGTAGGTGTTTTACAACACTTATCATGGGGCACTAGCATCGCCTTGATTTATGCTGGGATGAAGTAGAGTGATTGAGTTACTATAAAGAAAAGAAAGAGACCAGACCAATCAGACCAATTTGAATAAAAAAAAAATCGAAAACAGATTATTATTATTATTATTCAATTAACAAGTCAACCGTTGGGACCCTTGTATATACTAACTTAGTTGATCTAGAATTAAGATTATCGACCACTGGGACCCTTGTATATACCAGCTGTGTTGATATTAAAGTTCAGACAAGTATCTCAATCCATTAGGATTCATAGGATTCATCTTGGTGTTGACGATCAAACAGATATTCAAGGAAACACCGTTCACCTTAGTCAACATTTCAAACCATATATCTCTATATTCATCTTCTTAATCTATTCATGTAATTTGTTTGATTCCGGATATTGATGTCCATAGTGCGACTATCTGAGTAGAGTTTTGTCACTTAATTATATATGAATTTTAGTACGCTTGAGTGCAAACTCGTATACACCAATTGGATTCACAATCAGGGTACTTCCTCATGTAGTCAATGAGAGTATGCCAACTAAGGAGATTGTTTAGTGTCGTTCCTAGATTCTTCACTGGTAGCTAGGGTTTGGTTGTAAAGGTTTTGTGGGTACACCTATTGTAAACCCTCCTGAGACTTTTACTCGGCCACTAGGGCCACCTAGGGGTTCAAAGGCTTGTTGCACATGCTCAGTGTAATCGCAATACATATACGATAGTGAGTTAAGATTTTATTTTTTGGATTAGATTTGGTCAAAGACTAGCAAATAATAGCTCCATTCTATATATTGATAGTGCTCATTATTGTACTTATTATGGTGTTTTATGTGTGTGTAGGTATTGTTGGAGAAATAAATTTTTGCGGGAAAATTGGCCTGAAAAATGTTTTTTGCACCCCTGGGAGAAAATTATGAATGGCACTCATAGAAGTGTTAAAGGCACCCTTGGAGAAATGTTAAAGGCACACCAGATGTTGACACCCAAATTTCGCACCCTCCGTAAAAAATACTATTTTTCACGCTTCAGAACCGGATACAAAATACGGCTACAGAAATCCTAGTGTTGGCAGGATAGTGAAAAGCTAAAAAACAAGAAACACTATTCATTACCCACCAACACCCCACTCCATGTCACTTACCAACACATTACCCAAGGATGAAAATAAATTCATTATATTTCTCCACTTTTCTCATTGATTTTAAAACAATACCAAAAAGAAGGGGCAAATACCTTTTCAAAAGAAAAGAAAAAGTCTTTCTCCTTTCTCACCTAAAAATTCTCTTAACCACATCCGTAGCCAAAATGAGAAGGGAAATAAAAAGAAAAATAACATTTATTTGCCCAAGTCTTCCGCTACACACCCATTACTCCTTTGGTGCATTAATTTTCCATTTTAAATCCAAAAATAATATCAAAATCCCACCAAAATCTTCACTTTATTTCCATTTTGGTTTGTCCCCACTAAAGCCAAACTAAAAGGCTATAAATACAAAGAAGAAGGGGAAGAAGAAGAATCGAAAAAAAAACTCATGAACAACATTTTCTACTCAACAACCCATAGCATCTTCATTTAACCTGTTAAAGAACATATTCTCTTCGCACCATATTCACAATTTGAAAAGAAAAAAAAAAAAGCAAAGAGTGAACAACGAAGTGAGTAAGAGCGAGAGTAAACAATAGGAAGATTCTCATTCTTATTAATTACTATGTATCAATACTCGCATGTATGCATTAAACTATGGAACGTTCTTCGTCTTCAATATTATTCAAAGTTTGATTAGTTTTGTGTCTCAAAAGAATCCCAAAATATTAGTATTGTCTCTAAGTTTATAAAATATTAGCATTAAATTGCTGGCACTTTAATTACTTTTAACATACTCAACGGAAGAGAGAAATAACGGTAAGAATTCTTTCAAGCTGTTAATATCCTACCCCATGTATAATAATTTTTTATCCCTTTGGCAAATTATGTAGTCATGCGGGAACGGGATGATTTTCCATCTTGTAGTAACACCGCGACTACTATCGTTACATTAAAAATTGCGTTTAATTATTAAACGTCCAAGTGGGGTAAATGAAAGTGTGGGTATAAAGCGGAATTCCCTTCCACATTAGACCCATTTTCAAAAATAATAATTGATACATTGACCTCCATTTCTGTTGAGCTAATCTGCAGGTTAATTATTTAATTTCGAAATTTAACCCAAATTTCGAATTTGAACGCGGAGTTAATTTAGATCTAAATTATGGATCTATGGTTGAATATTCACCAAAATTATATTTTGCATCGATTTGTCCTCAAATCCTTCTAGATTACCGAATTAAATTTGGTGTTAAATCAATTCAAAATTTAGAATTGGCCATAAATTCCTTGCTATCACACCAGGAACAACTCTAAAAATTCCAGTACTTAAGTCTATCATCGACCTAGACTTTAGATGATCTTTATCATGTATAGGATTGCCCTACATCCTTTACCAACATGATTAATTTAGAGTCAAACTAGACTCTTAAAAAATATAGGAGTTGGTCAAGCCCCCTAGACACCTAAAATAATAAAATTTGACATAAACTCTTAATCTCTAAATCCATAGTTAAAGCTTCGCCCAGCTTATAATTATGTCTATATTCTAAATAGATCATGCATAAAAATCTATTCTCAATTTCCAGTAAATAAGCTGAAGAAGATTAGACTAAGCAGAACAGTTGCAGAAACCATCGTTTCTTCAACAACATAAGAGATTTGTCGTTGTTCAACATTACTTGCTATAAGATTTTTGTAACTAAAAGTATTCTTTTCCAGTAGTTCATTTGTAACACTCGTATCTGTAACACTCATACAACATTGTAGATTCCTTGTTTCATATTATTTATTGAGTGTGTTTTCAACATGAGGAGCTAAACCCTAACACCGAGATGACGGATGAAGCCATAATTCACGCGTATGGTAATTATATTTAAAAAAAATATGACTTTTTGCATTATTTTTTAATCGATTTATGATTTTTATTGAGTGGTTGTGATTTTAATTGAAGGGCCATGCTTAGTGTTAGACCACTGCTTGGTTGAACTCGTAAGCGTTGTTATCTCAAGCTTGTTTGTAAGGTTTAGTTGATCAAAACTATATACTTGATTTCTAGTCTCCTTATAGCTATGTCTCAGATTAGGATAGAAGTGTGTAGTTGAGCTTTAGACTTCATGGCGTTCACCAATTGAAGAAGAATATCTACTGAAGAGCTTGGAGGAACTTCAACAACAAAAGGTATGTGCAGACTAAAAATTATCTATCACTCAGAAGTCTATTATATTTTATCTTCTATTGAGACTAAGTCGTATAGCTATATAGACTTTTATATTATACACATTTGATATTTCGAGCCGAGTTTATCTCGCTTATCTATTTCTCGAAATATGTGTTGGAAGATTTTAGCTTTATCTAAGTTCATCGTATACTTGACGAGTTTAGTTGGAGACAATTTATTTGTTGAAAACTAAATATTAAGTCAAAGATGATCATGTGAAAATTACCTTGAACATCTTACATGATTTGTGTGAGACAATCATTTGATGTCAACTTGGGAAGTTTCGTATTGATCGATTAATCACTTGAAAATTACTTGAAGCTAGTGGTATGTGTAAGATTACCATTGTTATCTTCTAAGGATGTTTCAATGATTAAATGAGAGCTTTAGAACGACTACCATGTCTGGATATATTACAGGTTGTATACTTTGTATGCAAACTGTGTAAGTCTAGTTCAGGTCCGGAACTATTGTTTGCGAACTGGTTAATTTACATGTAAAGGTCCGGAACTATTGTTCGCGTACCTTGTTTACGAACGGACTAGACAAGGCTAGGTCCGGAACTGTTGTTCGCATACCTTGTTTGCGAACGGCTGGACAAGGAAAAGTCCGGAACTCTTGTTTGTGTACTCAGTTTGCGAACAAAGTGGTCAAGTTCTAAAATCGGTAAAGTGTGACTTTCATACTCATGAACTCAGGTTCGTTTGCGAACTAAAGTCCCTGGAACTTTAATGTATTAAGGTATATGAACTAGTTTTACAAAACGTGGCATTATGTTCATGAATTGGTTCTTGTATAAGTACTTTGTACAATTATTTGTTTCAAATGGTTCATATATATATTTATATGGAATGATGAACATTTGAACAACTCTCTTGAAACACATTTAGATTCATTTGATTATCTATCATGATTGATTGATCATCATATTTGATCTAGAAGTGTTAGATGAATATGGCTAAGTTATAAGAGTTAATATGGCTAACTTCGGTTAATTATTATTGAGCCAACAAGGTATACATGTTTGGGTACGGTTCATCCATATCTAAATATAGGTATATTTCATTTGTGTATATCAAGCCAATACCATCTAACGGTGGAGATTGATTGGTTAGTTTCTAAGCAGACTTAGCTTGAATCTTAAATCAGGAGTTCATCTAGCGGTGAATATTGAATGCTTTGTTACGAAGCTATCTTAGCTTTAATTGTAAGCAACCCTGATTTGAAAGACTATATAAGGGAGAACTCTAGTGGGAAACCTAATCCCGACACTTGTGTCCTAGTTGCAAACTAGAGTCGATTCTCCTTTAACCTAGGTTTTCCAAAACCATTAATAGGTCAACGACTTGAAGACTTCATTTGGGATTCGTGAAGCCAGATCCAACTATTTTCTCTGTAGTTACGTATTTTGATCTTAGTTGTTCTATCATATTGAGTTTTATCTTCTCTAAGTTTAACTCGAGATTTATCTCCGATAGGTAAGATATAAAAAGTAATCACAACAGTTCTTCGTCTCAGACTCTTGTGATTCCGCAATAACTTTTTCTATTAATCAGTTGGGTTATCGTGAGGTGACTGACACTACACCAAATTCTGGGATTGGAAACAGAATAAAGCCGTTACGAATCGGGGTTGTAACGGCCATTGCCTGTTTTAAAAGTGGGTATTACAATTTTTTTCGTAACGGCAATGCAACCGTTACGAATTTGGGGTTGTAACGGCGTTAGTAATAGAGGAGAGTCGTTACGAATTGACACGTGATAATAGCTGAGAGCCGTTACGAAATTTTTGTAACTACAGGGTCGAACCTGTTACTACGTGGCACATTAGTAACATGCCCGAGCCGTTACTACGTGGCAAGTTGAAACAGCTTCGAGCCGTTACGAATTTTTTTGTAACCGTAAGAAAATTACTGCCAGTCAACCTTGACTTGGTCAAAATTGGTCATTCTGCCGAAAATTAAGCTGGAATTCTAAATTCAATACCCTGCATACACCTTTCAATACATTCATCATCCACACTCGACAATAATTTCTTCAATCTATTCATATCACATTCATTCAATTCATATCAGATTCATATAACAAAATAACTGAAATTTATCCAAGTACCAAACCTTTTTTTTTTTGTGAAGTATCAAATTTCTAAGGGAATACATGGAAACCTACTAAGTTCCAAATTTCTAAGGGAACACATAGAAACTTACCAACTGCCTACAAAACTTACAAAACTTGAATACATGGAACTTACAAAACTTGAAGCTATTTTGTTCTCCACCCTTTCTGATCAAATAAAGCATCATTCAAATAACCTGCGAACATAAAAAAATATATATATACTTAGATGTTGGAAGTAAGCAATAGAGTAAGTTATCCCATATGAAAAGGGAGAAGTTATGAAGTTATTGCTGCAGGGAAGTAAGAAAACTGGAGCAGACAACTTACCACAACTAAGATTTATATCATTTGCAGGCTTGCAGCATGATGGTGTCAATGTACATAATCAAGTACCACAGCTTCAACTGCAACCAGTTACAACACCATCTTATAAGCAAAGAAACATCTGCAATAACCTGCGAACACAAAATTTCTGTATAGTAAGCAACACAACAAGTTATGAATTTATCCTTGCAGGCTTGCAGCATAATGATGTCGATTTCCAGCAAACTTATTACACAAAACAGAAAAAGTCTTCAAAGACAAAGACGGCCAATGTCTAACAAGTTTCTTACAAAAACTGGACCGCGGCCGTGTTTGCCATTGGAGACATCAATCTACATAATCAAGTATTACAGCTTCAACTGTAACTGCAAGCAACACATGTATAACATCTTCAACAATAATTCAAATTCCAAATCATTAACAACACTCCTAGTGATTCATTGCTTTGTTAATTTGCAGGTCAAGAGTTTTAATAGATTCACTCCTAGTCATTCATTTATATTCTGGCAGTATAGAATATGAAATTAGGAAAGGCAAAGATAGTTAACTAGTTAACTGCAACTAGGTAAGATGAAGCTTCATAAGTTGGCACTATCTTTGTATTTCATGTAGATTATGCCAGGAAATCAATGCAATTGGTCCTGCAACAAACCAAAGTCCATAAGCTCTCTCACCAAGGTAATACAATTGTAAGAAATAAAAAATCTAGCAAGTATACAAATGAAGTACTAACCATGACCACCAGGTAATCTAGCAGGTATACAAGTTGATGCCAACCCCACTGTAGTTCACTTCCAAAGATAACGCCACCAATTTAAATTGCTCCAGGAAATAAGCAAGCTAAGGTACTGATAATGTCTTTGCAAAAGCCTGTCACACTAACAAAATTTAACACAATGACATGAGGAACCTCTGAATTCTTTATTTCCATCCCACAATTTGAAGCATTTTCTGTATTTAAAGTTGATGAACGTTTAACCCATCTATTTTACTGGAGCATCAACATAATATTTAAAGCTACCATAAGAGAAGCTGAAAACTGTGACTAACCTTGCTTTACATAGTCGGACAATCCAAAATCAATTGCTTTTAAGGGCAAAGTGTCATCTTCTGTACTAAACAGAAAATTTTGCAAGCACAAGTATAGTAAAAATCAAAATAAGGATAAATAGTATAGTGAGATGATCCAATCAAAAAGTAAGAACAATAAATGACGTTAATCAGTTATAACTTAACATGTGTTGGACACATATTTATGGTATTGCCACGCCACTTCCCTTTCCTTCACTATATTATCTTAAGACAATGACTCACGAACACATTGAGACCATTTGTTAACCTTGGATGCCATGCCAAGCTTAGTATAGGCGAACTAGTCATAAAATCAGAACCACTTGAAAGAGAGTGAAACGATCAGTAGGGGACTAAACTCCTGAGAGAATGTTTTCAATGATAAATATCCCCGGAGGTTAAATATGGCCAGGAACAAAGAACTATACTATGCAAATCTCATGCTCGAATATAAAGAATGGGGGAACTACCTCTGGTTTGAGGTCACGGTGAACCACACCTTGGAGATGACAGAAGGAAAAACATTAAGAATATGAACCATGACAGCCTTGGCATATTATTCTGAATACTTCCCACGCCTATTAAAATGACCAGAAAGATGCCAGTTACTAAAGACAATTTTTTTGCAACTAGTGCCAATGAATAACAAGCCAAGTACCTGGACAGTATCTTATCCAAGAGTTCTCCTCCTTAGTATAACCTGAAGAACAACAGAGTCGAAACATCAAATACGTTACAATATAACTGAGAATATACTGTCTAGAACATCGTAAATACAAAGTTTTTCATTGCATAAATCCAGAAAAGTAATCCCATAAATTGAATAAAACAGACTAAATTAAATTGGTCCAAATGTTTAGCCTTTCTGACACTCTTTAAGCATTTAACACACCTAAACTTAACAGATTCATTACAACAAATCCCCACCAAGTTTCAATCAACCCCAAGCAAAGGCTAACGGTTGCAGATTTAACATAAAGAAAAATTTAAAATGTTAAGGCAATAGTATTACCTCCCCGCTTGTCCCGCAGGTAGTAATCTACTGTCATCAACTACAAGACCTTTGAATTTAATTGAAAACTTTTGCCTTCACAGAATTTCTCCCTCTGTCACCAACAAAAAGAACAGAAACACAAGAAAGGCTAAGCTATATCAATATAGATCAAATTACAAAGCACACAACCCCTGACAAAATGACAAACTTTCTTTAGCAAACCACGGAGAAAATGTTCAGCTGCACTAAACTTTGTTACTCATACAATTCTCATACTAAGGTTTTGCAAGTTAATCTTCATTATAATCAATATCCAGTACTACACAAACATATAAGCCCTGTTAAAAAGAACAAATTTACTTCAGTATCCCATTTCATAACCAATTATCAGATCCTGAAATTGATCCAACAGCAGCTCCTCTAAAAAATCCACTTTTAATTTTTACCATGACACTTAAGAATGACCCAACTGCACTCAATAGAAAACATAATTGCTCATCAAAATGCAAACAATTCAGAAATCAATGAAAAATAACTAAACATGGGACATCCAATCAGTTAGTTATGATGATGAACACTTACACGGTTCCAACTTTGACCAGTTCTTCAAAGTTCTAATTTTGATGAGCAACACAAACCCTAAAATCAGTTCATATTTCCAAACCCTAAAATAAAAATTAACATAAAACCCTAAAAATCAGTTCATATGTTCAAACTTATACCTTCTAAGTTAGAAATTCTTCAATGTTCTTCAGTTCTTCAAACCCTAACATGAAATGAGTAAAAACAAATCAAATTAGATTTGATGGAAGAAGATTAACAAATCGAAACTAAGATGAAACAAATCTTATTAGATTCACGGATTAACAAAATCCTATTAGAAACAAATCGAAACCTTAAAAAACAGACGAAGAAAAGCATAGAAACCCTAAAAATCGAAAAACTTATTGAAGAGATCGATGAACACTTACACAGATTGATGATTAAAGAGATTTTTGCGAGATTTCTGTGATGATTTCATCGAATCATTGGTTGAGAGGAAGAGAAGGGAGGTAGGAGCAGAAGAGAAAAAAAAATGAAAATGAAAACTCGATCTCGATTTCACTAGGGTATATCCTCAAACTCACGCATGGGAGGAAATATCCTCAAGTATTATAATCTTGGGTGGAAACACAATAACACGCATGTGAATGACACACACACCAAGTCCAAGTGTTACGACCCAAGTGTGACCAAGCGTGTGATTGGCACGACTAAAAAATAATCGTATCGGCAGCGCTCTGTTACGAAATTTTGAAAGATTCGTAACGGCTTCTTCCTGTTACAACATTTTTGTAACAGCCATTTGTAACGGGAAATTCGTAACGGCCAGTAAGCCATTACGAATTTTAGTTACTAATCCCAGAATTTGGTGTAGTGTGATATTTCTAGGCTGTTATTCGGGAGTATAAGTCCGGGGTATTAGTTGAGTTTCCTGTTCACCTTGATTTATCTAAAGACGGAAACAACAACAAAAATAGACTTATATGTGGGAGACAGATTTGTTTATAAGTCTTCGACTTTGGGTCGTAGCAACTCTTAGTTGTGGGTGAGATCAGCTAAGGGAATCAAGTGCGTAGAGTCCTGCTGGGATTCAAGAGGCGTAAGGAACGCAATTGTACCATAATCAGTGTGAGACTTGGTTAGGGCTCAACTACATTCCAGTCCGAAGTTAACTTGTAGTAGGCTAGAGTCTGTAGCGACTTAATGCAGTGTGGTGTTCAAAGATGGACTAGGTCCCGGGGTTTTTCTGCATTTGCGGTTTCCTCGTTAACAAAATTTCTGGTGTCTGTGTTATTTCTTGTCCGCATTATATTTGTTTATATAATTGAAATATCACAGGTTGTGCGTAGTTCAATCACAGTTGATAAATCTGACCTTGTTTGTTGGATAGAACTTGATTGATACTTGGGCATTAGTATTTGGTGCCGTCCAAGTTATTCTCACATTAATCAGGCTCACGGATTTCTATCATTCGATTTGATGATTGTATTGAGAAAGAGGTAAAGCTTTTTGATATATTTCTTGATTGAGTCTCGCTTTTAAGTTGGTTCTCTCAGAATTATTTTAGATTTTAGTTCATACAGATTTCCGAACGAAATATTGGGTGTGGTTGTTATACCCCCGCGTTTTCAATTGCTATCAGAGCAGGCAAACACGATAAACCTGATAAGTTTGTGTTTGTTTGATCCTAAAAGTTGTCCTGATGGGAAATCACTTTGGGAAACTTGTTTTGTGCATCTGTGACGCACACCATAAATCCTTAAAGGTTGTTCAGAGTTTATTTTCTACAAGACTCTAGTCTCTCAAGATAATCTCAAGTCGTCCAAGACATTAAAAATCTTAACTGATGGAAAATAATCTAAAGGAAAAGGAAAAGGTTCCTCTAAGAAAAGTCGTTGCAGGAAATGTGTGGACAAAATCTCAAGGATATGGAACCTCACTAGATTGCTACTCATTCTATTTGAGGAATACTATCATGATGGATCTATTGACAAAGATCTACTTACAGCTTTTGAAGATGCTTTTAAATTCTTAGAGCGACTTAATTCGATTAAGGAAAAATTTTGTCATGGTGTTAGTTCTGATTCTATCAAGTCACGTATTCATGATGTGCAGTCTGGTCGTGTTAACAGCTCATGTAAAGTCGATAAAAAGATTTTTGTAAAGTGTGTTGCAAATTCCAAATATCGGAAAATTCCACCCCTTAATCGTAAGAAAGAGGAGTCAAAAAGATTAATTAACCATGAGTATCATCATTACTATGATTATATCTCTGGTACATATCACAAATATCAACCTGAGATGGTGCGTGAGAGTTTCATGGCCATCTAGCCTCTTGGTAACAAGATTAGGCTCCACCCCATCTGTATATAGCTTGAGATGGGGCAAGTAACAGATTGATTAGTCTTGTGTTTTGTATTAATTTGGGTTAATTGTTTTTCTTTTAGCTGCGTGAAAACTTCTTAGCGGAATGCTACTGATGTTTAATATATCCAACTTGTTGAGGAAACTCCAATTGTTAATACCATCATGGCAGGTTATTTTCTGATTACCTGGATCCAAATAATGTATGAAGAATTTTTTTCTTCTACTATTTATTATTGTGACTAAGGGAGAATTTTTTTTCTCGTGCTCTGAATTTTTTTCATTGAGCTAAGAACAAGTATATTTTCATACCTTCACAGTGTGTGATCATCATGGTACTGGATTTTACCGTGATATTTCAGTTATCATATAAGTTAAGTTGAGCATTCTTCTTAATCTCCAGTCTCGTTCTCGAATGGGTACGTGATATCATCTAGACTTTCTTTTGGAATTGTTCTAAATAAGGAATTTTACTTCTCATGGGTCACGGTTTCGGTACGGGTACAAGCCTAATAAGGAAGTTATAAAGGTTACGGTTCGCGCACCCTTCTTCTTTCTTCATCGTTCGCGATCGTGAACAAGTTGTGTTTAGGGTTTCCGTACCATCTCCATTAAACTAAAATTGGAGGTCTAAGAAGTGAAAGGTTTGTTATCATCTACAAAGGATCTCATCAAGTAAGATTCCCTTCTTTTTATCTCTCTCAATTTTCCTTCTTTTGGGTTTACATGAGGAGATTCAATAGTGTTGGTGAAAATTCAAAAAGGATGTCTAAGAACCTTGCTTCATCCACTCTTATGACTAAGAGTATACCAATTTACCAAGACTCTATTAGAATTGTATTCATCAATGATTCTAGTAGTAAGACCTTTGAAAAGATTTCTTCTAGTGAATTCATCCTAGAAAAGAAATTGGTAAAGGAAAGTGGTCATAAAGAAGATTTAGTGTGTTTTGAGAAGTATAATCTCGGTAATATCTTCAATGGTCTTGGTGAAGGATTTGACACTCTTACAAGAATCTTTTATGCTAACATCCATGATGTTAATTGATGTGATTTCAACTTTGTTGTAGTAAAAGGTTCGTTGAGACTTGTGAAGATTCGAGTTTTTAAATTTAATAAAAATATACAATAATATTACAAATGGTGCAAGAGGTACTGGAACTAAGGATTCGGCCAATCTTCATAACATAAGGTTCAATTATTTATTCTCAACAATTTTAGCTCAAGAAATGTAAACATGGACTCTTATTTTTGCCAAGGTAGATTCTAAAAACATTAGTTATAAATCGTAAGCATGGGACATCAAGCATCTAAGCAAACATGACCCATCTAATAAAATAATAACTAATTAATCAAAATCATATTTCAATTAATATTAGTGCAAAAGTCATAAAAAGAATAAAATAAATTTACCCATGTATGAAGTTCGGCCTCCTCCGTCGTCCCAGTGTTGGGGTTTAGCTCCTCATATTATAGACACTCTCAAAATATTTTTTATTTGCTAAAAAATTGTATACAATGATGAAAACGGAGAAAATAGTGAAAAACAGTAATTTGCGACGCACAAAAATCGTCACAAAATGAACGATACAAGAGAAGTGTTGTAGACTCTGTTCCGCGGCCGCTGGAAAGGAGTTGGGAACTGTCGCATTTAAGCGACAGTTTTCAACGATTTTCCTTTACAGGCTTTTGTTCTTCGTGTTCTTCAGTTCTGTAGCAGCAGCAGCAGAACCCGAGTTTCTGCAACTCGTGATTTCTTCTTCTCTGGCTCTCCTAAGCTCCCCAAACTCTCGACACCCCTTCTATGTGATCCTAGGAACCTATTTATACATCATTTCGACATTGAATCTCCTCCATTAACTACAAATAATCTTCTTTTACTCGGGTATTTTTTTTTTCCATTTTTATCATTGATTTTGATTTTCACGCATCTGAAGTTGTATTTCTTTCCTTTTATACCTTCTTCACGCTCCAGGATATCAATTAAGTCTTCCAAGCATGTGCAGTACACGTTTAAATTTCTCACAACTCGTGCAAGCTCATGTTTTTCCTCCAACTCTCTGTTTGGATTAAACCAAGTTATCCAGCCAAATTTGATCGATAAAATCACCCATACTAGCTTTCTATAGTCATATCCCGTTACCCACTAAGTTTAAGGGATTGAATCTCACTAAATCACGTCCAAACATCCGATCGAAATTCTGCCAGTGAAGAGAAAAGTTTTCCCGCCAAAATTCATTTTTTTGAATTTGAGAAGAAGATGTCCTCCCCCTAATCCTGCACGGGTGTCCCTTTAGCATTTGTCTTATGGGGTGCAAATAGTAATTTTTGGGCGTAGATAGTAATTTTTCCGGGGTTCCTCCGACACATTTTTGGGGTGCTTCCAGTGCATTTCTGGGGTGCCTTTAGTACTCTATCCTGGGGTGTAAAACACCACTTTTCGAGCCAATTTTGCCGCAAGAGCTTATTCCCTAGAAAAGACTTAAAACAACTTTATTAGAAATAAAATGAGTCCTAGATAATGTAGTTATGGGTGAAAATGCGTCACACTTACGTGCTTATCATTAATCTTGAAATTTTGGAATTCAAGACTATGATAAATAGGAAAAAGATTCTTGTTGATAGAGAGTTGATCTCAAAGATAACCAAAATTCCTTTGGGTAATTTTTGTCTTCCTAGTCCAAGAGGAGAAAAGCCATCATGTGAAACCATTTCTTATGGTCTTTGCAGCAAGAAGTTTGATTGGATATAAGGGAAATTTCCTACCCAAGATCTTAGTATTGCTTTGGGGATCTTCAAAAAACTTGGCATTTTTAATCTATGTCCCTCCACGATCGAGAACTCTCGGTGGAGTCGTGAATTTACGGAGTTGGTCTATTTCCTTGAAATGGGTGCTTAAGGTCTTGATATTTGTGGATTTATCATTCTTCAAATGATCTCAATGACGTTATCCAACAAGAAGTTAGGCTTCCATGCTTAATTGGTCAAATATGTGGTAAACATTTCATTGCTCCCATTGGAAACTCTATTGGAACTCCCAAATTGGTTCGTCCAAGTATTATCAAACGTATGAAGATGAATTTCTACAAAATAAAAAGATGTGATACTCTTGACGGTTCTTGTGATCATACCACCTTGGGTCTTCTTCAATAAATTCACAAGGGTGTGTGTAAGATCAACTCCAAGGTAAAATGTGTGCAAGAACAATTATGTATGATTGCAACAAAATTTCTCGAAATCGAGGAAGAAATGATAAGGTTCAAGCCTCTTGGATGGATTCCGATGATGATGAAGATGATGCTTAGCTTGCTTGTTTCTTATCATTCTATTGTCTAGGAAATTTCTTACGAGAATTTGTTCTTGTGTTTAAGAAGGATAACTAGGGTTTGGTATAGCAAATATTGTGATTACACATAGCTATTTCCAACGATTTTCATCTTGCAATGTTTTTAGATTTATTTATTTAAATTCTAAGTTATTTGGAAGATGATCTTGCAATATTTAATCTTATTGGTTTTATATATTGCAAATGTCCTATGAGATATATATATGTGTTTACGTTCGTGAACTGTGTTTATCTCATATATGCTCAAAAGTTCAGTCTATTATGTCTTTATGCAAATATTGATGAAAAATAGAATGAACTCGTTGAGAAAATTCCGCAGTACTGATATTTTCTTGATCCAATATTATGTGAAAGTACTGTATGGCTCCGTAAGTTTTCTTATGTTGAGTGATTTCCAGCTAAATTAATCAATAAGAGCTTCTTGTGGTTAATTTATTCGAGTTTACTGGATACAAATCCATGTGATTTGTCAACGTCCAAAGAAATCCTTCTTTTCTCGTAAAAGCAAGGTCGCTCATGTTGTTCTCTTAGGAATGACATCAAATAGGGGAGAGTTCTTAAATGAACTTGTGCTTAATTGCCATATCTTTGTGGGGAGAGCGATTGTGGAATTTTGAAGGAGTTAATTAATTTGTATCTTTATAAACTCCTTGGTGAATACACTAAGTTTCGACTATGTGAAATCACCAAAACAAAGTTGATATGTTCTCTTTTAGTCATGCATTATCTTTTGAGAATTCATTATGATCTCATAGTTTTCGTACCTTAGCCAATTTACATTGACAAAAAGGGGGAGAATTATTTGGTAGTTCACACTACATACACATGGTTTACGGATCATTATGTAAGGGGGAGTGGTTTTCTTTATAAGATGGAAGTATTGACTAAGGGGGAGTGATACATATCGCCATAGTATTATTTCAAAGTTATGATGCAATTGGACTTTGATTATATATAATAATACTATGAAACTGTATAACAATGTTTGAGAACTTTCGTTTTCATATTGTTATGGCTACGGATTCTCAACAACAATGATGCTGAGTTGAACACATTCAAAATCGATGGAGAACTTAAAGTAACGAAGAATTCAAGGAAGTTGAAGAGCCAAGGAAATCAAGCATGATGGATGAGAAGCTACAAAGTTTATTTATTTTGTAATTCATATGTATTGATAGTTTTGTCACTAAAATTGACAAAGGGGGAGATTGTTAGAGCACTTCTCGGTTGAACTCGCAAGCGTTGCTATCTCAAGCTTGTTTGTCAAGTTTAGTTGACAAAAACTATATACTTAATTTCTAGTCTACTTATAGCTATGTCTCGGATTAGGATAGAAGTGTGTAGTTAAGCTTTAGACTTCACGACGTTCACCAATTGAAGAAGAAGATCTACTGAAGAGCTTGGAGGAACTTCATCAACAAAAGGTATGTGGAGACTAAAAATTATCTATCACTCAGAAGTCTATTATATTCTAGCTTCTAATGAGACTAAGTCGTATAGCTATATAGACTTTTACAATATACGCAACAGACTAAGCCTGTCCATAATCACGAACACAATTCAGGCCTTAAATAAATCCCATTTACCATTTAGCTTCTCAGTTACAAAGAACTGACATCCCACATTCAAACCAATTCCTAGCCATTGCCATTTATACACACCCAACCATTGACAAAGACCCCACTGGTGTGTTGTTCTCTTTATGTGTGCAACTATAATCTTGAGCCAACCAATCCCACTTGGAGATCGATTATGTTTCCTTTTAACTTCAAATAACCTCAACCAGCCATCCTATCAAACCACTATGTTCCTGGAACCATGGCCAGCAGCTGCACAAGATTTGAGTATTATGATGATTTTTGCTGCCAACCTCTGCTACATATTCCAACCGGACACCATAACTAAAACCACAAACTATTATTGTCCAACCATCCCAGCCAAGCACTCTTCTCCCCATCTGAATATAAAAAGTAATCACAACAGTTCTTCGTCTCAGACTCTTGTGATTCCATAATAACTTTTTCTGTTAATCAGTTGGGTTATTGTGAGGTGACTGATATTTCTAGGCTGCTCTTCGGGAGTATAAGTCTGGGGTATTAGTTGAGTTTCCTTCTCACCTTGATTTATCTAAAGACGGAAACAACAACCAAAATAGATTTATCTGTAGGAGACATATCTGTTTATAAGTCTTTGACTTTGGGTCGTAGCAACTCTTAGTTGTGGGTGAGATCATATAAGGGAATCAATTGCGTACAGTCCTGCTGGGATTCAAGAGGCGTAAGGAACGCGACTGTACCTTAATCGGTGTGAGACTTGGTTAGGCCTCAACTACATTCCAGTCCGAAGTTAACTTGTAGTAGGCTAGAGTCTGTAGCGGCTTAATGCAGTGTGGTGTTTAAAGCTGGACTAGGTCCAGTGGTTTTGCATTTGCGGTTTCCTCGTTAACAAAATTTCCGGTGTCTGTGTTATTTCTTTTCGGCATTATATTTGTTTATATAATTAAAATATCACAGGTTGTGCGTAGTTCAATCACAGTTGATAAATCCGACCTTGTTTGTTGGATAGAACTTGATTGACACTTGGGCATTGGTCTTTGGTACCGTCCAAGTTATTCTCACATCAATCAGGCTCACGAATTTCTATATGTTCGATTTGCTGATTGTATTGAGAAAGAGGTAAAGCTATTTGATATATTTCTTGATTGAGTCTCGCTTTTAAGTTGGTGCTCTCTGAATTATATTAGAGTTTAGTCCGTGTGGTTGTTATACCCCCGTGTTTTCACTTAGTTTAAGATTTTTGATGTCCCATGCTTTTGATTTACAGTCATTAGCTTTGAAAATTTACCTTGGAAAAAATATATAGTTAATATTTTATTATTATTTGAGCTATAATTGTCTAGAATAAACATATCAATCGCATGAATGAGTTTTATGGTGGAATCATGAGTCCCAGTCTCCCGTAATACTGTTATCATCTTCTACATATTTTCTAGTTTAATTAGAATTAGGTCTAAAATTGAATCTTCACAAGTCTGAGTAGAACGAACTTTTATTACTAGTTTCTACAACAAATTAAAAAAAAAATACCATAATGCTATGATATCCAAAATCTTGCTGCAAGAAGAACTCTCATTTTTTTCCCCGTAAATCACCACAAGATCTTTTACATTTTTGTTTTGTTTTTTTTGAAGCACCACAAGACCTTTTACAATAATTGGACAATTTTTTTTTTCTCACCTTTTAAATGATGACTTGCGTTTTATAGATCATTCTTTTTTCCTTTTTTGAAGAAGATTATTTCCTTTTGAAGCATATTATTAGGCCACTAGAGAAACCCCTGAAACATGTATGTCCCTCATAGTAAGTAAAATGATGCCAGTCTTACCGCAGAGAAATGAGTCTAGCATGTCAGTTTATTTCCACAACCCTACGGACGATCATGTGAGTCTAGCACTCTAAAAACTTTGCAAATATTAGGGGTTTTGAGAAAAAAATGTACCTCCCCGTTCGTTATTCGATATGATTTTTCTTTTATCAAATAAAGACATTTTTCCTAGATAACTTTTTCTTTATCCAAGCTCATTTGTAATCGTTGATGTAACCTTTTTATTATATAGTTTCACTGTAATAGTATCCAGAAAAACCACGACCAAACGACAACCAGTATAATGTATACTAGGGGCGGAGCCAGCTTAGAGCGTGGGTTTGCAGTTGCATACCCAGCTGGTTCCGAAGCCCATTGCAGGTATTTTGCCATTTTGTTGTTGTAAAATGAGTTGTCTAGCTAATTTTGCATCATATTCCACCTGTGACACGAGTAAGCATAAATTGCACCACACTTCTTATAAACCTGGCTCCATCCCTGGTGTATTTTGAACCAATAATGCTCCCAAACAAAACATCATCTGATATAACAACACTCGGAAAGGATGCTTTACACCCCATGCTAGGTAATCCCAAGTTATGTCCCAAGATAACGGAGTAGCAGACCTTCTAGCTAAAGATATGCAAGTTAAGTAAAAGCAAAAAGTGATTCTTATCCCCCAACTTATCCCCAAATTCGTCCATCACCTCACATAACACACACAAATGACCCCCTATTTTCCCACACACCATCTCACTTGCTGAACCAATGGTCAAGATCAATGCCACCTAATGGTGGAAGAAAGTGGTAGAAGTAGCAACCTCGAGGAAAAACACTATACTCAGGCCGGTTCCTATGGGTATAGCAAACTGGCCAGTTTGCTAGTTTTGCACCCACTATGGAGCTGGCAAACTAGCAAACAAACCTGGTTAAGTGGCAAATTTGCCACTTAAGCCAGGTCAGGTCGAGTCCCTACCGAGCGGTGGAGTTTAGACCGCTAGCGATCTAGTAGCGGTCTAAACTCACCGCTAAATAGTTTTGTATTATTTTAAAACTTCTTCTCTCCAACTTTTTCTTATTTTAATATTACTTTTACTTCATACGGATCCCACCAAATATATTAAAACCTTATAAATACCCCATTGGAACCGGCCTTAGATTTGAGAATTCCACCGTAGTTATCTTCTCTTATTAAAAAAAACATAAAAGTAATCCCTAATTAATTTACCGGAAATTTACAGTTACACCAGTTTTTTCTGTTTTGCACCTAGGTAATTACTCATAGATATCCGTAATTTGTACTTCAACTACCCAAATGAATGACCAGTCTCGTCACACATATTTTTACCAATAAACTTACTTACTTTTTAACAGAGCATAGATAGCTGTGCTCAAACCTTTTCTCACACGCAAAACAAATGAGCAAGACTCTATCACACCAACACCTGCTACTGTGTACTAGTTTCCTCTCTTGTGATACGAAAACTTAAAAGACAAAAGATGCTTTTTTTTGTTTTTTTCAGTTAAGGATGTAAGAACAAAAGCCTTTTGTTCTTTATATCCAGGTTTATACTTCATGGTTCTTTTTTTTTTTTCTCAGAGCTTCATTTATCACGGATATTACTTCATAGTTTTTTTTTTCTTCCCTGAGCTTCATTTATCCCGGATGTTGAAGAGATCGCCTGAATCGCCGTTGCTTATACCAATTTACATCTCAGATTGCTTTTAGATTCCAGTAATTTAAGGTATTCTTATTGTTGTTGCTGTTGTTTCATCTACCTATTTCACTGTTTTTTTTTTTTTTTTTTGAGAAAAGGGTTTTTCAGTTTCTTCCCGTTTCAACTCAGTTATGTGTGGAAATGAATGTCTTCATCATTTTTACTACTACTACTACTACTTTGTTTTTTTCGATTTTGTTTTTCAATGTTGTTTTGATAATCTGTAATTTCTATTTTACTGATTTTATACTCATGAAATTGTGCTATTGATTATACTATTAAGTTTCTCCTCACTACACTTTCATTTCGGCCGTAGGTCCTCCTCCTCCCTCTCTGGAAACCCTAGAACCGGAAGCAAGATGGTGCATACTCTATTCATAATATTCTCGATACTCTATTCATAATGTGAAGTATATTAGGGTTTATATGCTATTCTGTGTATTCATGATGTCAACAGATTATTGGAAGGATGTTGTTTCTCCTTCATAAAGATGTGATTTAGCTATGTGAATCTGCTATGTGACTAGTTGAACTGCAGTTTAGTGTAATTATTAATTGACACTTGAAAGAACAAGTGAGGGTTTACTTGTGACATTGATTGGTTTATATATATTGTTCATGTTAGTTGATTAGACTGTGTTTAATTTGATGGTTTTGGGTTTAGTTCCTGGGGTTTGTATGTTCGTCATTTATATATATATATATCTGCATATGACTCTCTTTGGCAAGACTAGTCTTACCTTGGAAGAACAAAAATGGGGGTTTGTTTGTCAAATTCATTGCTTAAAATTGCTGTTTCTTTGGCGATTATTTGATCTTGTTTAATTTGTTTGGTAACGTATGTTGATTTTGGAATTAGTTGCTGGAGTTTGTGTCTGTTCGCCAGATATCTACTTGCCTCAGTTATTTCCGGGATCTGTGTACTTGTTCTGCTTGTTAATGTCTTTTGCCGCTTTAGCTCATTTTTTCGTGTTTTCTCATCTATAGTTACAGAACAACAAAAAGGCCTGTTCCTTTATAGCGCTGCATGTTCTATTCTGGGGAACTCTATAGCATATGTGAGAGTAGACTTTTCAATCTCTGGGATTAAAAGCTGGTAAAGATGTTTACAATAAGAAAAATTCAAGTAAAGCTGTAGGCGCTTCTGGAGCATATTCGGGGTCTCAAGCATCTCACGGTGGTTCTCAAGTTCGGCAACCGCGTGAAAATGCCAATTGTGGTAAACCACAAAAAGCACTCCAACAAAAATGTTGTGATTGGTGGGACATAATCAGCAAGGAGAGCAGAAGCTTCTTTGTGGCTGTTGCTTATTATCAAGCTCTCGAAGAAGTCCCTTTTACCTGTAAGGAACATAATCATCAGAATCCCATCCAGCAATATTTGTCTTATATAAGCCATTTAAATATTTATTACATCTACCTTGCTTTGTGACTTCAGGCGGTTATTTTTTGCTTTTCAAAGAACCGTTGTGATATATCAGCTGAAAATTTGACTTCCAACTGATCTTACAATTAGTTCAGAAAAGAGTGGAATTCGTGTTTTCAGTGACAAAGCCTTTCCAGTTTTCACGCTTAAAGGGATCTGACGGAACCTTTCACAGGTCTTCTAAATTTCCGATTACACCTCTTTACTTTTATTCCCTCCCTCTTTTCTTAAGTTGTCTCACCAATTTAAATAAAATTTAATGTCAGATAATCATACCACATGAGTACTTTTTGTAGGTTGTCAGAGTCCAAAGCCATATGCGTACAGGTATTAGTCTTCATCATGCTGGTCTGCTTCCTATGTTAAAGGGTCGTTGATATGCTCTTTTGCCGTGGTGTTATAAGGTGATTTTGTTTTGAAATATCTGCTGATGCCTTTATTTTTTGTTTTGAAGTGGCTAATATTTCATTCCTTAAATTCTATACCATAAACTCTATAAAGACCAAGGGGTTTAAAAAAATCGAGCGTTACAATGCCTACGGATTACAGTGCAATTGGAGAGAAAAATTCCACGATAACCATAGAAAATTGTTGAAATACTTCACCCGTCGTTTATACCTGTAAACAGCTTAGGTTCTTGGGTATGTTTGTGAGACCAACCTGGAAGGGGAAATGTCAAGATACTCCTTGTTTACGGCCTACAGCCCCTTCTTCGATGATACACCAATCTGTCGTTTGTAGAAATGTTCCCAGGAGTTTGGATACGTAGAAAATTGAGTACATTTTTTTTAATTGAGCCCACATATCTTAAGTACTACTGGTGCTGTTTTCTCATGTATTTTGTAGTTGAGGGGTGAATTTGTTGCCTATAACTCGTTATCGCTTATTTGATACTTGTTTGTGTTTGTGTTTGTGTTTGTGGTGTAGGTTCTGTTTTCCATTGAGACATTTGCCATGGGTATTAGTGCTCCAGCTATGACAGTAGGTCTTCTCTTTTCTTGAAACACTTGTATGGTTAGGAATAATCTTAATAATATTTTTTTTATCAGTACCTTCTGTATATGTTTCCACCTTTATGGGTTTGCATGGCTGCTAAGTTTTGGAACTGCTATATTCAGGTTGTTTTTGATACTCTGAGGAAGTTTGATGGGAAAGAGTTCGGACATTTGCTTCCTGGCGAATACACTCAAATGGCTGGCCGGGCAGGTAGGAGAGGACTGGATAAGATTGGCACAGTTATAGTTATTCGTCTTGATGATTTCCCTGATAGAGGAATTTGAAACATGTCATTGTAGGAAGCGCCACAAGGCTTGAATCTCAATTTCGATTGACGTACACTATGATATTGCATCTACTTCGTGTTGAAGAGTTGAAGGTAATTTACATTTACAAAACCTAGCATGACGGATTGGTTTTCTTCTATATATACCTGTCGGCAATTAATTTGGCCGTTAATCTTGAAAATGGGTGAATAAAGCTAACATGATCATTGTTTTAGTGGAAGTTGAATATATCACCATCACACTCACACTCACTACTTGTCTATTTAGGTTGTATTTTCTCTCAATTGTGGATACCAAAGAACTGTTTTGTTATGAATCTTGATGAACCTGACGCATTGCCTCCAACTTCCGTTCCACCAAATCCTGACTAACCATTGTAAAGTCTACAAAATATGAAGTTGAAGTATCAAGAAAGGTCAAGATCGAGGAGCTAAGGCAAAGCAAATAGAATCTCTGGTTGAAGGTTACAGGGAAAGGCATACATACAAATCTATGTCTGGTCGCATGTGTTTATCCAGGAAGTCATCGTGCAACTAACATTGTCGTTATCTCAATTCACTTGAGCTTTCTCTAATGCTGAACTTACTTTCATTGTTTTTCATGTTTCCGATGTTTGGGTATTGGTAACGGCGAAAGAAGCATTTTCAAAGAAACGAGCAGATATTTATTTTCCTCCAGCCTGGCGGAAAACTTTCCTATTTCTTTGAAATGGTAAACACACAAACACCCCCATCTATAGATGGATTGTTACATGTGGGAACTCATTTAGTTAGACCTTGTAGGTTGTCTGTTTTTAAATACCTATTAAACTTCTGGATCAAATGTGGTCAGGAATTCCGTGAATGGCAGCCCTGCTGGTAGATGCTGACCAAAAGATGACTCGGCTAGAGATCTTCGCTCGCAGAGAAATCAAGACAGAAGCCTCGAAAAGGATGGCAGCTTTGAGTTAGGTAAGTCTCCCCTTACCGAAGATGTTTTTATGACCTTAGGCACTGCATGATCATCGTGATGGATAACAAGCTTTTCTATTTAAGCAGGAAATGAACTGAATCCAGCTTTCCCGTGCCTCCGGTATTACAACATATTCTCAATTTACTCACTTTGAAGCCGTGTGCCAGACCCTCCAAGGGTATTTTGTTATCTTAATATATAAATCTAATGCAACGAACTCTATTGCTGATTTTCTTTGCCTGTTGTTATGATCCTTGCGCTGTCCCGCTCTTTTAAGGTTGTTCAAGCTGGGGTTGCTTACGAACACATTTTTCTAGCTGTTCAAATTTGGCAAGGGAGAGGACTTCACTCCTCAGAATGGAAGATGGAACATTAATAATGAAGTATTTGTCGAACCAATTACAGTTGAACGCTGGGCCATTGTAAACTTCTTGGATTGTGATATAGGTGGTGTAGTTCGAGATTTGACCAGACTGGGAGAACCGAAAGGCATGGTGAGTTCTTAAGTTCCGGCTGCAGTGCATTGTTATTCTCCTCGAGAAGTTACGTTCTTGCATCTCATTTTGAAGTTATTTTGATAGATGATAGAGCCTCCATCTGAGGTACTGGAAGAGTCCCCTCAGTCTAGCACTGACATGCTGCTGAAGGTCTTGCTAAACAGAACAGTGATGATAAACTTTAGCATTTTGAAGGTAAGACCGTAAGTACAGGTGTTCTCATAATTTGTTGGAATTATAGATGGATTTATAGTCGTGATCACAATATTCTATTAGTGCATTTGGTCATATTTAAGCTTCCAAAATTTCCACAGGCACGTCAGAACAAGAGAAAGAGTCGATTGAAGAAATTAGAGCAGTGTTCCTTAGCTGGTACTTTCTAAAAGTATAGATGTGATCATTCAGGCAAGGTGACGGGGATTACCTGGTAAGCCAGTTGTTTCATTATACCACCCAATTTAATATCAGTGAGTGCTTGTTTTAATTATTTCTCAATATACATCAATAAAATATCTTGTAGCCTTATACGTGTAATTCCTGTTTGGAAGGGTTGATTTCTCTTTGATCTGATATGGGTACTACTTGTTTATGTTAGGTTGTATTTTTTTTCTCTCAATTGTGTGCTTTTTCTTGGATACCAGAGAACTGTTTTTTAAGGAATCTTGATGGACCTGACGCATTGCCTCCTCCAACTCCCGTCCCATTAAATCTCCAGTCACCATTTTTAAGTCGCTGTTAGTAGTACTGAAGGTTACTTCTTTCACCAATGTATGTAATTTTTTGTCCTTTCGCTTGGATGGTGTCCCTCTAGTCCCTAGAGGTAGAAGTTTATTCCATATAAGCCTAATTATGTTCACTGTGTTTCTATTTTTTCTGTCGCTAGGTGTCCCTTCTCGACAAAGATGATCACCCTGTTTAAAGTATGGGTGTGGGTAGGAAAGTGTTTGACAGAATTCAAGAGACTTGTGCCTCAGAGTTGGCTAGAAAAGGCTTTGCTTATGATGGCAAGAAAAGCTGGTTTACTGTTGGGCCTCTCCCAGAAACCAGAGTTCACTATTGTGCTTGATGAGATGTCCACGAATAGGTAAATACACACACACACCCATCCACCCATCTATGGATGGGTTGTTATATGTGGGAACTCTTTTAGTTAAACCTTATCGGTCGTCTGTTTTAATAAGCCTTATTCTCGATGAAATGATTTCAGGAAAACTGGGAATGGCAGTCCTGCCGGTAATGGTTGGCCCAATGATGTTGATCTAAAGCGGATGAGGTGTCCATACCATTCCACGACCGTCAAGTTGGATCTTATTTTCGCAGTCACAATTCCAATGCAAGCCATAAAAAATGCGCTCCGTGTCCAGGAATCAGAGAGCTCTCAAGAAGCCCAAAAATGTAAGACAACTCCTGTTTTAGTTCTTATGCATGGTTTCTTTGCTGTTGTGCTGACTGATTTTGTTTCCTTTTGCTCAGATGGTGCCTTCTTGTTCGTCAATCTTTTTCCACAACAATCCAAAAAAAATTCCAGACTTGGGAGGATGTGTTCTTGTACTTTTCTGCTGCCATACCTGGTAAGCCAGTTGTCTCATTTTACCACCCGACCAATTTTTTGCGAACTTCTATAATCAACTGTTATTTAATTATTAACTTGTTTATGAGCCAATTAATTAATACTCGTAAATCTGACATGGATTTTGAACTCTGAAGATTTGCATAGGATTATGAGCCAATCAGGACAACTCCATCGAAATGTGAAGTTGAAGTGTCAAGCAAGGTCAAGATCGAGGAGCTAAGGGCAAAGCAAATGCAATCTCTGGTTGAAGGTTACAGGGAAAAGCATACATACAAATCTATGTCTGGCCGCATGTGTATATCCAGGGAGTCATCGTGCAACTAACATTGTCGTTATCTCAATTCACTTAAACTTTCTCTAAAGCTGAACTTACTTTCATTGTTTTTCATTTTTTCGATGTTTGGGTATTTGTAACGGTGAAAGAAGCATTTTCAAAGAAACAAGCAGATATTTATTTTCCTTCAGCCTTGCGGAAAACTTTCCCGTTTCTTTGAAAAGGTAAACCCACAAACACCCCTGGGTATTCATTTAGTTAGATCTTGAAGATTGCTGTTTTTAAATGCCTATTAAATTTCTTGATAAAATGTTGTCAGGAATTCAGTGAATGGCAGCCCTGCTGGTAGATGCTGATCAAAAGATGAGACAGCTAGTGATCTTCACTTGTAGAGAGGTCAAGACAGAAGCCTCGAGAAAGGATATCAGCCTTGACTTAGGTAAGTCTCCCCTTACGAAGATGTTTCTATGACCTTAGGCACTGCATGATCATCGTGATGGGTAACAAGCGATTCTATTTAAGCAGGCAATGAACTGAACCAGCATTACGTCCCTCCAATGTTACAATTTGATCTCAACTTACACAATTTGAAGGCCATGTATTACAACCTCCAAGGGTATTTTGTTATCTTGAGATATAAATCTAATGCAACGAACCCCGTCTGTTATTATTTTTGTTCATACGCTTTTTGTATTTATTGTTGTTTGAAGGTTGTTCAAGCTGGGATTGCTTACGAAATACATTTTTCTTGCAGTTCAAATTTGCCAAGGGGGAAGACTTCACTCAGAATGGAAGATGGGTCATTAATAATCAAGTATTTGTCAAACCAATTATAGTTGAACACTGGGTTAGTGTAAACTGCTATTGCTGGTGACACACGTGGTCAAGTTCGAGATCTGACTAGACTGAGA
The DNA here is from genome assembly GCA_023531105.1 of Papaver atlanticum. NCBI lineage: Eukaryota > Viridiplantae > Streptophyta > Magnoliopsida > Ranunculales > Papaveraceae > Papaver > Papaver atlanticum. Next base: position 135,314 of record JAJJMB010012509.1, read on the forward strand.
TAACCAAAAGGCATGGTGAGTTCTTATATTCCAGCAGCAGTGCATTGTTATTCACCTCGAGAGGTTACTTTCTTGCATCTCATGCTGAAGTTATTTTGATAGATGATAGAGCCTCCATCTGATGTATTGGAAGAGTCTTTGTCTAGACGGCACCTCCACCTGCTCAAGTTGAGCTAATGTTTCAACAGATTAGGGTAAAACTTTCTGGAGCACCCTAGTTTCTTCGATGTCTTCTACCAGAGAGGAAAAACTGTAACATCTGTGGTATATCTGACATAACCACTACAAATTCTAGTTTCTTGTTACGTTGTTTTGTACTAATTTTACACTTCCTTCGAAAGAGCACATAACTGCCGGTCACTTTTTTTTTTTTTTTAATTCTGGTATATCTGACATGGGTTTTGAACTCGGAACATTTGCCAAGGATTATGATCTAAGTGGGACAACTCAAACAAAATGTGAAGTTGAAGTATCTCAACCTCTGGTGATTGTGTCCTCTTGGGAGGAGGTGTCCTTGGATGCAAAAGTTTCCATTCCAGATTGAGAGCTGCACAAGGTGGTTTGTCACTTAACATTTATAAGTTCTTCCACTGATTATTCATGAGTAAGTTTTTGAAACGATTACAGTTGCTCTTGAAAAGATCTCTGACTATTGTGTTTTCGCTGTCCCCTTGTTGATCTTATCTCAAACGCAGATGTATCTACTTCAAAAAAATAAATAGCGAGGGCCAGTTCTTGATTTTTTTAATTGTGTGAGATATCCAGGTGACATTGACGGGGCAAAGGTAGGCATTTTATGTCAAATTGTATGCTTTTTGTAATATAATAGTTCTATGAAAATAACGTTTTGTTCGATCCTATAGGCTAATCAAACTCTCAAAAATCTGAGTGTAAAGGCCAGCTCATCTAATATGAAATATATAATTGGGTTAAGTGAACTTCCCTGCAAGAAACAAACGTAAGTTTTGTTCTATTTTTTATTTAGTGGTGCTCTTGCTATGGTTTATATGTGATATAAGCTTAGCTGATGATTAATTGAGCGTGTATGTAATGTTGAAATGTGTGTGTTGCCGGACCTCCCAGTAACTTAGGGTTCACCTCAAATTTTATATAGCTAGATCTGGTAGCAACTTCTTGGTTTGAGAGTTTTTCTTCACTCCAGGGAGTTTCAAAAATCAATACTCTTTTCTCAGATCCTTTTCTGTTTTGGTATTGTAGCCGTAAAACTTAAAACTTTCGATTTATTTGTGTAGGTATGTACTGCTAAGATGCGCAGGAGTGATGAAGCTGGATCATGGAGACTAGGTCTCTTGCCCCCGTGTGACTTGGGCATGGTTCCGTTTTTTTTTGTCTTTTTTCTTTTTCTTTTTTGTTTTTTGTGTGTTGTTGGTTTCCCTGCCCAAATATGACCGACAAGACCTAGGCAGCGTTCCACAAAAGATGTAAGCCCAAGGCTCAAGTTAAGAAATCAGTTTCAGTTAGGTTAGGTAGCGCTAGGACGAGTGCGCTAGGCTCCTTTAAAGAGGTGTGAACAAAGGTTCAGAGAACACCTGCAGGAACCAGCGAGAGCGAGACAAGTGTGTTAAGGTATGGTTCTACAAAAGGTGTGAGCCCAAGGGTCCGAAGCATTAGATAGAACTAGCACTAAGCAGAAACAATGTCGAGTGTCTAGTGAATGATTGAAGGACTTAATACAAACTGAAACAGAGTAGAGTGACAGTTAGGAAACTTGTACGGACAAGTATAGCTCGTATACAGTTGTCATACCTGAAAACTATAAAGACACTCGAGTATAATTTCACAGAGCTCCTAGAATAGCTTCTATACTTCTATTTGCCCCGTTTGGTTCTCTAATAAAATGGAAGTATATAGCAACATGCTTCATTCTGCCATGAAGTACAGATGCAGAAGCTAAGGTAATGAAACCCTTATTGTCACATCCAAGTGAAGGAGAAGTATCAAGAAAGATTCCCAAATCTTTGAGTAATTGGCAGATCCAAAGAACTTCAACGGTAGTATGAGCTAAAGATCTGTGTTCAGCCTCTGTGGAGCTTCTAGCCATAGAATGTTGTTTCTTGGAAAACCATGAGATTGGATTTGTGCCAAAAAAGACACAGTAACTACTGGTGGACCTTCTATCATCTGGATTACTGGCCCAGTCTCAGTCAAAATAAGATGATAAATCCTGTAGACATTTTTGAGAAACAATACCAAAATAAATAGTTGAGCAGTAGTTGGATGACTTATATGATGACAAACTTGATTAACTGAATAATTGATTTCAGGTCTTGTCCAAGTGACATATTGCAGTGCACCCACAAGAGATCTATGAATGTAGGATCTGGTAATAATTCTCCATCATTAGCACTAAGTTTACTATTTGTAATAGCTGGTGTAGAGTAAGGCTTAATGTCCATCATGTTTGTCTTCTTAAGAAGATAAAGAACATATTTAGACTGAGACAAATGCATAACTGAATTTAGTACCCAAATAAGATATCACTTTCACTAAATGTAGAGGAGGAAACAATTATCAAAATGTCATCAACATAGATAAGCACTATAGTTATATGAGAGACTGATTTGTGAATGAATAATGGAGTATCAGCAAGAGAAGTAGTGAATCCCATGGATAGAAGAGT